>OW386286.2:151818204-152182079 GCA_936432065.2 Rutpela maculata | reverse complement strand
GCATGCCTACCTTGCACTGATGAGAGCCAACAGCTCGAAACTGCAGTCTGCAAGTGGTGTGTAGTGGCTGACACGAGAGTTCCTTTAATTAGGAATAAATCTTTCGGTCGGCGTTCTCTAAAATCGAATTACAGCGTTTCGTAGTAATATGTGATTATTACACTTAACGTGCCAGACTTGCAATTTGTTGTAGTCTGGTCAATTTCCTTATTTTTGAAATAAGGATGTATAGAGGGTTGCTTCAGAGAGAAATTACGTTTAGTAAATACTCTGCCCTCTAGAAGCATACTTTGAACATTTGCTGCCCATCTCAGGCTAACCAATTCGATTGTAGTGAACAGCGACCGCTAGATGGCGCCTTCGATTTATTTTGCATGTTGCCAGTCTTAAGACTACGAACATGTACCTATACATCGGAAATCTCGTTGCCAGTCACTGCATGCCTACCTTGCATTGATGAGAGCCAACAGCTCGAAACTGCAGTCTGCAAGTGGTGTGTAGTGGCTGACACGAGAGTTCCTTTAATTAGGAATAAATCTTTCGGTCGGTGTTCTCTAAAATCGAATTACAGCGTTTCGTAGTAATATGTGATTATTACACTTAACGTGCCAGACTTGCAATTTGTTGTAGTCTGGTCAATTTCCTTATTTTTGAAATAAGGATGTATAGAGGGTTGCTTCAGAGAGAAATTACGTTTAGTAAATACTCTGCCCTCTAGAAGCATACTTTGAACATATATATATATATATATATATATATATATATATATATATATATATATATATATATATATATATATATATATATATATATATATATATATATATATATATATATATATATATATATATATATATATATATATATATATATATATATATATATATATATATATATATAATATAATAAACTTAAATAACTTAAAATATTTATTTCATATAAGCTAGTGGTTCAGGAAAGGGTTTCTTCAAATATTAAGAAAGTCAATGTAATATTGATATTAATATTTAAACCATAATAAGTTAATAATTTATGCAAATATAAGCTGTGCTGAAATATAATATCCCATATGAGCTTTCTAAGATAAAGGATACACAGCGAAAGCTTTCTTTGCAACGATATTAATTTCTGAACTAGAGACTCATCTCTAAAATAAAAATTTTGTTACAATAAAATAAATAAAAATAGATTTGTTAAAGTAAAAGTTAGCATTTAAGTATTTGAACATGTCAATTGATCACATGTAAGAAATGTTATGTAGGTAGGTAATTTTAAGCAGTTATGTTGAATTGAAAATTTTATTATGATGACAAAATATTTTAAATTAATTGAAACATAGCCCATATCAAAAGAATCAGCTCAAGTCGTAGAATTTAATTACATAAGATATTTTAATGCAAAAATCTTGCAAAAGAGAATTATTTGCATTTATAGTATAAAATGTCAAAGAAATGTCAAATTCGGTAGGCATAAAATACCGAATTTATGCCAAATTTGAAGAAATAAAAAAATGGAACTGAAAATTTTGTCACAGAAGACAGGAACTATACAGAACCGAAAGCAAGCCTTGCTGGTGGGACCAAATTTGTTCATAGTCGCCATGACTATAAGGTATATATTTGTCAAGAGCCATATGATAATTCTTGACGTTGTGCGATTGACAGTCTTTGAAACTCTTACACGGTGGTTGGTTATTTTCGTGGATTTTTCTTCCAATTTTCGACAATTTTTTATTCTAAGTTTATTTATTTATTTGATTTTTGTTTATAATGGGTTCTAAAGGATATAGGGGTTGTGCTTATCGACCATGCCCTTCGAAGGTGAAACAATAAGCTTCTTTCTATTTCCCAAAGGTCATGAAAGGTATGTACAAATTTATATTACTGAAACAACTAGAAAGTAATGTTAGATGTACTAAACAATTAGTAGTTGAAAAGAAGTAATATGAAAGGAAATATTTTCTTATCAGAAAGGCAATAAGTTACAGAATATGTTCATCAGTTTCTAATGAAAAGAATTGTATTGTGACCATAAATAAGGTAATTAAGTAATGAGTCTCAACTCGTACCACTAAAGAACTTTTCATTTTATCAATTAAAAAAAATCAATATAACTAACATAACCTCAAATTTTAAGTTTTTCAGGTTTATTCTCATTTTTCAGGTTTATTCTCATTTTTAATGTTTGTATACTCATTTCAGCTTGAAGCAATACTGGCTCCAAGCAAATATTTAAAAATAAGGCTAATAATTTTTCAATAATATTGGTTAACAAAAATAGACTGCTAATTACAGGTAAGAACCTACAAAAGAAATCCTATTTTATTAGGAGAAAGTATTTAGAACTTCATAAACATTACACTGAATATTGCTAATTAAACTATACAACATTTACACTATCTACTGCAAATTAAACAGATAGCATTTAAGTTGACTTTTGAAGGCACTATATGAAAGCCCAAAACTCGGTACATCCAACCATAGGTTGCTACATTATAGGAAAAAGACCTCTTATAAATTTCTTTTTTATGAGAAGGTATTGTCAGCATATTTTTGTGGCGCAAATTTAAATTATGTACATCAGTCCTAAAGGTAACTTTTTTACACAAATATTCAGGAGTTTTATTCTTGAGAATTTTATAGCAGAAGCACACCAAGTGATGTTTACGGTGGTTATACATGCTCAGCCACCCGGCCTCCTTTAATTTATGGGATATACGTTGTGGTCTTTTTATACCGTAAATAAGTCGTAAACACGAATTTTGCGTTTTTTGTATTCTTTTAATATCAGAGCTATCCAGACATGGGCCATAGGCTAGATCACAATGATTAAAATGGGAAAGTACAAGGGAATCACACAACTTTATTTTTAATTTTGAACTAAGAAAGTGCCTTTGACTATATATATACATTTTAATGAAGTACAGGCTTTTTTTAATTTTTCAGTTACGTACTCCTTAAAACGAAGTTTATAATCAACAAGTAAACCTAAATTCTTACAATTATTACTGAAAGGTACGACATCATTACCTAATCGGATATTCATGGTATTAGAGACTTCATTTCTTTGGTTCTCAGAGCCAAACAGAATAGCACAATACTTATTAGAATTAATTTTCAAAAGATGACTATTAGACTGCAGAAGGAGCTTGTCTAAGTCTGAGTTTATTTTGTTATTTGCATTAGCTAAATCAGTAAATTTAAAGGATAAGTATAATTGTAGAATAGATATCAAAATTTTATGGTTTAGCGTATCGAAGGCTTTAGAATAGTCTAAAAGCACTAATACACACATTTCATTATTGTCAAGTGATTTTAAGATATCATCTGTTATTTCCGCTAAAGCCGTTGAACAACTATACCCAGATCTGAATCCTGACTGATGTGCCGGCAATAAATCATATAAGTTTATATGTTTCCTTATTTGCAATTCCATAATTTTTTCTAATATCTTGGACATTGTAGGAAGGATGCTTATACTACGCAAATGAGAAAGTTCACTTGGCTGACTTACCTTTGCTAGTGGTAGAACATAAGCAAGCTTCCAGGCCTTTGGAAAATAACTGCTTCTAATACACTCATTTATAATATGCGTTAAATAAACGACTATTTGAGGACAACAGAGTAAGATTAAGTTTATATTTATATTGTCGGCAGTCGGCACCAAAAGCCTTCGTTTTTATATCCTGAACAATTTTTAAAACTGTATCTTCACATGCATATGAAAAAGAAAATAAGTTATTGACACCCTCTTTAATGTTATTAGAGTAGAAGTTTAAAGTTTCAGCCTGCGGTTGCCGGTCATCCTTGGAAGAACTAATAAAATAATTATTTGATGTATTCACATCTTTAAGGTTGTCCGGCAATTCACATTCTTTAGACTTCAATACATCCAACTTTTTCAATAGTTGCCATTGTTTTTTTATATTTATTTGTTGAAATTTATGATCCAAATAAGCTTTTTCTTCCCTTCTTATTGTGGACGATGTCAAATTTCTCAGCTGCTTATTATAATCATGATGAACGGGTTGCCTAGTTTTTTTTAAATTTGTTTAGCACTTTATCTCGCAGTTTTTGCATATAATTAACGTTGTCAGTTATCCAGGGGCAATATCTTTTCCTTAAATTATGAAACTGCGATGTTTTAAGAGGAGCATGAGTGTCCACTAAGTTAAGAATATTTGTATTAAGAAAATTAATCTTTTCATCTATAGTGTCAAAATCATAAACATTATTCCATGGAACACGTAGAAGATCATTTTGAAAGTCATTGAGATTTATTAGACCAAAGTCTCTATATGAAATTTTTTTTTTACTGATTTGATATGATTACATATTTGAAGGGTGCAAAAGACTACGAAATGATCTGCAATATTAACATCACATACTCCTGCATCAATTACATCGACATTTGTAAAAAACAAATCAATGAGTGTTATCGTAGTATTCGATACGCGCGTGGGGTTTTTAATTTGTTGCACTAAATTAAAGGTATCTTGAAATAGAATTGTTACGGTCATTTTTCCCACAAGAATAATTAATAATATATTCAGCAGATACCTTTAAATTACAGCATTATTGCAATATACACAATTAACAATCTATACAAAATAACCTTTGATATATTTTGGTTAAATGCGTTGGAACGTCCCACCAATTTTAGTGGATTTTTAATATTTATCCGCGATACATCTAAACCGTCGTAATATTAATTAGTCTTTCTGGACAGCATATGCCATCTGCTAGCGCGGAGTTGAATTTCCTCTTTTGGCTATAAATGGGACTGAGGAGCTCTAGTTGTACGCGGACTATGACACCCCGCGACGATCTCGCGAAGTAGTTCAATGTTGACCGCGGGTCACTGATAGAGTTCTGTTTCCCGCTGGGTTACGCCATTTTCTCTATATGTTAATCGAAAAACAAATCAATAAAAAATCAAAGGATGGCTGTAATCGGCATCTCTGAGTGTGATAAGAAATTTTAAAAAAAATCGATTAAGTATAAAATATTTATTAATAAAGTAATAATCATTTGTGTTACATGGAAGTGACACCTATTGGGGAGATGAGTAACTCTTGGTAATAGAAACAGAAATCACATTTGAACGTTTTTTATAAATAGGCTTCCGTTGAAACGGAAATTTGAGGTTTTGACATTCATTTTCTCGTTTAATTCTTGGATGTGGTGGTCGTGGACATTAGACACATTTGATCTGTAATCAACCGCTTTGGGAATAAGGTCTGGTGTTGTTCCACAAGTGATTTTCGGATAGTTTTATGAGAAGTTTTGTTATTTGGTGCTATCGCGTGAAAATCTGTTCAATTATTGGGAATAATAGCCTCCAACGGTGAGTAATGTTTCTTCTTACCAATTTCCTCGTATAAAATAGAACTGTTTCTATTCAGAGCCTACCCTCTGATGGTAATCTACGTGCAATCCACTGCCTAAGAAGAAGACTATGGAGCCCTTCACAGCGAAGGTATGCATTTTTTTTTGCAAAATTAAAAACCCACGTGGTGCTAATGTGTGTCTCAATTTTGGTATCTAGGGTTCTAGTCCAGGTTCTAGTCCAAGTTCTAGTCCTAGTTTTACTCCCAGTTCTGTGATAGCAGAAGATTTCAGAGGCTGAGCCGTGAAGATAAGGATTAGCGAGAAATTGTTTGTCAAGTTGGATGTGTGTGCTGTCCAAGATTCTACCCCCCTCTTGAGTCTGTCCGTCGTGTTGTGAGTACCACATTGCAATATTTTGACCAAAGTTGAGTTTTTAAATTTTATAATTGTGTGGTTGCACAAATATACTGCCACACATTGGAACTGCAACATACTTACCTGTACGTACCTTGTTTATGTCTTAACTGTATAAAAATTTAGTGATTAAAACTAGAACTAGTGATTTCATAGGTAAAACTTTAAAATTCATATCAGCTGAGTTTAAATATATGTATATACACACCGATAATTATCCATTTTTTTGAAGTGGCAAAAGCCACCAGGAAAATCATTGTTTTTGCCATAGTAGTTGGATATATATTTTTTTGTTGGAATAATTTCACGGTTTAGTGCAACCGAAAAGGTTGTGACAAATATTTGGGTGTTTAGAGATATTGTAAGGGCTTCCGGGAGCTTATATCTTAAAAAAAAAACCTCGCATATGCATATAGCGTCGTAGAATAACTAGTTATTTTATTTTATTTCATTTCATCCCATTTTACACTACTTACGCCAGGAAAGCCGTAGCAGGGAGCCGAACTATTTTTTTTTCTGAGTGATAGAAAACTAACTGAATGTTTTGAAATATTTTTTTTATTATTAAGAAATTTTTCTACATACTTTTAAATTTCTTTTGATATTAGCTGAAAATAACTCTTCGATAATTTTGCCATCGATTGGGAAAAATTTCTTAATATTTTTTGTTCCACCGACTTAGAACTAAAAAAAAAAAACTTTTTAATTTTTTTGATACTAGTCAAATAAATTCCTTGATCGTTTGACATTGATTAGAAAATTTCTTTATATATTTTTTTGTCATTTTTTTTAAATATTTTTCAAATATGTTTTTTTTGATATTAAGTCAAATAAATTCTTCGATCACTTTGCAATCTACTTGTCGGTAGCATATCTTAGTCTTGTAAGGAATTTATTAATATTAAGGATTTTTATTATAGTTATTAGTCACAACGATAAACACTTACCTTTAAACTCTCCTATGTATTAATATTATTTACTTAAAAAAAAAACTTTTTAATTTTTTTGATACTAGTCAAATAAATTCCTTGATCGTTTGACATTGACTAGAAAATTTCCTTATATCTTTTTTTTGTCATTGACTTTTTTTGATATTAAGGGCGCCGGAAATATAGGTTAAATTTACTTAAAAACATGACTTCGTAGTTCGAGGATTTCTTCTAAATCCCTGAACTGATTAAAAAGAAATTTCACAGCCTTTGAGAAAAAACTCGATAGAATGGTACTGGACTATTGCAAACTTACGAAAAGTAATATTTTTTTCTTGTCAAGCTGCTGAACATCCTCTAACTTTGAACCTAATTTTAAAATAATAAAAAAGATATTATCTTATTGATATATTTTTTTTTTTTGACGAGGCGGGGAAACCCACACGGGCTGCCTATCCCAACTAGGAATAGGTCTGAGTGTCAGGCTCCAACTGACTAAAACCCCTCCTCTTAGGGCTCGTCTGTATGGAATACTCCGAATGCACTGCAGCCTCCTGGGCTTATTGTGCTTACCCTGTTTTTTAGTTTTTAGTATTCCTGTGTCACTGACAAGGTGATACAGGTCTGAAAATGGACGAGTCTTGATGGTTTCCGGGTCTGTTTGTGTTTGCCCGTAGATATTATACCTTCTGCGGACCAATGCCTCGCAGTCATGTATAATATGTTCTACAGTTTCTGGTACCTTACCGCACAGTCTGCAGTTAAGGTCGCCAGCAAACTTTCCAATTAAATGCAGGTACTTCTTGACGGGAAAGTGTCCCGTCAGAAGACCTGTTATGATTCTCAGCTGAGTCCTGTTCCTTGTGAGCAGTTCTTCAGTTTGTTTTGAACATGGTCCATTGATAAGTGTTTTCCCATGTCGATTTCCTGGACTGTTCCTCCAGTAGTGGTTGTGTTTACTCTTGACCCAGTCTTTGATTACCTTTCTGGCTGAGCCTTTTGTGATACCCAGCGCAGGTTCTGGGTCATAGAATATGTTCGCTGCTCCTTGTCTAGCAAGTTCGTCAGCTTTCTCGTTGCCCTCTATACTGGTATGTCCCGGCACCCAGAGTAGTCTTACTCTGTTCCGCTCGCCCAGAATTTTGAGCTCTTCGTGGCAGTCCCAAACCAGTCTGGAAGACACTTTGTTAGAGGCTAGTGCCCCAAGTGCCGCCTGACTGTCTGTTGCGATTGAGATCTGCTGGTTCACGTATCGTCGTTTAACATTCTCGCGTACACACTCGAGTATAGCCAGAATTTCTGTCTGGAATACAGTGGAGTGCCGTCCAAGAGAAAGACTTATACTCTCTCTCGGCCTCACACCATGTATTCCTGCTCCAGCTCCTGATTCCATCCTGGTCAGTATACCAGACCAGGCCTCTGCGTAGAGAACAGGAGTACCTGTCATCCATTCCTTCCTATCTCCAATGGTGATAGTGAAGGGCTTATTGAATGTAATTTTTGTAGTCATGTAGTCCGACCTCATGCTCAATAGAGGATCCACTCTATTATCCTCATGTGCCCCAAGTTGCCTCCAAGAGAAGTCGGGTTCTGAGAACTTTGTAGCCTGTAGGCTCCCATTCTGGCCTCCCCCTGAATCACAAGACTCAGTGGAGGGAGGTCTAGTAGGGTCTCCATGGCTGCTGTTGGGGTGCTTTTCATTGCACCTGTAATTCCCAGGCAGGCCAGTCTTTGCACCCGGCTCAGCCTGTTCGCTGCTGTGGTTTGAGTGACCTTTGGCCACCAAACCAAGGCTGCGTATGTGATGGTGGGTCTTATTACACTGGTATAGAGCCAGTGCACCATACCAGGCCTAAGCCCCCATTTCTTACCATACAATCGTCTGCATGTTGCCAGTATGGCAACAGACTTGTGTATTACTCTGTCCAGGTGTTGGTTCCAGGTAAGTTTGGAGTCTATAATGACTCCAAGATACTTTACTTCTCCCGACATCTGAAGTTGTGTGTCTTGGAGAACTAAAGGACCCAGTCCCTCCAGGTTTCTCCTTCTGGTGAATGGAACGATGCTGGTCTTTTGAGGACTGATTTTCAGCCCCTCCTCATCGGTCCATTTCTTTACCATATTCAGGGCCTTTTGTAGACGGTCCCTGACTATGTTGTTGAACTTCCCCCTGGATATGTTGACTATGTCGTCCGCATATCCTTGGGCTTCGAATCCCTCATTTGTGAGTTTCTTCAGTAGGCCGTCAACTACAAGGTTCCATAGCAGAGGGGACAGTACACCCCCCTGCGGGCATCCCCCAGCAACTAACGCGCCTAAGGTTTCGTCCATCATTGTGGTGAATACCACCCTGCCTTTGAGCATAGTGCCTATCCACCTGCAGCAGGTGTCCTCAATGCCTCGCTCTCTTACAGTTCTGATGATTGAGTTAAAGGAGGTGTTGTCGAATGCCCCCTCTATGTCGAGGAAGGCACCCAGTGCCGCCTCCTTGTACTCCAACGTCCTTTCCACCTTCTGAATTAGATGGTGGAGTGCCGTTTCCGTCGACATGCCTGCTCTATATGCATATTGGCCTTGATGTAGTGGACTTCTAGCCAGTGCATCATCCCTAATATGTCTGTCAAGCATTTCTTCCATTGTCTTAAGTTGGAATGACATAAGACTTATGGGTCTCAGGGACTTGGCTTCGTTGTGGGAGTTTCTCCCAGCCTTTGGTATAAATACCACCCTAACCGGTTTCCAGATTTTTGGTATGTGCCCCAGCGCTAGGCTGGCCCTGTAGAGTGTACAGAGTTTTGACGCTAGCAAGTCTATGCCTTGCTGAAGCAGTATTGGCCAAATTCCATCGTTTCCCGGAGATTTGTATGGCTCAAATGAGTTTATTGCCCATCTGATTTTGGATTGATCTATCACCTTTTTGACACTGTCCAGTCTTCCCTGGTAGCTCTGTTTCCAGTCGCTTCCAGTTCTGTTCCTAGCCATTCCTCAGGTGATTGATCGATTATTGTGGACGAGGAGTAATTCCTCCATTGTTTCCTTGCCCGTCTTGGTATATTGACCTGTCTCAGTTAAGAGAGAGTTAGTTATGCCCCGATTATCCTTAGAGAGAATTCTCTGGAGTCTGGAGCATTCCGAGATACTTTCTATACTCTCACAGTGCCTCCTCCAGGAATCTCTCTTGGCCTTTCTCAGTGCTTGGTTGTACTCAGTCAAAGAGGTCCTGTAGTCATCCCAGTTTGCTGATATTTTTGCAATATTAAATTTCTATCTTACTTCTCATTGTGTCGAGGTGCTTGTTCCACCAGGGCACGTTCTTGGTGGATTTCCTCACTACAAGAGGGCAGTTGTTCTCATATGCAGAGATAATTGCGTTCTGTACTTGTTCCGCAGCTACCTCCACATCCTCCTCACTTTTAACACTGATCGCAACCCCAGCAAGTCCCCTGGTAAGGTCTTCCCTGTATCCTTCCTAGTCCGTCTTGCGTGGGTTACGATATGTTTCGGTTACACGGTTAACTCCCGTTATGTTGAATCTTATGTGTCTGTGGTCCGAACAACTCTCTTCCGCAGACACATGCCAATTACTAATTAAATTACACGCATATGTTGTACCTATCGTTAAATCTAACACTTCTTGCCTTTGTCTATTTACAAAGGTCGGAGTATTCCCTACATTTACTATGTCTAAATTATATTCCATAATGAATTCAAAAAGTGACTCACCTCTTTGATTGGTGTTGGTGCTCCCCCAGACCGTGTGATGCGCGTTTGCATCACATCCTATGATGACCTGAGATCCTCTTCCTCTGCAGCTCATCACCAGTTCTTCCACGGCCCTGGTTGGTGGTGGTTCAGGGTCATCGTATGGAAGGTAAGCCGAGCCCAGTATTAACTCTCTCGGCATACCCCCACACGAAACCCTGATTTTAACTGCCACTAGATCCCTAGAACAGAAATTAGTTAATGACATTGCCTTATACTTATTATTAACAATTATACACGCTCTGGGAGTCTCGGTGGTTCTACTGTAAATGAGTTCTCCACCGACACCCTCCAAGCCACTTACCTGTCCCTTATGAACCCAAGGTTCTGGATCAGTGCCACATCACACCCCTGCATCACCTTAGCAAGGACCGCTGTGGCCGCCTCGCTATGGTGCAGGTTGATCTGCACCACCCTCATTCTGAGTGGGTCTTCTCTTCCCCTCTTTCAACTTCTTGAAGGTTACCCTCCCCAGGCTATAGTATGGCTTGAAGTCCAGGCCTTCAAGCACTTTAGCCGATTTTTCATCCAGGGAGTAGGCCAGCGTTTGCCCCTTCTCCTCTAATTTACGACTCATCAACAGCCAGTTCTCTGTGGTCAAGCCTGCATTCTGCCTCTTGAGCCGGTCCCTGACTATTGTTTCCTCAACTGGCTCGGGAACCCAGACGAGGAACTTAGGGCGCTTTGGGAGGTCCCTGATGTTGACCACAGTCAGGGACAAGTCCTCCCCCAGTTTCCCCATCCCCCGCACTGCGCTCACAAGCCAGTTTTCTGTGGAGAGGTCAGCGCAGGTAATACTGAGAATCTCCCCTCAAATTTTGGAAAGCGTTGGAACCGCGGAGCTGCCTCCCCGAAGGGGATGGCATCTATGGCGGCCACCAGCTTGTTCTGAATCAGGTCCGCCTGCACCTGGTTCAGCATGGTATCAGGATGATTGACATTGATCACCGCCATCCTGATACCTGTCATGACATCCCTGTAAGAGCCAGACGGCGCTGGTGCGCTCCTGGCCTTCTTGGGATTAGGTTTGGCAGGGGAGTCCGACATTGATCTCTTGGAAGAGACCGGAACTGCTCCCGTGCCCTTGGTAATTTTAGTCTGTGGCCGTGGTCTTTTTTCCGTCCACGTGCCAGCAGCCATCTTCTTAGCTTTCGTGAGCTGCTTTTTTTGCGCTCCCGAAAGTCTTTTATTGACAGAGCTCTCCTTAGTCAAGTCTGCCTGAGCTCCTTGACTGGTACCAGCTCCTTCGTTTGCAGTGCAGTCCATTACTTCCCGCACTGTGGAGGGGACGCTCCCTGAGGAGTTCCCCTTTTCATGTTTTTTTAAATTGACTTGGTCCATATTGATCCCACGAGTCTGGGGGAAAGGGTGGTCACCACGCACGGAGCCCCCTGCGTGAGTGGAAGACATTGTTACAACGGGGTGCGTCATGTGCCCCGAGGCCTGTCGCTAGCGGCCGGGCTCCCCTCCGACCATGCATCCCCTCGGCGCGCACAATACCTTTGGATTGGGGAAGTTTTTATGGTGGTGCTTCATCCACGCGATCCGGGCAATGAAGCCAGGTTCCCCGTGCCCCCTGGAGAGACATACCCCCGGGTTTTTAGGCCCGCCCCCCAGCAGTATGACCACATTAACCCTACTCCTCGCGGAGTCTGGCCATTCTCCTATCCGCCACCTGGAGACGCGCCTGGCATGTACACAACCCCCCACCCCCGTCAGGGATGGTACCAGGATCTTATTGATATTAGTCTGGTCTCATCTGCTATAGTATATGAAACATATCAGTATTTAAATTTCAATTTTTTATTCAGTAGTTCTTGAAAAATCCTCGAACTACTACAACAAACTCGACACGACAAACTGCCGATAAAGCAAGCTTTGGTTTGCAAGAGTACTAATGTAAATGTAGTGAATGTTAATAAATGAATTTTGGCATTTAGCTTATAGATGGCTCTGGGCTGACTACAATTACAATTAGATCGCTTCGTTTCACGGTGTCATCAATACGGTATGAAGCAAGGACACTTTTTTTGTGTGATTCATGCTCTTATAATAGTATTAGGATACCGCGACGAACTCTAGGCAATGAAAACGGGTCTTTTTGTCCATCGTCTTTATATTCCATTCGCATAATATGTAAAAATTACAAAATTATAAAACTATCAATTTGCTCATTTTATACAGTGTCAGTCAAAAAGTCTGCAACAATGGGAACCTATTATTATTGACTTTTGAAAAATTTTATTTTTGATAAAAGTTTCTCAAACGAAAAAAATGTGTTAGTCCTGGCGCTTAGGTCGAAAAATTATTTTTTTTGAAATTGCCTCAAGAGTAAACAACCGAAAAATATTATTTAAAGAAGTTGCTTATAATGTGAAGTTATATCCAGATATCAAATTTGGTTGTTCTTTTCTAAAAATAAAAATTTTTCACTTTTTTACGCATAATTCCTGAATTATATTTGATTAAATGCATCAAAGAAAAGTTTCTATATTTTGCGAAATCTTGCTAATTTATAGGGGGTAGATGCCACCCCCTATTTCAACACGATTTTCGTTAAATAATTCGCAAGGTATTACATTTTGAGCCAAAACATGCCAGAGGACAAATATGAACGCTACTAAATTGGAGATGAATATCGCTCTAATTTCTGTAAAATTAATGATTTCGGAAATATAGGAGTATAAAGATGAAGACTTACATCAGAAATGCTAACAACCGTAATGAAATACTATCGATTGGGCATTCAAATGATTTCTTGACTATTTCTATTCTTACCATAAACAACAAAGAAGTTATGACAGAAACAATTAGCTTCCTTACACTTTTTTTTTAATAAAAACGTCGCTATTTTTTAAATGTAAGTAGTCAGTAATTAAAAAAATATTATCACATACTGTTTTTCTTTAACACCCAGTATAAACACACTTACGTTTATTAAACGTCGATATAACATTGTAAGCGTTGATATAACGTTAGTCGTTGAAAAAGTCAACGTTGATTATTGGTCACAAATAGACGTTTGTTTTTCGACGTTAATATAACGTAAATATAATGAATATTGTAATCACTAGTTTAATTACAACATTTTTTTAACGTAGTTATGACACGTTAAACTTACTTATAAAAGTGACGTTGATCCTCACATATCCTCGACCCGTTTTCCAACTCACCACTAGTTTAATTACAACATTTTTTTAACGTAGTTATGACACGTTAAACTCACTTATAAAAGCGACGTTGATCCTTATGTATCCTCGACCCGTTTTCCAACTCTCCGTTGTTACATACTATTTAATAAACATTTATTAAACGTAATATTATGATGTGAAAAATGCATACTATTTGACGAAGAAGAAACATTGATATAATAGAGAAAATCAACCATATATGGGACATTCCATGTCAACCGGATCACTGCTGCGGCAAAAATTTTAAGTGACGAAAAAATACGTATGAGTGCTCAATTTGGAGCTTGAACTCAGAACCACGAAAAGCCGTATGCGCCTTTGCAAAAGTCAAGAAGGCGGCATCAATATGGCGGCCATAAATTCAAAAATTGATGGTAAATGACCAAGAAGTTCAATTTTAGAGTCGTCAAAATGAACTATCCAGTTTGAAACTACTCAAAAGTAGTAACCGGAGTTAATGATAAAGAATTTGGTATAAAAACTTTGAAATCACAAAATGGCGGATCCAAGATTGCGGACTTTTTGCCAAAACCTAATAAAAATGCCTTTAAAACCATCAGATTTGAGTGAAAATGGATTGACAGGGATTTTTAAGGTCACTTGTCTCAAATCTGGTGTGATAGATTCCAAATCACAAAATGGCGGACGTATGGCCGAAACTCCCATCATTTGCCTTTAGGAACACTGAATCCCATTGAAAACGAATTTACGAAGGTTTTTAAGATTGCTCATTATAAATCTGACATGAGTAATCCCAAATTACAAAATGGCGGATCCAAAATTGTCGACTTTTTGCCAAAACCTGATGTAAATGCCTTTAAAAACACCAGATTTATTTAAAATTAATTGGCGGGGATTCTTATCTCAAATCTGGCGTGATAGATTTCAAGTCACAAAATGGTGGACCCAAGATGGCGGACGTATGTCCGAAACACACATCAATTGCCTGTAAGAATACTGAATTCCATTGAAAATGGATTTACGGAGGTTTTTAAGATCGCTCAGTATAAATCTGACATAAATAATCCGGAATTACAAAATGGCGGATCTAATATTGCGGACTTTTTGTCAAAACCTGATGTAAATGCCTTTAAAAACACATTTGTTTGAAAATAGATTGGGAGATATTTTTAAGATCACTTATTTGAAATCTGGTGTGATAGATTCCAAATCACAGAATGGCGGACGTATGGCCGAAACTCCCATCAATTACCTTTAAGAAACCTAAATTCCGTTGAAAACGGATTTACGGAGGTTTTTAAGATCGCTCATTATAAATCTGACATGAATAATCCCAAGTTACAAAATGGCGGATCCAAAATGGCGGTCTTATGACACAAATCAAATTGCAGATGTTTCAACAATTTTGATTAGATTTGAGAATTTTCGTTTTCAGGAGTATCTGATTGTAAATGTAGTATTACGAAATCAAAATCAAACAATGGCGAATTCATGATAGCAATTCATTTGTTTAAATTAGAAATACTTCAAATAATAAATGTTGCGCTGCGTAATGATGAAATCTATGATCTGCTTTTCCACATTGCTTTTTAGATCAGTTGCATTGCGTGATCCCAATGCTTTAGGTGAAACTCAGCAACGGTCTTTTTCAAGATACTTATTAACTCTTCCATTTGTTGCTCGAAGAGCAGCTTTGATTAATCGCTCGTTCAACGGTTCTTTTCAGAATCGTTGGCGAGTTTTTCAATAGTGTGTTGCAGGAGAACGGTGATAAGTTTTCAACGGCCTTTCTCAGGATAGTTGGGGACTTTTTCTTCAATATTGGTTTTCTTCTGAAAATTCTTTATAAGATTGCTGTACATTTTTCATTCAATTACACAGGTCAACAAGAAAAAATGTTCTGCTCCAAGAACTAAACCTATAACACCTTAAGTATTTTTTGCGTGCTGAAACCGAATTTTCAATTTAAAAAATTTTCATTTTGAGTAAATCTCGGTTTTTATTATCAAAATCCTGTTTTTTGACGATAAAGACTGGGACTTACTCGAAATCTACGAGGTGGAAAATTTTTTAAATTGAAAATTCGTCTCCAGCACACAAAACACTTTTTTTTTTGACCTGTGTAATTGAATGGAACATGTACAGCAATTTTATAAAGAATTTTCAGAAGAAAACCAATATTAAAGAAAAAGTCACCAACTATTCTGAGAAAGACTGTTGAGACTTATCACCGTTCTCCTGCAAGACACCTTTGAAAAACTCGCCCAACTATTCTGAAAAGAACCGTTGGACAAGCGATTAATGAAGGCTGCTTTCCTAGCAACAAATGAAAGTGTCAACAACTATCTTGAAAAAGACTATTGCTGAGTTTCACCTAAAGCATTGGGATCACGCAATGCAACTGATCTAAAAAGTAATGTCGAAAAGTAAATCATAGCTCTCACCATTACGCAGCGCAACATTTATTGTTTGAAGTATTTCTAATCTAAATAAATAAATTGTTCTATCATGAATTCGCCATTGTTTGATTTTGATTTCGTAATACTACATTTTCAATCAGATACCTCTGAAAACGAGCATTCTCATATCTAATCAAAATTGTTGAAACATCTGCAATTTGATTTGTGTCATAAGTCCGCCATTTTGTAATTTGAAGTTATTCATGTCAGATTTATAAGGAGCGATCTTAAAAACCTTCGGAAATCCGTGTTCAACGGGATTCAGTGTTACAAAGGCAATTTGATGGGACTTTCGGCCATACGTCCGCCATCTTGGGTCCGCCATTTTGTGATTTGGAATCTATCACACCAGATTTGAGATAAGTGACCTTAAGAATCCCCGCCAATCCATTTTCAAACAAATTTGGTGTTTGTAAAGCCATTTACATCAGGTTTTGGCAAAAGGTCCGCAATCCTGAATCCGCCATTTTCTAATTTGGGATCATTCATATCAGATTTATAATGAGCTATCTTAAAAACCTTCGTAAATCCGTTTTCAATGAGATTCAGTGTTCCTAAAGGCAGTTGATGGGAGTTTCGGTCATACGTCCGCCCTATTGGGTCCGCCATTTTGTGATTTGGAATCTCACACCAGACTTGAGATAAGTGACCTTAAGAATCCCTGCAAATCCATTTTCAAACAAATCTGATGGTTTTAAAGGCATTTTCATTAGGTTTTGGCAAAAAGTCCGCAATCTTGGATCCGCCATTTTGTGATTTCAAAGTTATTATCATTAACTCCGGTTACTACTTTTGAGTAGTTTCAAACCGGATAGTTCATTTTGAAGACTCTAAAATTGAACTTCTTGGACATTTATCATCACTTGTTAAGTTTATGGCCGCCATATTGATGCCGCCTTCTTGATTTTTGCAAAGGCGCATACTGCGTTTTGTAGTTCTGAGTTCAGGCTCCAAATTGAGCCTTCGTAGGTATTTTTTCGTCGCTTCAAATTTTGGCCGCAGCAGTGATCCGGTTGACGTGGAATGTCCCATATTGATTACAGGTGGTTTATTTTATATCCGATAAACGTAGTATTATGACGATGAAAAAGAGTAATAAAACTACGTTGACACAACATTGATGTACTAAGGAAATTTTATCGTTTAAATTCGACGTCAATTAAACGTTGATGTAAGAAAATCTATTAACTATTACTTTTTACAACTATCCTTTATTAGATATTATTTAATAAACATTTATTAAACATAATATTATAACGTAAAAAAAGGATATTTGACGATGAAGAAACGTTGATATAATAAAGAAAATCAACCATATATTGATTATAGGTTTTTTTATTTTATATCCGATAAACGTAGTATGACGAATAATAAAAGCGTGAAAATGACTCAATTAACTAACGTTGATTAGTAGTCCATTTAATACCCAATGGGCACACGTATGTTCAGGGCATTTTTTAAGGATATTTTAAAACTGTATCCAATTTACACATCGCGTCACCTAGACCGCCTCACTGTGGGGAAATTCCGGATTTTACTGTTCAAAAATCTCTAGAAACCCTAATATCCATCGGATCGGGATAATCTTTTTTAAATTAAAGGTAATTAAATTCCCCACACATTTGCCGAGACAAATTTTTAAATGACTCGGTCAATTTTTATTAATGATATAATAAACTCAAAAAATTGTAAAAAAAAATATTAAAAATTTAAATAATGAACCAATATCGATATATATTCATATGAAAATTAATTTTTTTTCCCACTGCAACAACATTAATACTGCTCACAGAATGTTTTGAAGTGAAGAAACTATGAACAATCATCTCGAATTTTGATTTGTGTTATTAGATGTGTGTAAGACTTGTATTTGGAGTAAAATTTTGTTTTTTTTTTCTTTTATATCTTATTTGTTCTCGTTCTTGTTTGTTGCATTATAAAAGTTAGAAATTTAAATAAATTTTAAGCCTAGCTTACGTTGATTAGATTGATTTTCTTTGCTATTATTTTACGCTTACTAATCTATTAAATATGATTAAAATACATTACACTACACGCAATTTTAACCACTAGTACAAGAAAATACTGGAATGAAACGTTTTAGTAAGTTCGTTTTTTTCACAAATATGTAATAACGTATAAAACACGTTTATAATGTAAGGAGTTTTAACGTTTGCGAAACGAACCAGTTTAATATTTTTCATTGCATATATTTAATACGGCGATTCAAACGTTTTATTTAAAGAAAAATAAAACGTATTTTTTTACAACGTTAAAATAACTGTTGTTTCCAACTTACTAAATGCAAGGTAATTTTAAATCCATAGGTGAAATAGATGGTAGAAAGTTACGTGTTTTAAACGTTTTTCTACGAATCTATATCAACGCATAAAATTCGGTTGTAAAATATTATATTTAAATAAAACCTATAAAATACGTTACTCTTACACACATTCCCAACCAGTAATGGAAGGGATTACTGAAATAAAACGTGTTGATCAGAACGTATTTTACTGATATATTAACGTATAATACACGTTCATAAAATAAGAACTTTTAACAACCCGCTAAATGTAACGTTTGTGAAACGAAAAAATGTAACGTGTTTTATTGCATTAATATAATACAGTAATTTAATTAAAGGAAAAAAACGTTAAAAACGTTAAAATGATTGATGCTTTCAACTTATTAAAATGCAGGCATCCTAAATCTACAGGTGAAATAAATGGTAGATGACGACGTTTTTTTTTAACGTTTTTCTACTCATCTATATTAATGCATAATTTGTTTGCTTACTACGTAGTTTGTAGACATTATTTCTAGATAGCGCCACATACAAACCACTAACAATAATCAGTCATGCTTTATCTTATACTTTTATGAATTTATAGAAAATAAATAACATAGATTGCAATATTCAAATTCTTTCAGGGAACATAGATTTATTTAGATGGATCTTATAACAATCAGGTTAAAGATCATTATTCTGTGGCTGGGCCGAGATAGCATAAATATTTTTTATCTTATCCCGTTATGAAAAGTCAAAATTTAAATGCATTTTTGACGTTACGAAACGTCACATTTTTCATAACTGTCAGTTTCATTACATAACTAGTTATGTAAAAAAAAAATTACGTAACTGATTATTGAACCTATTTGTTGACACCAATTTTCAAATTTGTTAAATACTTCTTCATGGCTGCTTTTTTATTTACCAGGTATAATAGAATTTACTGCTAAATTAATCAATTTTTCTATATCAGATGGAATATACATATCTAAATCAACTATTTTCGACTTAATTTACTTCAAAAATTTCAGCAGATTGACAAGTAAGGTTTGTTTATACAAATGTCAATCCGTACCTGCGCTCAGGAAAAGCGATAACACAGAATTTATTTGTACGGCTGCAAGCTATGATGGGAACCGCAAAATAGTATCAAAATAAATTGTTATTTCTTTTCTAATTTAGAGCGGGATTAGATAAAATTTTGTACTTAACATGTTATGAAAACAGTAATTTTACTTGACTCGCTCGCTTCGCTCGCTCGTTTTGGCAAATATTACATTCGTCGTGTAAAATTACTCTTTTCATAACTGGTTACGTAAATAACTAATGCTATCTATTTAATAGGTTTTAATCACCAACTGGTTTTATGATAAAACCAGCGGGTGCTTAACCTACTTATTTTCTAGATGGCTCATCCTGTAACCCATCATATATTTGCCAATATATACCATCACCTAGATGCTCAATTTTTTTGTCATTTTAAAACATTTGCTATAGAACAAATTTCCATCCGCCAAATTGGAGCGGCCATTTTGAATTTTTAAATTCTGACTTTAGATTTATAATTAGCGATCCCAAAAACATAAATATTCTACTTCTCAAAAATAAATGAGTAATTATTTTTCAAATATTAAATATCAAAATTTTGCGGTAACTTTCACACCTTATAAGGGTAAGAGCAAGTGTCTGGACCATATATAAACTGAAAATAATACCTTTTACTACAATATTATCCAATGAAGAAAGATTATCATTACATATGAGATTATTCCAAATTTTTACATATTTCTTACTTCTAGGTACTGTACTATAAGGAAATATGATGTGGAAGTAGTAGGCAGCGTTTTTTTTTTTTTTTCAGGGCATTGTATTCACCCTGTACGTAAACTTTTTCATCTCATCTTTCAATAAAAGTATATTCCCAGGGGCGTGGCGAAGGGGAGTATGGTCAGACTTGGCAAAAATTGGAAATTCGAGACATAAGTTGACAATTCGTATTGAATTTTTTTTTTACATTTTCTCCCTCCGTTCATCAACTTTTATTTCGGCGGGAACTTTGTAAAAGTTTGATATTTTTTTAGATTTTCTCCTCCCCGCTCATCAATTTTTATTTCGGGGAACTTAGTAAAAATTGGATGAAAGTTGGAAATTCGAGATTTAAGTTGGCAATTTTTACTGAAAATTTTTTTTTAGAATTTCTCCCTAATTATTTACTTAAGTCTTATGAAGTTGGCAAATTTGAAAAAAGTTGGCTCGCTACGCCCCTGTATATTCCATTTCTTTGTTGTCGCTAGCGTCAAATCTACTAAATATTATTTTTGTCCGTAAAATAATTTTGTAGATATAGCGCCAACAGACTGACAGACAGCCTAAAACGCGAAAACACGAAGGTATTTCGGAGCGATTTTTTCACAATTTCAATATACCCTTCGGTAACCAAGAGAAAAAAAAAACCTTAGCTCTCAGACAGTATTATTTATAAAGTATATTTATTTTTTTCTATACATAGTATAGTCAATAAATATCTAATTATACTGACAAAAAATTGTATTCAATCCAAATTGTTGCTTACAACACAAAAAAAAAAACACCTAAAGCAGAAAATAATATAAATATTTATAACTGGACTAACGACACGCGAGGGTTTTATTTAGTAAGTCAAGAGACGGATAATATAAATACATAATATTACTATTACAATAATGTCAATAATCTGTCTTGAAACGGTTGCATGCAGTTGATTCAAGGTCATTACCATTTTCACTTGTTTGGTTTTTGCGGCCTCCACCTATCTCCTGGAAGTGGAATTACAAAATGCTACTACTATTTGCACTGAAATTATTGGTTGATATCCACGATGTAATATTGCCAAAAGCTACACGTAGTTCCATCTGTTCAAACTTGTAAGGTTGGTGATGCGCTCCGGCAGTCTTAAGTCAAATAAATTCCTTGATCGTTTGACATTGACTAGAAAATTTCCTTATATCTTTTTTTTGTCATTGACTTAGAAAATTTTCTAAATATTTTTCAAATCTTTTTTTTTGATATTAAGTCAAATAAATTCCTTGATCGTTTGACATTGACTAGGAAATTTCTTTATATTTTTTTTTGTCATTGACAGAAAATTTTCTAAATATTTTTCAAATCTTTTTTTTGATACTAAGTCAAATAAATCCCTCGATCATTTGACATTGATTAGAAAAGGACCCCGCACGTTTTATATGGAAATCGGTCTTCCGGTGAAATTGACTGAAAATTTGGGAAATGGTTTATTTTGTATCCCTGATCAAAAGTCTCAATGGGGTCAAAACTTGAAATGCCCATCTTTAGGCAGTACGGCCGTTTTTAAAGGGCAAAAATTCAATTTTTTTATGTACTGTGTTTAATTCTTGAATGGTCTCCTGAGTTGCTATATTATTGAGATACTTTGCACGTGTATGTGTTTTTTGAGTCTATGTGTGAGTTTGTATTTTTGTATGTGTGCGTGTGCGTGGGAATACATGTATGCACGAATGAATGTTTGTTGCATTTATTAACTACAATATACATAGATACGATAGTTGCGATTCATGCATTGCCCATGTGTGAACACAACCTGGGACTAACCTAACCTAAAAAGTGTAACATTTCAACCCCCCCCCCTTAAATATGCCATTAATACATGTATTAAAAAAAGTAAAGCTATAATTACATAAACCAGTAGATCATGGTATTACCGCTGACATAAGAGTCACCCAATGTGCACCACGAGGAGGTTGTCAAGTCGGATTTTGCACATTATTTGGCCCTGAAAAGGGCCGATTGTTCATTGTAATTAAAAATGTTTAATTTTTTTTTTTTGTACAATGTAATATAAGTGTTTTTATGTTCTGATTTTTAATAAAATGTAGTCATATATAAATATAGATTTGCGTCTTTTTAGTAATCAAAGCATTATTATTTTTGTTATTTAGAAATGTTTGTGGGCACGATTTTATTGTGTTTATTATTTATGTGTTTGTGTATAATGTTTGACAGAGATAAGGACCCCACGAGTCGTCAGCTTCGCGGTATTTAATGACTTCAAACCCTCTCTGTCTCAACAGTTGTGTTATATTCAATATCCTTTTTTTTATGTTAATATAGCTTTACTTAATATATAGCTTTAATATAGCTTTTACTTTTTTTAAAACATGTATTAATACATGTATTAATGGCACACTTAAGGGGGGGGGTCACACTTCTTAGGTTAGTCCCAGGTTGTATTCACACATGGGCAATGTATGAATCGCAACTATCGTATCTATGTATATTGTAGTTAATAAATGCAACAAACATTCATTCGTGCATACATGTATTCCCACGCACACATACAAAAATACAAACTCACACATAGACTCAAAAAACACATACACATGCAAAGTATCTCAATAATATAGCAACTCAGAGGAGACTGTTCAAGAATTAAACACAGTACATAAAAAAATTGAATTTTTGCCGTTTTTGCCCCTTAAAAACGGCCGTACTGCCTAAAGATGGGCATTTCAAGCTTTGACCCCATTGAGACTTTTGATCAGGGATACAAAATGAACCATTTCCCAAATTTTCAGTCAATTTCACCGGAAGACCGATTTCCATATAAAACGTGCGGGGTCCTTTCTTTATATTTCTTTTGTCATTGACAGGAAATTTTCTAAATATTTTTCAAATCTTTTTTTGATACTAAGTCAAATAAGTTCCTCGATCATTTGACATTGATTAGAAAATTTCTTTATATTTTTTTTGTCATTGACTTAGAAAATTTTCTAAATATTTTTCCAATCTTTTTTGATATTAAATCAAATGAATTCCTCGGTCGTTGACATTGATTAGAACATTTCTGTATATTTTTTTTGTCATTGACTTAGAAAATTTTCTAATTCTTTTTTAAATATTTTTCAAATAAATGCTTCGATCACTTTGCAATCTACTTAGATCGGTAGCATATCTTAGGCTTGTAAGGAATTTATTAATATTAAGGTTTTTTATTATAGTCATTAGTCACAATGATAAACACTTACCTTTAACCTCTCCTATGCATTAATATTATTGATTAAAGTTATAAGTAAAGTTAAAGTTAACTGGTTCACTCCCTTATTTCTGGTATTTTTGATATTTTGGCTTGCTGAAGTAAGTAATTGTAAATAAACTTGAGTAGTGGAAAACATTAGGTTTCATTTTTATTTTCAATGTTGTGTTGTCATGAGAGGGGAGCATACAATGAATAAAGCCAACCATACGCCTCTACATACGTATTAGTTAACAGTTAGTTTCGTGGTTTGTGGGGCTGTTAAGAGTAAGAAGACAGACGTTGGTGCTGACTGGGTTAAAACCATGTGGCGCCCTTAAATATTTGAATTTTATAGTAAACACGACCCATCTCCACTGTCGAAAAGCTAGCAGGCAACCTGTCCAGTACCTATATAATATTCCATATATGAGGCGTATGGTAGCAAATTGAAATTAGTGTGGCAGTTGGTAAGCAGTGAGTTATTGGGACGTTACAGGATAATGGTGATGTAATATTTGAAGTATGTTGCAATGTGATGTAATATTGCGTAATATTATGCAATACGATGTAACATGGTGCAATATTTTGAAATATCTTGAAATAGGACAATGGTGATGTTATATTTGAAGTATGGTGCAATGTGATGCAACATTGCGTAATATTATGCAATACGATATAACATGGTGTAATATTTTGAAATATCTTGAAATAGGATAATGTTGATGTAATATTTGAAGTATGTTGCAATGTGATGTAATATTGCGTAATATTATGCAATACGATGTAACATGGTGCAATATTTTGAAATATCTTGAAATAGGACAATGGTGATGTTATATTTGAAGTATGGTGCAATGTGATGCAACATTGCGTAATATTATGCAATACGATATAACATGGTGTAATATTTTGAAATATCTTGAAATAGGATAATGTTGATGTAATATTTGAAGTATGTTGCAATGTTATGTAATATTGCGTAATATTATGCAATACGATGTAACATGGTGCAATATTTTGAAATATCTTGAAATAGGATAATGGTGATGTAATATTTTAAATATGGTGCAATGTGATGCAATATTGCGTAATATTATGCAATATGATGTAACATGGTGTAATATTTTGACATATCTTGAAATAGGATAATGGTGATGTAATATTTGAAGTATGGTGTTATGTGATGCAATATTGCGTAATATTATGCAATACGATGTAACAGGGTGTAATATTTTGAAATATCTTGAAATAGGATAATGGTGGTGTAATATTTGAAGTATGATGTAATGTGATGCAATATTGCGTAATATTATACAATACGATGTAACATGGTTGGAATAGGGTAATGGTGATGTAATTTTTGAAATATGGTGCAATGTGATGCAATATTGAGTAATATTATGCAATACGATGTAACAGGGTGTAATATTTTGAAATATCTTGAAATAGGATAATGGTGATATAATATTTGAAGTATGGTGCAATGCGATGCAATATTGCGTAATATTATGCAAGATGATGTAACATGGTGCAATATTTTGAAATATCTTGAAATATGATACAAGGTGAAGGCGGAAGGATGACACTCCTCTAAATGGGTGGTATTGGGATAGATTTTCATGTTTCACTTTAATACACTTTTAATATGATACACATCCATACACAGACAGATAAAGTATTTGGAACAGTGGTAAGATATGTACTGCCCAACCTATAACATTTCCGATTACCCCTTCCACGGTGATGAGGAGGGAAGGGGGTTCAGAATTATGGTGGGGATGTGAGGCGGGAGGATTGAATTATGGTGGGATAGATTTTCATGTATTTCTTTAATACGCTTTTACATCTGATACACATCCATACAAACGGACATAATGATAAAGTAGTAGAATATGTACTGCCTAACCTATGACATTTCCGATAAGTTGATGAGGTAGAGAGGGGATTCTGAATGATGGTAGGTGGGGGTTTCAATTATGGTGGGGGTATGGAAAAATGGAGGGGGAATTGAAAAGTGGAGGGGATGGGGCGTGGCTTATGAAAAATGGAGGGGGGTCTGAAAGAGTGTAGGGAATGAGGCGTGGCTTATGAAAAATGGAGGGGGTTCTCAGAAATTGGTGGGGGGGTTGGGCGGGACTTGGGGAAAAGTGGAGGGGGATTGAAAGAGTGGAGGGGAGGGAGCGTGGCTTAGGGAAAAGTGGAGGGGGTTCTGAGAAATTGGTGGGGGGTACTGAAAAAGTGGTGGGGAGTGTCACAGAACTCTTATTTCTTTACTACTATTTTTATTGTCAAATAGGCTTAGAATGTTATGACTTGCCGAGATTTTAAGTTTAAGCGAAAAATAATGTCTATCGCGTCGGTCTATGACGTTTTTGACGCACGATTACTCTGGAATCGTTTAAGAGAGTGTTGAAATTTGGTACACATATGTATTTTAACGAGATCTGGAACTAGGTTACATTTTGATCTTATTTCGTTAAAGGATTGAGTGGTAAATTGGGATAAATGGGGGTAAATAGGTAAATTAAGCAAGTAAGACTCCATAAAATTGGTATTTAGTTTATTATTATATAAAAGAAGTTAAAGTCTTAGAAGAATTCTTGGCGATTATAAAGGGGGTGAAAAAATAATAAAATTGTGATTTAGTGTGTGTACAGGAACCAAAGGCCTCAAAAATTGTTCATTTCATCCACCCGCCTATCACCTCCTACCACCACCCCAACCCCCACTATCGATGTGGCATATCGTTTTTTGGTTTTTGGGTTAGACGATTTCAAATAGAAAATTCCATAAACAATTATTTCCACATGGTGGAGTGCAAATATAGTATTTTCGTCGTGAGAGACTTGGATAGGAAATCTGGATGTGGAAGAGGTGATTCCTTGGGCTGCGGTTTTTATATTAAAATGTTAAAACCGCTGCCCCAGGAATCACTACATCCACATTCTGATGTTCTATCCAAGTCTCTCAAAACGAAAAATATGTTGATATTATATTTGCACTCTATGTGGAAATAATTGTTTATAGAACTTTAATAATAAAATATTTGAAATCGCCTACCCCAGAAACTCATAAAGCAATATGTCACATCGGTAGTGGGGGTGGGGGTGGATGAAGTAAAAAAAAATGTTCTTGTACACACACTAACTCATAATTTTATTTTTCCCAATCCCCTTAATAATGGGAGTGGTAATGATTAATTTTTTTGAGAACTTGACATCTCTTGTATATACTAAATACCAATTTTATGGGCTCTTACTTGCTTGACTTACCTATTTACCTCCATTTACCCAAATTTAACCCCTTCAGCCCTTCAATGGAACAAGATCAAAAATTAATCTACTTCCAGATCTCGTTAAAATACATTCGTGTACCAAATTTCAAGTCAATATCTTAAACGATTCCAGAGTAATCGTGTGCACAAAAGAAAATTAGACAGAGCGACAGACAGAAGTTTTTTTTGCTCAAACTTAAAATCTCGACGTTTCATGAAATTCTAAGCCTATTTGAACAATGAAAATTTTCAATTTCTTTTTGTCGTTGTTACACTTCCATTGGATGTGGAAGTAAAAGGCTCAAACTTAAAATCTCGACGTTTCGTGAAATTCTAAGCCTATTTGAACAATGAAAATTTTCAATTTCTTTTTGTCGTTGTTACACTTCCATTGGATGTGGAAGTAAAAGGCATATTGACATTTTATTATGAAACTGTTATTTTTAAGATAACGCAAAATTATCCATTTTGCTCCTTTCTTAACAGTCTTCACCCTGGTACATTTTTAATATGTTTTAGATAACATTTTCCATTACTACTGCCGCAAAATATTACTTGTTGCAATATTTTTCTGGTTTACACCATTGTTTTCTTTAATTCTGCTGAATTTTAATAACCAATTTGTACAAAAATATTTTATTTTATCCTCTCCCAAATGTATGCTACTGCAGTGATGGATTCATTAAAGGTTATCTATTTGTTTACAGGTTTTTCTCTGTAATTGCATTTTTTTATAATTAAAACGAGAAAGTGATTTTATTGGGAAAAAGAGTAATAATGAGTAATAATTAGTAATAGTAAGCACAATAAAGTTAAATTAACTTAATTTGAATATCTGCGGAAAGACTGTTTTTTTTTTTTTTAATTACAAGTGGGTATTACTTCGCTTGCATTTATTTTCTGGTACTAGCAAAAAAAATATTTTAGTGCGATTTCATTGAGTTCAATGGTAACAGTATTTGTGAATATTTCAAGACCTCCCAATTTGCTTACACGATTATAAAAAAAAATAATGAAATTTCGAAAGTATTTTTTGACTTACGTAGCAAGAACGGTAATAAGTGCACTTTTTTATAAAGCATCGAATTTCGTACGAAAAAGTCCCTGAGAGAATATCTTTATCTATTATAGCTCACTTGCTAAAGGCGCCCACGTGCAAACCTCAAAGTAACCGTTTTTCGCGCTGTTTTCCAAGCAGCCCGTTAAAGCAGTTAAATATTAGCTGTACAATGGGAATTTGTGGTCGATTTTTTACTTAATTTCTGATCGCTCTACACGATGGCGTCCTTTATTTTTCTTTAATATGTATTTTTTAATGCAAAAAACATTAAAAAATTCGTAGATTTGGACTTTTCCACCCCTTCTACGATGTAATCGATTGATTTTCAAAAATACTCTTTTAATGTGCCAGCGAGGAAATCGATTTAAAAAATAATATTTAAAAATTGTTATAAACAGTTTTTAAAAAATGCATTTCAGCAATCGATGAGGCTTAAATATACAAAATCAAGCTCAATTTTCTTTCTTAGAAAAATGTATTTTTTGTTGATATATCATTTTGTTTTTATTTATCGCATATAAACAATTAATATTAGGTACAGAAAACTTTTCATTTTCATCGATATTTATATAACGGGAAATTGCCGCATATTTTTATTAATTAGTGTTTTTTTTCTGTACAATTGTACATACATTTCAATAACACAAAGAATGTTTAACTATTTTTTTTATTTTATTTCAACATTTTTTTAATACTTGTAACTCCATTATTAATATTATGCATCGTGTAAAAAACAGTTTTAAACAGAAGTTACTCATTATATTTTGTGTAATTTAAATTTGACTTTAGCATCGCCGTTTTCTTAGTTTTGTTTATTAAGTAGGCGCGCGCCCATGCCACTTGCAGAGTAGCGTAAAAGACAGTCAATTTTATGCTTACATGCGAGCACCTGTAGCTCGAAAACTATAATAGATAAGAATATGCCCTCGCGGACTTATTTGTAGAAAAGTCCATGTTGTATAAAAAAAAAGTGCGGTGCATTTTTATCGTATTTATTACCGTTCTCGCTAAGTAAGCGCTGAAAGTTTAAAAACACCATTCTCGACATTTGCATATTCTTTTTTCTAATTATTTTAAAAAATTGGGAGGTCTTAAACGTACTCATAAATACTATTCCATTGAGCTGAACCAAATGCCAAAATAAAATATTTTTAATTACGTCTAATTGCGCTCAGGGCCGGCGGAAGCAGATGTTTCAGGCGGCGTTTTAAGACTTGATTATTACCTTTTTATAAATTTTAGAAATTCAAAATTGCACAAAAATCTCAAAAAAACATTTTTTGAACCCCGAATGGGTGTTTTATTGTGGAACGTAACATATTTTAATCCGTACTCCGTACTTATTCGTTTACTCATACTAAACATGTCAACGCCGCGCTGGCCGTCGGCCGCTTTTGTCTCGAGGACAAGGAACAATTGCAATTTGGAGCAAAACACAATTGCTACAGCGCACAACGTGGCGACTTAAAAGATGAAATTCGACAATTGGTAGTTAAAGGTTTCTTTTGTTTTTGAATTTTAAGTGAAATTAGTGAAAGAATTATTTATATGAGATTTTTGTTTGTAAATTTTTATTAATAAATTTGTCCTAACAGTAGTAACTTGTAAATGTTTTTTCTTGGGGCGGCAAGCAAATATTTGCTTCAGGTACTAAATACCCTGGCGCCGGCACTGATTGCGCTACGTAGAGAATTATAACTTTTAATAAACATAAGTACCCTCGTTCGCAGGACATCAACGTGTTTGTATTCGCGACAAAATAACGACGGTTGCACCACAAGTCAACGAACAATATATGGATAGGGACATGCGGGAAATCGTGATGAGTGAGATGAAAATATGGAACGGTTCTAGGCGTATAGTTGCACATCTTATAGAACTTTTCAATCAACGAAGAAACTTAGTGCACGGGATATATTTAGGTATTTGAGGGGAATTAAAATCAATCACTAAATAGAAAAGTCAGCTCTAAATATTTACTATAAAACACCATGTAATGTTCACTTTTCGTCTGGCTACAGCTAAAGAATAATAGGTTTATTTCGTATTTAGACATTTTGCTTTAAAATTACAGGGTTATTAGACAATAGATAAGGCAAATGTATTTTAATTTGAATTCTTACCAAAAATGAGAGAAGAGTTGTATCTTCGTTTAGCAGGGCATATAATTATTTTAACCAGAAAAAAAACTAGTTTACTATTTTTTTAAAATAATTAAAAATAAAAAATTCTTTTCAAAAATATGTTATATTTTTTGTTTCCGAAAACGGATGCACATATCAATAAGTTAATTAATATCAGCGGTGACATCCTTGCCAAAGACTGACTCTCAAAATGTGCACATCATTATCGTATTCATTTATTCATTAATACGTAAATAAAAGTATTGTTCATATAAAATATCATGAATTTAAAACCAGTGAGGCAAAACATCATTTTCTTAAGATTTACAATAGAGCAACAATATACAGAAAGTAGGTATTTTCATAATAAATAAAAAAAGTGTGGAAGCTGTGACTTGCTTATTACCTAAATAATATTCTCTGAGCATGTTTATTCAACAATATATATGTACATTATATTACTGAGGATAATGACAGGGCATTCTGACCTCCAAAGATTTGGCAACGTTGTTGGAGGTATGTAGCAACTCGCTTACCCTAGATTAAGCTTTTGAGTTGCCATGGAAAAGGAAGAAAAACAAAATAGGAGAATAACAATTTTAAAAATATTATAACATCATCAATTTTATTAATTAATTAATATAATGAAGTATTCTTTATAAGAGAACAATATTAATTCTTTACTTTTATTTTAATATATGTTCTTTAATGATGATGAATTTTTATTATGGTATCTACTACCATAATTGATGACCCCGAAATTGAATTAGTCAGCCTATGCAGCAGATGGGCTCCCCGCAATTTGACTGAATTAGTCAAAATTGGCTGCAGATGGACTCCTTAAAGGTACAAGTCCTGAATCATTATTATTTTAACCAAGGATATATTTTCGAATTTTAAATGAATATGGACCGGTTCGGAAGACATTAAGATTTTATTAAAGAAAGAGTTATAGAAATTGAGAAAAGATTGCTTTTGAAGGGAATTTTTCTAAAGGATTAAAAGAAGATACAGTAATTAAGAAGAGATTGCTTTTGAAGGGAACTTTTATGAAGGATTGATCTGTGGATTCTTAAACCATTTTTCAAGAAAATAATTCAGAATCCAGAATCTAATTTTGAACTAAATTCTTTATATAAGGTAAGTGGGTTGATTTCATATTCCCTTGATACGAGAGAGAACAATCAATTTATTAATTATGGCACAACCGACAAATAATGATATTGATCAATCACTAGATCCAACAGTTATTTCTCATCATCAATATGTCACGTCAGTCAAATTACCACCATTTTGGGTTTCAAAGCCAGAAATTTAGTTTGCACAAATTGAATCTCAATTTGCTGTCGCAAGGATTGTTAATGACAAGAGAAAGTATGACCAAGTTATTGCTTTCTTGCCGTTAGAGATAATAAATAATGTTTATGATGTAATTGCTAGTCCATCAGAGAATAATTTATACTCTAATTTAAAAAGCGTTTTAATCTCGCAATGAATCCCTAGTGAAGAGAGGCGCCTTGATGATTTACTTTCTGGCTCATAAATGGAAGACCTCAGGCCATCCGATTTTTATGGTCAATGCTGAGCGTTGCTGGAGGCACCCATGTGGCCAGGAGTTACTAATAACATTATGGAAAAGGCGCTTACCTAAAACTATATTTATTGTAATTACTGCCTCAGGTAAGACAGAAATTAAGGACATCGTAGATATCGCAGATATCGCAGATGGGGTTTGGGAATCATGACAAGATTCGATGTTAGCGACTGTACATTTTAAAAATCCGAATCAAGTTTCATCTAATACTCCTTTTAACATTGAACCAGTACCTCTTCTATTTGATTTAGTAACGATGTTTAAAAATTTTTCGATTACCTTTCAAGGTACTTTAAATCAAGTTCTACAATGTCAAGAAGTTTTTAGTTCTCAACTTCATTCGATGCAATCTCAAATTACTTCAAAAAGTCCTGGTCTTTCAGCATCTACTTCTTTCTGCAATAATTGCAATAGTAGAAGCAATTCGCGAACTCGTTCTTCTAATCGAAGCAATGTTCGTATTAAATTTGCTCCTAATAATACTACTGTTTGTTATTGGCATCAACTTTATAAAGATAAAGATTTCCGGTCTGCTGGTACATAATAAAGACATTAAAACAATTATTGTTAATAATTCTAAATGCCTAGAAGTTAATGTTATTTTAACGTCTGACGTTAATATTTCTGACATTAACACTTCTGACAGTAATCGCCTTCTTTTTATTTATGATCATTTCAATAATTTACGATTTTTAATTGATACTGGGGCTGATATGTCAGTTATTCCATGTAATGTTTTTACAGATTTAAATAGGAATCTTGACACAGTTTTAACCGCAGCTAATGGTTCTACTGTATATACACACGGGAAAAAATATTAAGAGTCTATTTAAATTTACGAAGAATTTTTCCCTTTGTTTTTAATATAGCTGACATTTTAATTCCAATCATTAGAGTTGAATTTTTGTCCAATTTTGGGTTAGTAGTCGATTTGAAAAAGGCACGCTTAATGGATAATGTTACCAATTTATCAATTAACTGTTTTATTAAAAATGGTCCTTTAGATTCTTTTAAATTATTTCCTTTAACAAATGAATTCAATGGATTGCTTTTACAGTTTCCTACCTTAATAAGTTCGCCAAATTATAATTTGCCTGTCAAAGATTCAGTTGTACATCATATTATTAAAGAAGGACATTTACCTTTTTTCTCGTCTACGTAGATTAGACAATGTAAAGTTTAAAATAGCTCAAAATGAATTTAATAATATGGTTGAGTTGGGTATTTGTAAACCTTCATCTTCTCCCGTTTCTTCGCCACTTCATGTGGTAGCTAAAGCCCAATGACTGGCGTCCTTGTGGAGATTATCGACAACTGAATATAGTTACAGTTCTAGATAGGTATCCATTACCTCACATTCATGATTTCAACTTTCGATTATATGGTAATACTATTTTTTAGAAAATTTATTTAGTTCGAGTTATCATCAAATATGAGTCACAGAGAATGACATTTATAAAACAGCTATTACTACTCCTTTCGGTTTATTCGAATAAGGGCCACACCAAGCCTTTTGAGCGCGGTCGTGCAAATACGAACATGCGCCCCTCAGTAGAATATCTAGAATTCAGCTGAAAAGGGAGGTTGAGGAAAAAGTATCTTAAATAAATCACGCTACACAATTGAACGAAAAAATTCAAAATTTTTCAGATTGTGCCAGGGCGGTTTAAGGATTGGCGCGCCTTTGGGCAAATGAAGCATTTGCGTCCTCTTAATTACAGGCGGGGTTGCGGAATTGCAAAATGCGCTGCGGGCCAAATTTTAGCATTTTTCAAGGTCAAAAAGCCTCAATCTTAAAGTTAGAAATTTGACTTAAAATTATATTGTCTTCGAAAATTAGGTTTCGTGGGCGCAAGACAAAGATATAAAATACCAATAAAAATGTTTTATTATAAAGAAATTGTAGTATTTATATTTTTCCCTGAAGTAAAATTAAATATAAACATTAAATATAAAAATAACGTATTGAAAAACATATCCTTTTTCGTGACTTCTTGCTTGCTAACTCCGCTATAATATAATCTTATAAATAAGTCTGTAAAATGTTGCTACAGAACAGAGGTAAAATGCGACAGGCAATTGCCTAATTTGTCTATTGGATAATCCGGTCCTGGTTCATGCTATATTATAACTAAACGTTTATATATTTTTATAATTTTAAATTTCAAAATTCACGGCGCCTTTAGTTGCGTGGCGCCGTCGTGCGCCGCACGACTTGCCCTTATGGACAGCGCGGCCCTGATTCGAATTCTCACGAATGCCTGTCGGTTTCAAACTATTCAACGATTTATGAACGAGGTACTTACAGGTTTACCTTTCGTTTTTGTCAATCTAAACAATATTTTAATTGCGAGTAAATCAAATTCGCAGCATTTGGAATATCTTTGAACGATTAGATCAATACGGTATTAATATTAAACTGTATAAAGGTATATGAGGAGCTGATACTTTGACCTTTTTAGGACATCATATTTCTTCACAAGGTATTTTACCTTCTTCTGAAAGAGTTGATGTCATTAATAATTTTCTCTTACCAACAACTCTTAAACAACTTCAACGTTTTATAGGTATGGTAAACCGTACCCAACTTCGCTGAAATCTTAGTTCCTTTGCATTCTTTCTGCACTAATTTATCACATGATAAAATTAAGAAAATAGATGATTTTCCTATTGACTGTATAGATAGTTTCTTAAAAGCTAAAAGCGCCATTGTCGGTGCAATTATTTTAGCTCATCCTTGTTGTAATGATGATACATTCTTATCACTTACAGTTGATTGTTCAAATGTTTCTATGGGGGCAGTTTTAGAGCAACGAGATAACACAGAAGTATTAACCCCTTTAGCTTTCTTTTCGCGTAAACTCACCATGACAGCGACAAAATACTCAGCTTTCGACAAGGAACTTTTATTCTTATACTCTGCTGTCACCTCTACGAAGGTCGCCTAGCGATGCCAATGTCAAATAGGAAAAGAACTTACTAATAACGATAATTGATACTACTACTCGACTACTCACGGTAATCGACAAACACTAATATTAATCAGAATGAATACTACTATATGATTAGATTGGTATGCCATTGATCACAACTAAGTAAGGCCAAAGAAAAAAATATACTAGTAATTCTAGTTGACTAAATAGGCTAAATTAGCACGATTTACCTACCCTTCGAGAGGGAACAAAAATGTATTTACCTGGCTAAGCTCAGTTAAGTTGGAGTGGGTAAGTGGTTTCAGTTACATCAGTCGCTTGAAAACAAACTACCAAGAACGGATTAACAAGTATATATTAAATAGGTAACAATGGTAAATAGCGAATATCCCAATACTACGGTATAAAATGTGCATGTGTATGTGGATCCCTTTTGAGGGTGATTTGACAGTACCTAGATGGGCACGACCTGAAAGGTAAGGCCTGGAGGGCAAAAAAATGATATGAGGAGTCAAGCGATCCCCAAGAAAACTATATGCCGCTGGTAACGCAGAAAAAGGCCTCTTACTCGTTTTACAATGCGGGCAGAGATATTACATCGTAAAAAGAATATTAAATATCTAATTATGGCTTCTGCCACTACCCATATACTAATAAAAAATAACACTTATTTGATTACACGGGAGTAATACGCAACTCCTTAGGGACTCACATAAGTATAGCTTGTTTAAATTAAATAATTACCACAGCGACAGATCTATAACTAACACAAAAAAATCTCGACATACACAAATATAAGTAAACATGAAACAAGTTAAAAATAATATTAACGTGGCCTGTCCATACCACATACATGCTAAAAGGTTTACTAAGTTCGATTCACAAAAAAATATCGATAATCACAGGTTCAGAGGGGGAGGTTGATGGTCCAGCGCTTCGTTCCAACTCCCAGCGAGGTGGTGAAAATAGTAGTATACATAAACTACTTACAGTCGTGCTTCTTGGGTCTGACAAATAGTGACACTCCGGGGGTTCCAGTTTCTTTAAATTGGCCACCGAAGTGGGTCGTACGGCCTGGGGAGGTCGTCGACAAAGGAGCAGCGATGCTCCAGATTTGTCACCGCCGCGCTGTTTCTAGACTGTCCCTCACTACTGGGGTTCACACACTATGACGTCCAAGGACCAACACTGGGGCTTAAGCAAGGGCAAACTTAAGCTTCCAGGGTTACCAAGGGGGAAGTTCTGGGGTGTCAAATGGGATTTTCGGGGTACCAAAAGAACCCTAATACAACAACAAAAAGAGGACTTAATCTCTTGTTAAGGTATAAAGGCATTAGATACTACTTACGGTTGCGACCGGTTCCTTACAAAAAAAGACAAATCGGATAAACCAAGATGGAGGACTATGCCAGCACGAGATCCCAACAACGTGGCTTCGCTAGAGGTTCCTACACCAATATTTCAGCAAAATCAACCAACAATCAAATTTAAACCTCTGCAAATAAGGCGGCATTTCACAACTCCGTGTTACCACGTATTCACATTCACATAACGCTAAAAACGCTTTCGCATTTGGCCGGCCGGCGTCCTTCACCTTACAACCACCCACAAAAACCCCACCACGCAAATGCAGAAATTCGTTATTCTTCTGTGTTGCCTTTTTATTCGATGGTTTAAACTGTGAACAAAGCCAAGTGGGCCGCACTGTTAGGCCACCAAATATACACATCGTTTCAACCTGCGTTTCCGACCAAACCCGTTCTACCAAAGTTTTAGTTGCGCTAGAAAACGTTCTGACGGAGTTTTCAGCTACGGAGACTCAAGTGGCCGTAACACTGCTATTAAGCATTTTAAATATTTACTGCAAGGTCGTAAATTTATTTGTTTTACTGACCATAAACCTTTGGTCAATGCTTTGTTCACAAAAGCTGAGAGATTTCCAAGACAAATACGTCATTTGGAGTACATTGCTCAATTTTCATGAGAGATTAAGCATATTATGATGTTCTTACCAGTCGCTGTCCAGGTTCCAGTATAGGGAGTCAAAATAAAATACTACATATCCATAATCTAATTATATTACGTTTTCTTAATATACATTTCTTTCTTGACTCGCGTTCTAAATTATATTGATCTTTATTTTGTCGAAACGATCGTTTCCAGTCCAAAGCAAATTGCCAGTCGGCAGATTTGCCATGTTATTTTTAATCACAAATTAAATAGAACAATAACAAATAAACTTAAACAACTAACCTTCAGGGTGTCCTAAAAGTATAATTTACAATAAAATAACTTATTATATTAGACCATCACACCTCCCATGGGCAGGGAAGAAAAAAAAACATCTGAGCTCATTGATGCACTTTTTTTCTCTATCCGAAGAACTATGAATGGTATAATTTAACTCTATTTTTGTGAATTTCTACTAGCTTATTACCTATTTTAATTATTACATTTGGTGATTTATTTTCTACGATGCTATAGGGACCTTTATAAAGAGGTTCTATTTTATTTCCTACTTCATTTCTTAAGATGACTTTATTGCCTGGGCTATAACTTATAGTTTTCGCCTGTTTATCGACTCTCTCTTTTCTTTTAATCTTCGATGCAATCAAATTATTTTTTGCGTCGTTGCATGCTTGCTGCAATCTATATTTTAACTCTGCGGGATATTCGTCAAAATTATAGAGTGGATTAATCTTATTATTAGCAAGGTTAGAAGGTAATTTTGCTATTTTACCGAAAATAAGTTCATAAGGTGTGTACTTTGTCTCGGAATGAACTGTGTTGTTATACGCAAAGCACCAGTATGGAATCCATGAACTCCAAGTATGGGGGTTTTTTGCCACTTGTATTCGCAAATAAGCTCCTAAATGTTTATGATTATTTTCGAGTGAGCCTAGAGTTTCGTGATGATAAGCCGTCGAGTGTATTTTTTTAATTTTTACCAATTTGCATGTTTCGTTCAGTGCAGAGGCTAAAAATTCTGTACCGCGATCTGAAACAATTTCTTCAGGAATTCCATACCGTAGGATAAAGTTTTCCACAAAAGCTTTGGCTACCGTGAGACTTTCTTTATTTTTTAAAGGATATCCCTCTACAAACTTACTTAACTCATGCTGTAATGTTAAAATATAGCGATTACCTAGCGTCTTCCTCTATGGGTCCCACAAGATCCAAATAAATTTTTTGAAACCCGGAAGAAGCTGTGCTTGTTATTGACATAGGTTCTTTATTTGAAATAGAATATTTATATCGTTGACAATCGTCACATTTTTTGACATATTCTTCTACGTCTTTTTATAAGCCTGTCCAGAAATAACGTGTTTTAATATTATTGTACATGCGTCTTATTCCGGCATGTCCTTCGCTAGGTAGTATGTGATAATCATTTAAGATGATATGTCTAGTCTCAAAGTCGGTGATGTTATTAACATCTTTTAGTATAGATATTTTCATAAGTGAATTTTTTATTTGAGTAGAAAATTTTACGAGTTCTTTAAGCAATTGCGCGCTATCTTCATTCTTAATTATGATTATTTCCGGAATTTCATATTTTTTATATAAAACATTCAGGTCTCTCAACGCTTTACCTAGGTTTAACGTTGATTGAGAATCCTGCAACAAATATATGATTCGTGCGTCTTTAACACAAATCAAACTCCCTAATTTGAAATCGTACCCGTGAAAATTTTTTAACTTATAAAAATCGGAAGTTGTAATTGGACATAATTGAAAGGAGTCCTTTGGTCGTTTTATCAGTTCTACGATGCCGGGGTGATCAAACCCTTCGTCGAAATCTGTTTCTAATGTTTGCTGAGCCTTATTTTCAATATTCTTATACTGTGCCCTAGTTATAGCATTAATAGAACTACAAACACCCTTATTCATATTTTTTAATTCGTCAGATGAAATATCGATTCGCGATAGTGCGCCTGCAACTACGTTATTTTTCCCTTTAGTATATTTTACCACAAAGTCGTATTCTTCCAAGATTAACCTAAATTTTGTTAATCGGCTTGACGGATTTGTCATTTCGAATAAATAAATCAATGGCCTATGGTCTGTCATGATAACAAATGTCCTAGCAAATAAGTAGGGCCTAAAATGATTGACAAACCAGGTTAAAGCTAAAAGCTCTTTGGAAATAACACTGTAATTTTTCTCGGCTTTATTGAGGGATCTGCTTGCGTATGCTATTGGTTTATCATCTGAATTTGAGAGTACAGCCCCAATACATGATGCCGAAGCATCAGTCTTTAGGATAAATACATTGTCTTGAGAAAAAATTGGACACTGTAATATAGGAGGGTTCATTAGGGCTTGTTTTAATATTTCAAAAGACTGTTGGCATTTATCTGTCCATACGAATTCTTGTCCTTTTTTTTTTTTTTTCTTTCCTTATGGGTTGCGGTGCCGAAGCCCCGCTGTACTGAAGCTTGAGCTTATTGTACCCCATAGTCTCGTTATCCCATTAATCCCGTTCCTCTCCAGAAGGAGAGTATACGGTCAATGGGAGCTCTGGCTATTTCTTTCGGGGTTACGGTTAGTCCCCCGAAGTGTGAGAACCTCCCAGCCGCTAAGGCTGGGCATTCACATAGTATGTGGTGAGGAGTTTCTTCATCCTCACCACACATCCTGCATTCTGGATTATCTTTCACACCTATGTTAGTTAGGTGTCTATTCAGTGTGCAGTGTCCTGTTAGGATTCCCACTGCACATCTCAGCTGTTTTCTGCTCAGCTTTAGCAATTCGTTGGTCTTTGTCATGGATGGCCCGCCGGTGATGAACATGCGTGACTGCCTCATCCCCGGCGCGCCAGTCCAATACAAGATATGTTTCTGACTCAATAGTTCCTTTACCATTCCTCTTGCGGTATTGTATGATATCCCGCAGGATGGCTCAGGTCCCATCAAGGCTGTTTTTGCGCCTTCTTTGGCCAGCTTATCTGCTTTTTCGTTGCCTTCATTGCCCTGGTGTCCTCGCGTCCACTCCAGTTGTATACTGTTGTGTTCCGCCAGTTTCGCTAGGGATTCAAGGCAGTCTTTTACCGTTTTGGAACGTATCTCTACTGCATTCAGAGCTTTGAGAGCTGCTTGACTGTCAGTGATGATGCGGATTCTTTTGTCAGTATATGGCCTCCGTATCATTTCTCGTGCACAGATTTCTATGGCTGTGACCTCTGCTTGGAACACCGTTGCGGTACTGCCCAGGTTCAGACTGATGTCTGTCCCTGGTTGATCCCCCGTAACACCTGCCCCAGTACTACTTGACGTTTTCGATCCGTCAGTATACCATATGGTATCATTTGGATGTCTTCGCAGTTGCCTTGTTCCTTCCTCTTCCCTATCGGGTATGTATACCCTGAAGGTCTTTGTGAAGTTGTGGCTTATGCTGATTCTATCTGACTGCATATCTAGTAGTCGATTTTTTCCTATTTGTTGGAATATTTCGGTGTGGTATCCTATTCTTGGAATGGTCCCATGTCCGTTTGTTTTCAGCCTGTACGCCGCCAACAGTGCCTCACTCTCCACCACTAACTGTAGTGGGGGCAGGCAGAGTAGCGCTTCCATGGCTGCGGTAGGCGTTGTTGACATTGCTCCCGTTATGCCTAGACATGCCAGTCTTTGTACTTTCCGTAGTTTTCTCATTGCCTCCCCTTTTCCGGCTTTATGCCACCAAATCAGGGAGGCATAGGTTATTATTGGTACTACAACCCTTTGGTACAGCCAGTGCACCATTCTTGGTTGTAGTCCCCAGTTTTTACCTACCATTCTTCTGCTGGCCCATAAGGCCCGCGTAGCTTTGGTAGTCACTCTATCTAGATGTGCATTGAAGTTTAATTTGGTGTCTAGAATGAGTCCCAAATATTTCACTTCATTGCTCACCTGCAATTCGTTTCCCCGGAGATATAATCTTCCCAGGTTGAGTTTTCTCTTTCTTGTGAAGGCGACCACAGTGGTCTTCCCTGGATTCACGGAAAGACCTTCCTGGGTACCCATCTGTCTACCATAGCGAGAGCTCGCTGCATTTTTTCTGATGCAGCGCCCTCGTGTTTTCCTGTTACCAGGACGGCGATATCATCTGCGTAGCCTTGCGCATATATTCCCCGCTGTTCCAGTTGAGATAGAAGCTCGTCCGCAACCAGGCACCACAGGAGAGGAGATAAGACCCCCCCTGCGGGCACCCTCTGGTCACGGACACCTCCTCTGTCGTGGATCCTAGCGTGGACTGAATTTTCCTAGTTCTGAGTGCTGAGTCGATCCATCTAATTTTTGTCCTTTCTTTGATAAATTATTTAAGGGCGCAGCAATATGTGAAAAATTTTTGACGAATTTCCTATAATAATTAGCAAACGCTACGAATCTCTTTGTTTCGTTTGAATCTTTAGGAACCGGGTAATTTTGAAGGGCTTCAAATTTTGAAGGATCTGGGGAAACTCCTCCAGAAGAAATTACATGGCCTAGGTATAAAATGTCTTTTTTCAAAAATTCGCATTTGTTGGGATTTAGTTTCAAATTTACGTCTCTTAACTTTTGAAGAACTTTGGTTAAGTTTTTATTATGGTTTATTAAATTATTTCCAAAAACAATAAGGTCATCTAAATATACATAACAAGATTCATAAGTTAGTCCTGACATTGCTACTGACATTGCCCTACTGAAAGCATGAGGACTAGACTTAAGTCCTTGTGGTAATCTACGTAGCCTATACTGTCCCCGATCAGTGGTAAAAGCTGTACATGGTCGGCTGGACGGTTCTAAAGTAATTTGATAATATCCTTGTGATAGGTCAAGGTGGGTGAAATAGACTGCCCCGGACAGGGAGTCCAGAATGTCTGTAATATTTGGCAATGGGAACTTGTCGTCTTCAATCTGCTTATTTAAAAGCCGATAGTCGATAACGAGTCTCCATTTTTTGGTGCCATTTATATCACTTTTTTTGGTACAATACGTACAGGCGAGGACCAAGGTGACCTTGTTTCCTCAATAATGCCAGCGCGTAGCATGTCATTTACTTGTTTCTCCACTTCTTCTTTTTGAGCATGTGGTATTCGATAAGGTTTCACATAGACCGGTTTTGCGAATTTTTGTAAATGTATGCGCTCTTCGTAAACATTACCTACTGTAAGTGCATCGTTTTCAAGATGAAATACGTCCGAGTATTTTGCACAAATTTTTTGTAAAGAAACCCGTTCTTCTTTGTTTAAACCTTGTACTTTAATTATGTCTAATAGCCTATCTACCCTATTTACTGAATTGTTATAATTATTCTGAAAGTTGCATAAATTATAGTCTTGCAATTTTTCAATTTTTGGTTTAAAGTTTTTAATAGTAATATCCTCGTCCCTGATATTTAATATTCTAACAGGTATCATATTTTCAGCATTTGGCGTGGCCAGACTAGCCGCAATAAAAACGCCTTCACAAATTTCTTCTGGCACAACAACACAATCATGTGTAGTCTCTACATGAAAATAACATATTTGTTCGCATCTCGCGGATATTGATTTACAATACGTGTATGCACTTTGCATAGGAATTGAAATTTTATCGTTTTTTAGCCACAGTGAAAGTAATAGTTTTTCATAATTTATATTTGCTGAGTAATCATAAAAGAAATCTGATCCTACTATACCATGCCATTCAGTGTCAAGGTCGTTAATTACTACAAATTCGTGACATAGCTTTAATTTATTTACAAACATGGTAATATTAACTGAACCTTTTGCGTTTATTGACCCAGATATTCCATTTAATTTTGTTTTAACAGAAGTATTTATTATTTCATCACTGGATAAATATTTGTCAAAAATAACACTAACAGATGCTCCTGTGTCTACCAAAAGCTTTAATTTAGAGTTTTTGTATTCAAATTCTACAAAATTTAACCCATTTAAATTATACAATTTATTTTTACTAATTTGTTTATTGCCTGGGGGCTCGAAAAAATTTCTCAACTGATGTGTTTTGGGAGTTTAGCGTTTCTAAATTTGAACTACTCTGCGGACTATTATCTAAGTTGGAAAGATGTTATAGGTTTGAATTATTATTATTTCTAGATTGATTATTTCTTCCCTGATTCCTAAAATTACCCCCATTAAAATTTGTATTTCTATAACTATTTGAATTACCCCTGTTGTAGCCATAATTGTTTTGAGGTCTACTAAATTTATAATTATTTCCCTTATTTTGGTTTGTGTTAGGATGTGTATTTCCTCTGAAACCCCCGTTATTATTAGAACTTCGCCTGAGTTGTTTATTTGTGTAAAATATTTGGTCTCCTTGTGTAGGTAATTCCTCGTCCTTAGCTCCTTGTATGGCTTCACTTAATTTGCTGTAATTTCGCGCCTTTCCTACGGTTCTTAAGTCGCTATTTCGTAAACCATTTGCAAAAGCGCTAATCGCAAGTTTTTTCATTTACCTCGTTTAAAATTTGAACTGCATCTTCCTTGCCCTCGCTTTGTGTTATGGTAAGGTTTACAAGTAGATCTTCTATTAAACTACCGAATTCATCTATAGTTTTATTACCCTGTTTTGCGTTATTTAATTTTGAGGATAATGCTGGTGCCGATTTTTTGGTTATAAAATGTTTTCTTAAGTCAATAATCAGAGCTGCGTTAGATCCGTACGTTTTGTTTAATCTAATTTTCGCATTTTGTGATAATCTAGTTTTTAAAATATATGTTGTTAACAATTTTTTTCCCGTTTGATTTAACATATCATCATATAATTCGATGGCATCGATTAGTTGCTTGGTTACATTTTCGTTACCGTTCATCACAGGCAATAAAGTTGCGGCGGTTTTCAAATCAAAATTTTCCGCCATTTTGTCGTCGTTCGAACAATCTGAGTCAGTGGAATCTGAACTTGACTGAATGTTAGAGTTAATTGAGTTTAAATCTTGATTCACCATTTCAGGTTGCTCTGAGCGAGACAATGCCTTTCTTTCATTTAAAATTTCATTAATAGCCTCTAAATATTTGTTTATAGCATCTGCAAACCCCCTAATTTCATCTTTTACTTTTATATCTAACTTAGATTTATTACATATATCCTTTAACTTAAAAAAATCACTTCTTAGTTTATCTAATTTTCTACACTTACGGTTTATCACTGTAATGTCTTTTCTTCGTGCACTATTGTCCTTATTAATATTTCGATAGAATACCTTTAGTTCTTCCAATAAATATCTAAATTCACTTCCATTGGACATTTAGGTTAGTTACTCCAATTCTAGCTCCATACCAGTAAATTATTATTATTATTACTATGTTCCAATAATCACCCTAAAAACCTAAAAAAAATTTCAGAAGTCTTCTAAAGCAATGTCCTGGCTTCTAGTAATTTCTGTTCTTATCTTCTTTTCCAATCTTTTTTTTACATCTTCCAAAGCAGTAAACCATTATAATTATACAACTTATTATAATTACTGTGACTTCCATGATAAGTTTTATTGAAAATCCATTTCTAGTTCCAACTGTATTGCCTCCACTATTCCCAGCCTGTGCGACAATAACTTCTTCCTTTGACTGAGAACTTCCCATTTTTCTTTTGTGGTTTTTTAATTTAATTTATTTCCCTTATACTGTTTGCAGGATCGCCATATGATGTTCTTACCAGTCGCTGTTCAGGTTCCAGTATAGGGAATTAGAAATAAAATACTACATATCCATAATCTAACTATACGTTTTTCTTAATATACATGTCTAACTTGACTCGCGTTCTAAATTATATTCATCTATATTTTTGTCGAAACGATCGTTTCCAGTCCAAAGCAAATTGCCAGTCGGCAGATTTGCCATGTTATCGTTAATAGCAAATTAAATAGAACAATAACAATTAAACTTAAACAACTAACTTACAGGGTGTCTTAAAAGTACAATTTACAATAAAATAACTTATTATATTAGACCATCACAACTCATTAATATCAGACATTTCTTAAATACAGTTATTTGATATCGAATATATAGTTCCTTGTAAAACTATAATCTACAATGCTGTGTCCTCAGTGTGGAAAACAATTTTCATCAAAAAGTAGTTTGTCACGTCATCGTCGGGAAAGCTGTCCCTACAGAGAAATAAGTACACATAGTGCCCCTAAAAGAATCAAACTAAACAATTCACAGACTAAAAAATATAATAAGGAATCCCAAAATCTTCCTGGCCCATCTGGTGTGCAGTATCATGCTAAAAAATGTAATAAGGAATCTGAAAATCTACGCATCTCCGATGGTGGTCATATAAAAGCTCAGGAGGTTATTATTAATTGCCCACAATGTTATGAAAAAATGCCTAAAAATAAATTAATGGGACATTTAAAAAGTTCATCTCACAAGAAAGTGATCAATATTGTGGAAGATGGGGTAGAAAAACTTCAGAGCGCATTCAAGAACCGAATTTCGAGCTACCGTTTTTCCACAAAGAATCAGTTCACAGATATCACCCAGTTTTTGGAAGAAGTAAAAATGAAAGTTATCTCAGTGATTGAGACATACATTAAAACATTCTTCAGCTTAAAAATTAATATGGAATTATTTGGGCTATACGTTATTGAGGAGAAAGAAATGTCAGACATAAAGTCATTCAATACTAAAAATAAAGTTGTGACGCACTCATTGAATGTATTAAATCTGTATAATGAGTTCAAAGAAGAGATCATTGAGAAAGCATCAACCTTTCAGGAGCGAGACTCAGGTATGTGTAACAAATTTATTTTATCGTATGATTTCTGCAGTTTAATTTTTTGACTATTAATTATTTTTTAGGATGGGCTTTGAAGCACGTTAGTTTTCTTGAAATCAACCTCAACAAATACAACCCATTATTCGCATCATCATACATTAGGTTACCTAAATTTATTGAAAATAAGAGAGCTGTTTTAAATATTCAAAATAATGATGACAAGTGTTTTGCTTATGCCGTCAATGCTGCGATTTTTCCAGCCAATGGGCCTCCGCATGAAGCATCATCCTATCCTCATTACGGAACATTGCTAAATTTTGAAGGTATCGATTTTCCTGTTAAATGATATTCATAAATTTGAGATTTTAAATAATATATCTATAAACGTATTCGGGGTAAATAATCAATATAGATGGTAAAATGGTCAGTGAGATTGTAGGCCCCTTACATTTCACAAATAAAAAACAAAATACACATGTAAACTTATTACTCATTGCTGATGTTGAAGGTAATACTCATTACACCCTTATTAAAGACTTATCACGATTAGTCTCTAGCCAAAGATCTAAACATCACGGTCGAAATTATATTTGTGACGGTTGCCTACTATTTTTTAATTCTCCTGAGAAATTGTATGCTCATGAAAGAAATGACTGTAATCATTTATGTACCATTTTACCCGATACAGATCCACAAATCAATAAATGTGGGGAATTAATTGCAGGAAATATTCTGAAATTTGTTAATTTTGAGAAACAATTGCCGGTTCCTTTCGTTGTATGTGCAGATTTTGAAAGTTTATTAAAGCCAATTCATTACAATGAGCCATCTGATAGTAAATCCTTCTCCGTTAAAACGTACCAACATGAGCCGTATTCATTTTGCATCTACTTAAAGTGTAGTTTTGATGATAATCTTTCCAAACTTGAATATTATCGAGGTGTTGATGCTGTGGAAGTATTTGTGAAAAGATTAGATGAACTTGTCTTACAATTATATCAAAATCACTTAAAAAATATAGTTGAAATGAAACCATTATCACAGAATCAACAAGATATTTTCAATAAGAGTCAAATTTGTCATATCTGCGATAAACCTTTTGAGAATGGTGATGAAAGGGTCCTCGATCATTGCCACGTTACCGGTAATTTCAGAGGAGCTGCTCATTCTCATTGTAATTTAAACTTTAAAATACCTAAATTTATACCAGTATTCTTTCATAACTTAACTAATTACGATTCTCATTTATTTATTAAAAAATTAGCTTTGAAACGAGAAAGTATTCAAGTTCTTGCACAGAATAAAGAAAAATATATTACGTTTTCCAAACAAATTCTTGTAGATAAATCTAATGACAAAAAACCGAAGAAAATTTTCATAAAATTAAGGTTTGTCGATTCTTTTCGCTTTTTACCTGCATCTTTGGATAAACTAAGTCAAACGCTAGAAACACATCAATGTCTCGAAGTAAGAAAATTTTATACCGATGACAAACAATTCAATTTATTAAGACGTAAAGGTGTCTTTCCATATTCCTACGTAGATTTGCTGGAAAAATTGGATGAGGGCAAATTACCATCACAGGATGAGTTTTTTAATATCTTGAGTGGTGACTCAATTTCTCAGGAAGATTATAATCGGGCTTGTGATGTGTGGCATACATTTAATTGTCGAACTCTTGGTGAATATTCAGACATTTATTTAATATCAGATGTATTGCTTCTTGCTGATATTTTTGAAAATTTTCGACAGATATGTCTTCAGACATATAAATTAGATCCTGCACAATATTTAACTGCACCATCCTTGAGTTGGGATGCCATGTTACGAAAGACTCGCATTGAGCTGGAACTTCTAACTGACATTGATATGCTTCACTTTTTTAGAAAGGGAATACGTGGTGGTGTTAGTCAATGCAGCAATAGAAAAGCCATTGCAAACAATCCATTCATTCCCGATTATAATTCATCAGAACCAACGTCATATATATTATATTTAGACGCCACCAATATGTACGGTTCTTCAATGAGTCAATGTTTGCCCACAGGAGATTTTCGATGGTTAAATGATTATGAAATCGAAAACTTCGATTGTATTATCTTTGGTGATGATTCACCAAAAGGTTATGTACTAGAAGTGAATTTAGAATATCCGCAACATTTGCATGATAATCATAATGATTTACCATTTGGCCCTGAAAACATTGTGCCTCCTGGCTCCAAAAATTCAAAATTAATTCTAAATTTGCATGGTAAACATAAATCTGTTCTCCATTATCGAAATTTGAAACAGTGCTTGGAACATGGGTTAATACTTAGGAAAATATATAGAATCATAGAATTTTGACAATCTGCTTGGTTAAAAACATACATCGATGTGAATACTGAACTTAGAAATTCTTCAAAAAATGCGTTTGAACGAGATCTTTTTAAATTTTTAATAAATTCAATATTTGGGAAGACAATGGAAAATGTTGACAATAGGGTTGATGTAAAATTAGTATCGCATTGGAGAAATAGCATAGGTAGTGTGGGTGCCGAAGGACTTATTGCAAAACCCAATTTTAAATCACGTACAGTATTTTCACAAAATTGGTAGCGGTGCAAATATCCTTATTGAAAATATTTTACGACAAACCGCTCTATATAGGCTTCACCATTTTGGATATCTCTAAAACAACAATTTATAACTTTTTTTATAACTTCATAAAGAAGCAATATGATGACAAAGCTGTTCTGTGTTATACTGACACGGACTCTTTAATTCTAGAAATTTACACAAATAATGTTTCTGACGATATTCAAAAAAATATAGAATTATTCGACACATCAAATTTTTCGATTCCAAATGTACACAACATTCCGAAAACGCAATCAGTCATAGGTAAAATGAAGGATGAATACGCAGGTATGCCAATAGAAGGCTTTTTTGGTACCGGGGCAAAAGCTTACTGTGTTAAAGTAAACGATAGCGTCACAAAGAAAGCCAAGGGTGTTTCAAAAAGTGTTATAAAGAATCAATTACATTTGGTTGATTATAAACAAATAGTAGAAGACGGCGGTCTTATATATCTAAAAATGTATGTATTCTCTTCACATCTGCATACATTATATACCGAGTTTAAAGTTGCGCTTTCCGCACAAGATGATAAGCGATATGTTATATCTGGAAGCACAAAAACTCTAGCATGGGGGCACTACTCTATTCGTAATTTATACGATAACACTGACCATAATACAGCTGAACATAATTTAACGGTTCTTTTAAGATTAGCTAATGCGATTATTGAACAGGAAAATCATGATATCGACTTTGACTTAGATTTATTGTAAATTTTTTATTTTAATGCAAAAATTATTTGTAATTTCAATTTATAAAAATTGTTATTTTTTTATATCATTACCGATTTTTTTGTTTGTATAAAGATATATGAAATAACTGTATTTAGGTAATGTCTGAAATTAATCAAATAAATGATTTATTTTAGTTTTATATTTCATATTCTATTACACATATCCCATTAGATAAGTAATGACATATATTTCCTATTTTTGGAATATATTGTACAACATACAATGTGGAGTAAATAACGAGCTGCTGTCTTTGCAAGTTGAATGAACTGCTGACATAAGTTGAATAAAAATATCTGATGTGCAAGTAAAATAAACTGCTAACTTTGCAAGTTGAATGAACTGCTGACTTCACAAATGTGGTGAAACGGGTGTGAGGTATTTCACGTGTATCTGAAGTAAAGTGCGAGGTATGATCTTTCATTATAAAACATGAACATTAATTGAAGTGATTAGTTGACCGTATCATCATATCCGAAAAAAGAAAAAAATAGTAACGAAAGATGTGGATGTGTTACGTTAAGGAAGTTGAGATTACTGATTTGTAAAGTGGTGTCAGACATTTAAGCCAAAAGTTCTCAAATCTTCAGTGGGTTACGAAGTTTGTCAGAAGTTTTTAAAAGAAAGAATATGCGAGAAGTGCCTTGTCCAGGAGCTGGTGAAATTGGGTTTACATCAATTTCTACAAGTAATAAAACAGTATTTGAACCGGATCTTGCAAACATGGTAGATCTTCAAGACAAGGATAATTGAATTAATTAGATAATATTTAAAAATTGTATTCAATGTAATAATATTTTTTATTATCTTCAAGTATTAAAATAAAAAACAAAAAATCCATTTTAGTATTATTTATTAACACAGAAATAAACATTTTCATACAAATAATAGACATTAGAAAGTGCACACATGCATTTATTATTTGAGTGATAAAAACATTTTGGGGTAGACTTGGTTGTTCCTCTAGTTCTAAAACAGGTTGGGAGATAAATTGTCTCATGTAGTCTGCCTTTTCATGCCCTTTTACATAAACACAATCAACCCCTGAAGTCAAATTTTGAATAATTTTGCCGAATAAGTGCAGTGGTGTAAATCCGTCACCCCATTTAATACCGTGGTGATTTTCTGTTAACCAGTGAACTTGTTTTTGTAATTCCTGCGAAAGCATCTCAAATGGATAAGGTAGTTTAAACATATAGTGACAAGTTTTCATTCCATCATATCCTGCTAGCTCCTTAACAATAAATTTATTGTTTTCTATTTTAAATCCTTGAATATCCACAAGCACCATCATATTTTTAAATTTTGTAGTTTTTTCAAAACTTTTTTCTTTATGCAATATAATTCCACTATTTTTTTAAAAGTCTCAGTTTCTTTGTGTTCTTTCAGCAGTCGTACATATTCTGATCTCATTAGCATACTAACTTGCTTCGTACTATTTTTTGCTTATGCCAGTAAAGAAAAGAAAATGTAATGCACAGTTCAATGTTGATGTACAATTTTAGTTAAAGGACTATAAGTGAAATGTTTTTCATGTAATATAAGACAATATGCAGTAATATCCGAAGTAGTGGGAGTATCTGTCTCAAACTCTATTCTCATGACCACTGACCCCGTTTGTATAGCTTCTTTTTGGCGGGAACAATCAATATACGTTATTGCTGCATAGTCCTTAAATTCTTTTGTATTAAGAATAGGCTGATTTATTTTATGAGGGTAATAGGATTCTTGAAAAATTGCAAACATATCATACAGTGTTGCATATTTATTGCTTTTAAAATCTAGGTACAGATCATTATATGGATATCTTTCGGAATTCAAGAAAACCCTCATGTTTCTTAGTCCACAGTCATCGAATTTACTCATATCAGATGTAATTTTTCCTTTCCTGTCTTTCTGAAACGCTATTATGACATGCCTAGGAGTTTCTACCTTTGTAGACGTCTTGACAGGTCTCGTATGTCTGCTTGAGGGAGGCAGAGATGGATATTCAATTAATTCCCAGCTTCTAAATTTTATAGGGAAATCTATATTTCGACTTATCAGCTTGTTCAATCTAAGTTGTTCTGACATATTAACAGTGACATGTGGCACCCTCCAAAATAGTTTACTAATAGTAATTTTTGGTTTTTCAGTATCATCAGCACTTGTAATGCTATCTAGATCATTACTGTTACGTATTAATACCAATTCTTGTCTCATATTAATGATAATCCTTCGGAAATCTTCAAAAAATCCAACTAGTAATTTTAATGGAATGCAAACATTGAAATTTCCATTTGTATCAGCTATAATTTTGTCACCTTTTTTATTTTTTGGAAACCATCCAGCATTTTGCATGGAAATACTTTCATTTTCATTGTATGATATATAATTTTTTAAGGTTGAAACTAATCCAACATTTCTCACTGCATCTATAACAATTCCATTCATTTCATATCTAATTTCGCGAAACAAAAAAGCAATACCATTATTAATAACTCCAATTTCTTAGCTTCAGCTCCATCATCATTCATTAGTTTTCCTTCGACGTATAAATAACTATTGCACGGTGCAGTATAAGCATCTAAATCTTGGATGGGAATTCTTATTTCATCATTGTAATCCAAAGTTCCGGATATATTAGGTTGATATGCATGGAACTGATACTCTGAAATAGAGTTGTCGCTAAAGGGCAGATCAGTAACATTCAGTAACTCCATTATACTAAAACTTCCAGTCCAAGTGATTCTAAATACTGACGGTTTTTCAATGTTAATCGTTCAATATTCTTTTTAGAACTGTTGGTTTCCTTCTTCCTCGCTCTTTTATAGTATGGCTGATGTCTATAAATGGATGACGTTGAATTAAATATCAGCACCATTTTTATTATTTGACTGATTTTCTAAGATGAAGTCTAACAGTTAAAGTTTCTTTTTGAAAATTAACAAGAAGCCCTTCTTGGTCGACTATTTTGACAGTGATGTTGCTAATAGTTTTAACACTCACTGGGAAATAAATAATGTTTAAAGGTGATTCCACTATTTTATACCCAACAGGCACTGTTGGAAAGAACTGATGAATAATATGTACAGGTTGTCCATTAAAAAAAGAACCTACTGCAATGTTGCAATCGACGCAGATAGTATTCACCTTAGATATTTTTACGGTTTCATCGGAAGTATTGTTATCATTAACTTCTAACTCTCTTTTCTCAAAACCTAATACAGGACCTATCGAGTCCTTTACGTTAAAATTAATTTTCCTATTTGTGCGTATAGTGACTTTGGAAGAATTAATGTCTGTGGTAATTCTGATAACCGCTTCATCATCTTCTTCACTTATTTTGTTTACGATGTATTTTATAATGTCATCAATTTCATAACAACCCTCAGGGACTTCAATTATATGTTCATTATTTTTCCCCCACACAAATTTATTGTTACTGTTGTCAATATTTGGAATAATATTATAAGTATCAAAATTTGTCAATCCAATTTCATCATCTAAATATATTGGTGGATAGAAATTGTAATTTAATACAGAAGATTCTCCACTAAGAACAAAAGTAAATGATATGTTTACACATTAACGGTTTATTATGAAATGAACCTATATGATATATGCATCAGATTGTATCTTCCATTTTTTAAATCCCAATAAATGGGCTGAGGTTCACCTCCCTCCCATTGACCAATCCCGTTAGGATGGGTGCGGCTTATCCCCTCCCATCGTCCAATCACGTTAAAGTGGGTGCGGCTTATCCCCTCCCATCGTCCAATCACGTTAAGGTGGGTGCGGCTTATCCCCTCCCATTGACCAATCCCGTTAATGTGGGCGCGGCTTATCCCCTCCCATCGTCCAATCACGTTAAGGTGGGCGTGGCTCATCCCCTCCCATCGACCAATCCCGTTTATGGTGGGGTGAGTGGTGGGGGGTACACAGGGAGGCATGGAGGGGGTTTCTCATTCTTTACCTACTGACTAATGCTCGTGCTATCAATTGCTAATAACAATTTTTGATTACTAGCTGCCCGGCCCAGCGTATAGAAGATATAAATTTTTTGTTTGTCTCTAAAATCTTAAGTTACTTCATTTTCTTCATCTTACACATAATTTCATCTATAATCGATGAATTAGAATACAGATTATATATATATTAGTGATAACCTCTATGACCTTAACGGAAAGAAATAAAATTACGTTTGGTTTCATTGTTCAATGTGACAGGCGTTTAAAATGTTACTTTGAACTTATATTCGCCTTATTGATTATATCAATTTTTCATGAAGTTTAAATAGATGGATTTCGCTAATACAGTAGGCCTCCACTGCGCATGCTTTTCTTTGTGTGTGACGTCACGCATTGATTCATGTATGCCAGTATTAATCGACTTGAAGTCAGGTACCTCGATAGCCTAGTGTGTTGAGCATTGTGCTTTCAAACCGGAGATCGGTGGTTCGAAGCCTGGGCTGGATTTTTTCGTTAAAAATAATTACAATAAAAATATAAATTTAGCATGTGACTATATATTAGCTATATGACTCCTATATAGGAAATTATAAATATTCAGAATTTAAATTAAAAATTAATTAACAAAAAAAATATATTATCACGTGACCCCCCTCTAGGAAATTATAAGTATTCAGAGTTTTAAGGAATGATTGATAGATGGCGCTGGGGAACAAAGTAGTTAAGATCACCTGCTCCACGACTTCCTTGTGTACCGATAAAGGGTCCCACACTCAAAATGGGTGAAAATACGTAAACTTGATAACAGTGATCCCACACTCAAAATGGGTAAAAATAGGTAAAAATGAAATTGTTAAATATTAGGTTGAATCAATTACCAAAAATTAGGATGGGCCAATTGCCAAAAAAAAATTCAAGGTCATTGAACTGGATGGGTCAATTGTCAAAAATTAGGGATGGGCGAATTGTAAAAAAAATCAAGGTCATTGAACCAGGTGGGCCAATTGCCAAAATTAGGGGTGGGCCAATTGTAAAAAAATCAAGGTCATTGAACCAGGTGGGCCAATTGCCAAAAATTAGGGGGTGGTAATACATCTGTTTTTAAATATATATCGGAATATTCCTCTAATGTCTTAATATCGAATTTATTCCAGATATTTATAGCGTGGTTATAATCGTCCTCTGTTATGTTTTCGCCGGTCAGTTTACTGCAAAATACTTCTTTAGGCGGTAGAGACGGCTCGTCTAATTTTTCCCAACAATTTAAAGAATCATAAGGAAAAACACCTTTCCGCGTTAATAATTAAAATTGTTCGTCATTATTACAGTGTAATTTGGTGATTCGCTTCTGGTCATCATCGAGATAGGAAGCTAGTTTTTCGATTTTGTCTGCCATAAACCTAAACGAATCAATAAATCTTAGATTAATGTTCGTATCTCTAAACGGTTTAGTGAAAGAAATGTATTTTTCCTTATTAATCGGTAATAATGAAATTTGTCCGTCAAATGCCGTTGCTAGCTGTTTGATTATCAGGTGGCCGTCGTAACCTGATAAACAATGAAATATAACCGGAATCACGTGACTATCTTGATAATTAATGTTACATCCCATATGCGCTGGTCCCCTATAGTACCCAGTTAAATGATTGTGATCGACTACTTTGACGTCCGTCTCTTTGAAGGACTCCTCACAGATATGATAGACCTGCGAGAGCTTGAATTCAAATTTTTGTATCTCGTTTAACGGCTCCATAGGTTTTATATCGGACATGATTACATTAACTCGGTCTGAAATTTTTTCAAGTTCTTTAACAAACCAATACTGACAGTCGGCGCCTCGTTACATTTTAAATTGTGATAGACTCTCGTCGTACGAACATTTTAAGTAATACGCGACGCTAAAAGCCGTATGTTTCTGGTAATTCTGTGCGTATTTTGATTCGTGTTAGCATCACAGTCCTCTAGGATACATCCGAAATCGGCATAAATAGCGAACGGTACTCTTTCTTTATATCGATAATTTTTAAAATTTAAAAACTTTTTATCCTCATCTGGTAATTCAATTTTACATATATTAGTTTTCGAATTGCAATCATTTGAATGCCGGTCCAGAAGTTCTTGGGTAGTAAAATGATTAAGGCATCGGTTGCAGATAAATATTCGATGCCCGTCTGAAGACAGTTTATTCAATAATCGAGACATATTCTTTATCCAAGCAAAATGATATTGCGTAGCGTCGGTAAAATTATCGGTAGAATTCGTAGGAATCATTAATAAATTTACGACACGTTCAAAACTGTATTTACTTAAACATACCGGTAAAACATTTCTTTTAATTACGGTGTATACGTTTATCGAAATATCATTTAAGTGTTCGAATTTTTTAATATTTCTTAATTCCATCGGAAATTCGATGCCGTCATATTCTAAAACGTCCTCAAAATAAGGATATGAAGTTATTCTCTGCCCATCCTTTTTAGCCGGGTATAATGCCGAAACTACTGACCATAAGAAGCAATATTCATCATTATTCTTAACGTTAATAACACTTTCTTTTTTCTTTTATAAAGCTTGGCATTTCAGCGTCTGTGGATAATCCCACTGTTATAGAACAATATTTATTAACATTTACTCTTAGCCCGATAATTTCCGATAAGGTCCAGCCTGAATCTTTTTCTTGGAGGTCTTCAAGATTTTTCAATAATCGTTCGGCCACATTTTCTCCATACCATTCCTTTAAACCTGTAAGTCTATCACGGCGTTCCTTATAGCAAAAGTTTTTAATTCCACTATGCCATTGGTAGGCTGGACGAAGTTACCTTCAAAAATAACATTTACTTTAATTAATCCATCTTTCAAACATTTTTTTAATTTAAATAGAGAAGCTCTTGAACGCTTTTCTAAAAAATAATACCGGTTCTTTAATTTGTACGTTACTTATTATACCGGACTGAACACGATTTTTAAAACCTTTTGATATACTAAATATTTTCGTGCTGCCGGCTTTAAGGAACCGCCTAATATTTTATTTTTTAATTTTAATTTTTTCAATTGTTCTCGATAGTATTTTAAAAGCGCTAAATTATTTTCCAATTTAAATATATTTTCACCTTTATTATCGATATGAATTTTGATTTTAATTGCCTTGGCTACTAGTTTAATATTGCTATTAATTATCGAAATATGATGGTCGATTTCATCATTGGTCTTTAAGAGCAGCAAAGATCTTTTAGTTAAGTTAATTATATCAGTACTGATTCTAGACACGGTCTCGGTAGATGACATACTGTTTCAATTAGACAACCGTTCGCTGCGAGAGATAAACAGCTAATGATCTAACTAATGAGCTAATGAGGTGGGGAAATAACGTTGCTTTTATACTCGGTGGTCGAGGGTCACGTGACTTTGCGATGGACGATTTCTAAAAGGCCCCCCAAATGTTCATAATCTGTTCGTCTTTTACACAAAACAATGTTCATTTGTTATATCGCTGCGGAGTGGCTACATATTCCCATAAGAAACCATGTATTGTATGACACAAAATTATTCACGTGCATCTTTACCGTATACCTACCGTATCTTATGTCAGTAGGCTATCAGAAATGATTTAATTTGTTTACATTAACAATTTCCTGGAATCCGATAACGTATCTGTATTATATTCTTATTCTCACATTCAAATTTAAACATATATAGAAGCAGACAAATATTTTCTTATATAAAACTCAAGCTAACGAGTCTAAACTTGTCTGAAAAGTGTTTATCTTAGGGTCTCGATATTTCCTGTCATCTAGTCGCTGTAGTTAACAATTTCCTGGAATCCGATAACGCCTCTGCATTTAGTCATAGTTTTAACATTCAAATCTTAACATATAGAAGTAAATGAATATTTATCTCATATAAGACTTGTCTATTTAATCTCAGTGATGGATGTCAGTAGCCATTTCTTAACCTCTAACGCCCTCTAACGTAAACATACAATACTATTCGTCAATAACTATAAACAATAAACGGCGGCCATCTTATTTTTATCACTAGGTACATCCTATATACCATTAGCCACGCCCTTTTAGCTACAATCTAATATCTAAGCTCGTGGAGTGGATCTCCCATCTCCCCCCTCTCCCTTTCCATTACGTCCTAGCACCTATCATCTAAGAAGCTCCCACCTCACACTAGTACACATGTTCTAGGATCTGTCATCTAGGAAGATCTCACCTCACCCTAGAACCTAGATCATAGGTCCTATCATCTATCACCTGCGCCCCCCCGGGGCTTCGGGCGTGATGACGTCACAGCTACAGCTCCAGCCACAGCTTCAGCTTCACCTGAATTGTGCCAATATTGGTACTGTATAACTACTTACATAGATTAATAGTTTCGGAGATATGAAAGTTTACAAATGGCGTCCAAACGTTTATGAGACGAAGAATGCAGTTTAAATGTTAAATATCTCAGAAATTGTGATACCTACGTCACACATGCTAAGAAATGAAATTAAAGACAATTAGTTGCGTTTTCAAATTATTTTTTACTCGTTTCTGTAGCAAAAGAGATGAAGAAGTTATGACAGAAAAATGTGCGTATTTATATTTTTATATAAAAAGGTCGCCATTTTGTTACTCTAATTGGCTAGTAAAGTAGTATTACTATGAGAAGATGCCAGCAAAAAATATGCGCAGAAACGAGTTTGCGCGCTCCATCATTCTAAACCAATGGGAAAGAATTACGTGACATTCAATGTCAACACCAGTGGCGGCGGTGCCTGCAGTAGAGCGGCGGCGACGGTAATAATAATAATAAAACAACTTTATTAGGCAAAGTTTAGTAGAACTTACTATTCTTACACTTCTCCTGATCAAAGGTTACTCGTAACAGTTGGCAAGTTTTAATCTACTCCATTTTCACAATTCCTTGACCGCGAAACTTTTATTGCAATTACACATTCCTATACCCCAGATAAAGCTATGCCACTGGTAAAAATATTCGCGCATTTTGGCTCCGCCCTGGCATCTTCTCATAGTAATACTAGTCTAATATAAAAAGAAATAATCTCAAATACAGTTTTTCGTTAAAATGTAGCATTACCTAGATGCTCAATTTTTTTTTCACATTTAAAGCACTTGCTTTAAAAAAAAATGCATTTTAAACTTTAAAGGTAATTTCGAAATACTTGGATGCAAAACATAAATCTAAATATCTCCGAAATTATTAATCCTACGTCAATAAACAAAAAATATAATTAATTCCCAGTTTATACTTTCTGTAATTGGTCCGTAACATTTTTTCGATAAAGTAATTCTTTTCGAGATACTTGACGAAAGCCATTTGGAAATACCTTTTTATTTAAGCTAAAATCACAATTTTGAAGTCGTTATAACTTAAAAACTATCAATGTATGTGAAAAATTGCATAAAACCTTTTCTTCTTAAAATTTGATTCTTTTTTAATTGCCACCCCCTCAGAAGGGATGGCATCCACCCCCTATAAATTACCAAGCCCCCGTACAATATAGAAACATTTTTGTGAAGCATTTACTATAATACTGCCAAAAATGAACGAAATCCGTTCAATATAGTAGTCCCTTATATGTTCAAAATAAGGCTGTCGTGGGCTTGGAATGATTGAAGCAAGCGACGCATTTCATCTGTTAGTACATCTAATATGGATCATTGAAGTACTTCTTGGCCGGCTCAGACATGCGTTGTTTACCCCCTGCACCCCACTGAAGGATAAAATTTTCAAATGACTGTATCTCGATATTCGTTTGAGATAGCGCGTTTGTATTTAAGGAGTGATTAAAAATGTTCATTACAATATATACACATTTTTTAGTATTTAGCGAAACTAATATTTTTAGAACAACCCATTTAAATGTTATCGAATAACTTCAAAACGGACAGTCCTAATAGAAATATGCATCTCATAAAAATTATTGCCTATACTTTTAGCTTTATTTTGGTGTAGACATATCTGCACTTACCGTCATCCAAAGTGGTTTAAATAATTTAAATAGTAGTAGTTAACTTAATTATATTATCTGTGTATTATAAGGAGGGACACACACACACGCCTGTTGCGTATAATAAATTCCTTGAACAATCTGAAAACCATATTTTTGTATATTTTGTTTAATTGAACAAAACAATATGTTCCCTTATAAAACAACCAACAAAAAATATATGTACATACCTATATAAATAATCCTAAGACTGGCAAGGGTAAGTGTATGTTTACAGATTGTAATGTTTTTAAATTCGAACTGAAACTCTCATTGTCTAATAAAATGCAAGTGTTATAACACAATTTCTTCTTCTTCCTCGCTTGAGTCACCATTGTCCAAATTAATACTTTCTCTTTCTAAATTTTCACAAAGTTTTTCTGAAGTTTCGCACTCATACATCTTTGTACATTTCAACTGATTTAATATTTCTGGTGGTGCGCAATCTTGTGTGCAGAAAACAGGTACCAGATGTTCTGCTTCTTTACTTTGCCATCCAAAATCAGTAGAATTCAACACGTTGCTTTTTGGAATGTGAGAACTATTCCAAATAAAAAGTTGTAATCTTGCTCTTGGCAGCGCTGGATACAAACTTCCCTTAGTGGGTGGTAATTGATCATTCTGTTGTTGCATCTTTGTAAAACACCACCACCTTAACTCGGCCAATGAGCAAATATTTGAAGTAGGAGCATAGACATTACAAATAAATTTTTCTAAATCGTCTACGATTGTATTTATATCAGTTTCTCTGTCGCCTAAAGAAATAAGCGCTTTAAGGATCTTGTCATCTGCCTGTTGAAAAACTTTCCAAAATGTCAGTTTACCTGCAAAATTAAATATCAGATTTAAGAACCAATTAAGGAAGTGCTTCTCTTTACAGTTCAGTTAGATAAATAAAACATTAATGTCAAGCCTTCTCTGATGAACACCACTACCAATAATACACAAAGTATCGGGGATCATTGATTCATAATATTTTATTAACAATATTAATACGTCAGTGTCAGGCGAAAATATGTTGAGCGACACTGATCCTTTGGAACAATGTTTTTTAGAGGCATAAATACAATGCAAGATGATTTTTGTATCGGCCTCTTCTTATGTGCTAGCTAATTCCTTTACATAACCAGTGTCATTACAATAGCAAGTTTCTTTTCAAGCAATTATTAAAGTTTGATTGCCGAATAACTTGCTTTTTACAAATTTTTTGTAGAGGTAATTAATTAAAGCTTCTCTGGTATCATTGTTTGATAAAAGATCTCTCATTTGTATGTTTGATATATTAGTACAATCTTCAATATGGAAGTGCTTGAGCGTTTTTGTGGTTTTGTACCGTTTTTGTCTTGTTAGTGTTTTAATAGAACTATCATAAATTAAATGGAACTCGTTAAAATGAGAATATTTTTGGAATATATAGGTTTCAAAGCTCTTCCATAGATCTAAGCAAGTTCTCACTATCTTAGCTTTTTGCAAAGTATGCACAGCTACACTTAATTCCAGCATATTATATTATATTAGCAGACCTGTAAACATGCGCCCGAGCATGCGGTCCTCCGTTATATATATTATTTAAACCACCTTGGATGACTGTAAGTGCAGATATGTCTACACCAAAATAAAGCTAAAAGTATAGGCAATAATTTTTATCCGATGCATATTTCTATTAGAACTGTCCGTTTTGAAGTTATTCGATAGTATTTAAAGGGGTTGATCTAAAAATATTAGTTTTTTAAAAATATCTCGCTAAATACTAAAAAACGCATATATAGTGTAATGACCATTATTAATCACTTCTTAAATACAAACAGTCTGACGTTCAAATGGACGCGATATCTCAAACGGTTACCGAGCTACAGTCATTTCAAAATTTCACCCTTCGGCGGGGTGCAGGGGGTAAATGACGCGTGTCTGCGCCGGCCAAGAAGTGGTTCAATGTTCAATATTACATGTACTAACAGGTGCAATTGGTCGCTTGCTTCAATCACTCCAAGCCCAGGAAAGTACATATGCGGGACTACTAATATGACATTATTCCGAAGTTAAAACCTCTAGTTTCTGTCTATACCCCACGGGGTGTGGGGAGTGGCTGCCGGTACTAGCAGCTCCTCTTTGTGAGGGTAGGAGCCACAGAGAAGGGTGACTGGTTTTGAACTAAAAATAATAATAATAATAATAATAATAATAATAATAATAATAATAATAATAATAATAATAATAATAATAATAATAATAATAATAATAATAATAATGTCGGAGACACGGGAGAACTGTCCAGCATCGCGCACGCGAAAAAAAAAAAAATAATAATAATAATAATAATAACAATAATAATAATAATAATAATAATATGGAAAAATATGAAGAAAAAATATCGCATTACAGTGACTTGAAGAACGAGATTCTGGATATGTGGAACATGAAAAAGGTCACCATAGTTCCTGTAATTCTTTCTGCGCTTGGAGTAATCCCTAAAAACCTGAAGACATCACTGCAAAAGATTGGTATTGATTATACTACATATCTGAGAATACAAAAAGCAGTAATTCTCCACACAGCTGGTATAATGAGATCGTTCCTTGGGAGTGATTAGTCAATGCTGCGATCTTAGTACCACGTACCCGATCACAGTAGACAAACCAGGAGAACCTGTGAGGGAAAAAAAAAAAATAATAATAGTAAGGGGGGCGAATGCGGACCGACAGCCTCCACGCGGTGCTCCCCGGGCAACAGGTAGAGGTGACTCTGCCTGGCAGATGTCGGACGTGGGCCCTCAGGGCTAACCACCCTGAGGACTCAAATCTCTGGTTCACGACCGCGACAGAGAACGAGCCCCTCACAATAGACCCCGGGTCGGAGGGGCCATACCGGACGGTCTTAATGATGACGACAATGCTACTGTACATGGACGCTTTAGGTGGACGAGGGGACTACGGGATGACCTGCTTATCTGCTATGAGAGCAGCGAACCCGGACGCAGGGGGTACATGGCGCGGTTACACCGGTTGAGGTGCGATATGCACCCGGAGTACCGCGCCTTCTCTCAACAACACATAAGAGATCAGGTATCGTTCTTGCGTCGAACGGGCTACGAAAGGGCACCCCGTCAGCAGGAACAAGGGCCAGCCGCATCACCACCGCGGCAACTACCTGCTGAACGACAACATCACCTAGAGTACACCGATGATACCCTCAGGACGAGGGTTAGCCTTAACACCAGGGTTAACCCAAAGCCACAAGACCTGGCAAGAATGGATTCGTTACTCGATGATGAACTTCCAGAAGATGCCAACATATGGCAGATCAACAGTGCCGTGTACGCAGCCGACAACTCGTCCCCCAGCAACGCCTGGCAAGGGTGTTGGGTAAGGTCGAGAAGACTAAGCGGCGCGTACAAAAAATTGAGGCAAAAATCAAATCGGCGAGACAACACGCGTCTCGAATCCAGAGTGTGGTGGAGTATATAACGGCAGCTAAGCCATTCACGCCGAAAATTCGGCGTACAGTTGCCGGTATAAGACGACAACACCACACTCTAAATCGGACAGTGCTGCAAACCATCAAACAGCACTGTCTAGATAGGATTCGAGCACTTATGGCCATTAAAAAATCTTTGGTCAGACGAGCACGGGCAATGGAACGAAACCATCTGTTCCAAACAAGTCCCTCTCGTCTGCTCCAAGAGCCACCGCGTGTTGTGGAAAATCCGCCGTCTGTTGAGACTGTCGAAGCCTTCTGGAAGGGAATATATGAGACCACGAGTCCATTCGACAGCGACACTCCAGCGATAGCACGCTTCGAGGAGCTCTGCACCACATTGTTGGGAGAGCAAGACGAAGTGTGCCCGGCGATCAGTACCGAGGAAGTCCAACAAGCACTTGTTGGTACTAAGAACTTTGCTGCCCCGGGTCCAGATGGCATAAACAACTGGTGGTGGAAGAAATTCCCTTCCACCCACCGCCATCTGGCCCGAGTTTTCAACTCATGGTTGAACGAGGGGCAGCCGATTCCGGACTGGTTTGCCGAGGGGCGTACTGTACTGATCCCCAAAAAGGGAAATCTGTCCGACCCGAAGAATTATAGACCGATCACCTGCCTCAATTCCTGTTACAAGATATTTACACGTATCTTGTATGCCAGGACATTGAGGTTAGTTGAGCCGGTTTACAGACAGATAAACGAGCAGCGTGGTGGCAAGAAAGGTGTGGCAGGCTGCAAAGAGAACCTATTGATAGACCGCTGTATTACACAGGATTCTGTGCAATACAAGCGTAATCTATCAATGGCGTGGATTGATTACCGCAAGGCATTTGACACAACATCTCATGCATTATTGTTACACTTGCTTCAATGCCTTGTGGTACCTGCCCCACTAGTGAGATGCATCGAACAGCTGATACCACTCTGGAGAACCCGCTTCACCATAACATCTGGTGCTCAGCGGGTATCGACAGAGTTGGTAACATTTAGGAGAGGAGTTTTCCAGGGTGACTCCCTGAGCCCTCTCCTATTTTGCATCTCACTGCTGCCGTTGTCTGTCGGACTCCGCCAAACCCGCGGATACCAATGTGCTCCACCCAGCAATCGGAGACATAAGGTCACCCATCTATTTTATATGGATGACCTAAAACTGTATGCCTCCGGAGAGTGCGAACTCCAAAACTCTCTTAGGGTGGTCCAAGAGTATACGCGGGCCATTGGCATGGAATTCGGGTTGGATAAGTGTGCAGTCGTCCACCTCAAGAGAGGACGAAGCGGGATATTCCTTGAAGACGCGCAGCTCGCAAATGGAAGCATCCTACGACATCTGGATGTCGGAGAGACCTACACGTACCTGGGTGTGGAACAACATCACATCCAGGACGTGAAACAGATTAAGGATACTCTCCGCGGCAAGTACAGGCACCGGCTCCGAAAGATTTGGTCTTCCGAACTTTCGGGGAAGAACAAGGTGTCTGCCACTAATATGCTTGCCGTTCCGATTCTGCTCTACTCCTTTGGAGTAGTTAAGTGGACACTAGATGAGTTGCGCCAATTGGATACCCGCAAGATGATGCATGTTCATAGGAGCATTCATCCTAGGTCGTCCGTTCCTTGAGTGTACTTCCCACGCCAACGGGGGGGCCGAGGACTCTTGAGTCTGGAGTGCACGCATGGCAGAGTAGCGCTGGGTGTGGCATGCAACATCCTCAGGAGCTCGGACTCACTCCTGCGGTTCGTGAGAGATCATGAAACTGTAGGAGTTGGCGCATTTTTATTTAAGGCAGCACGTAAGGCCGCAGATGATCTCGGTCTCGTATTCGACTTCAGGCGAGGAGGCCGGCGAGGTGCTGATCCAGAATCAGTAACTGAGCATGCGCCAAATCGCCTGACAGCCCAAATCAAAGCTGCCGAGCAGAGAAATCTGTTCAGGCAGCACGTCGATAAGCCCATGCACGGTGTTTTCTATAACAACATAGAGATGCTGGGTTTATCGGCAAAGCTGCCCTTTGCTTTTCTACGGTCAGCAGGGCTAAAGTCGGAGACCGAAGGATTCATTGTGGCCTGCCAAGATGGTGTTATTAACACGTTGGTCTACCGCAGTCGCATTATGGGTGTGGAGGTCCATGATGTTAATTGTAGGACCTGCCGTCAGGCGCCGGAGTCGCTCATGCATTTACTATCTGCATGTCCGATTTATGCGACTTCGGCCTACATCCATTGGCATAACGCGGCCCTACGAGTGCTGTACTACTACCTACGGCACTCGTACCAAGTAGACCAAACACCAGTGCTGCCTTACGTCCCCGGAGAGATCGAGTCCGTTGTCGAGAACGAGAAGTGCCGTATATACTGGAACTACTCGTTTCCGACGGTCAGGCAGATTCAAGCAAACAAGCCTGACATAGTCCTCCTCGACCACCAAACCAAGATGATGTATGTCATCGAGTTCTCGGCACCTGCCGAAACAAACATCATCTTGAAGGAGGGAGAAAAACAGACTAAATACCGAGATCTCAGGTATGAGCTCCGAGTGCTATACCCAGACTACTCGGTCAAGATGGTCGTCCTGATAATCGGTGTACTTGGTGGAATGAGGCCTACGCTGCTCTCGGAATTAAAGGCCATACCAGCCTGCCAAAAGTCAGCCGAGTGGTTGGCAGGCCAAATGCAGAAGGCAGTTATCCTGGGGTCCCTTCGTCTTCTTAGGGCACACGAATCTGGCATCTACAGTCACTAACCCTGCGGGATGCGGGGAGTGGCTGTGGATAATTCGCTGGCGCTTCTCCCGTGAGAATGTCGGAGACATGGGAGAACTGTCCAGCATCGCGCACGCGAAAAAAAAAATAAATAAAAAAAATAATAATAATATTAATAATAATAATAATAATAAGCATCTTAAGACATCTGGATGCCGGAGAGACCTACACATACCTGGGTGTGCAACAACATCACATCCAGGGTGTGCAACAAATCAAGGAATCTCTCCGCGGCAAGTACAGACGCCTACTCCGAAAGATTTGGTCGTCCGAACTTTCGGGGAAGAATAAGGCGTCTGCTACTAACATGATTGCCGTTCCTGTTCTGCTCTACTCCTTTGGAGTAGTAAAATGGACGGTAGATGAGCTGCGCCAACTAGACAGAGACACCCGCAAGATGATGAACATCCATAGGAGTATTCATCCTAGATCGTCCGTTCCTCGTGTTTACCTCCCACGTCATCGGGGGGGGGGCGAGGACTCTTGGGTCTGGAGTGTATGGCAGAGTAGTACTGAGTATGGCATGTAACATCTTCAGTAGCTCGGATCCGCTCCTGCTATTAGTGAGAGATCACGAAATCGCAGAAGTGGGCACAGGATTGTTTAAGGCAGCAAAAAGAGCCGCAGATGAACTCGGTCTCGTATTCGACGCCAGACGGCGCGGTGCTGACCCAGAGTCAGTCACTGAGCTTCAGCCAACTCGTCTGAAAGCCCAAATAAAAGCTGCCGAACAGGAGAGCCTGTTTAGGCAGCATGTCGATAAACCCATGCACGGTGTATACTACAAAAACATGGAAACACTGGGTTTATCGACTAGGCTGACATTCGCCTTTTTAAGGTCAGAGACCGAGGGATTCATTGTGGCCTGTCAGGATGGTGTAATAAACATCTTGGTCTACCGGAGCCGCGTAATGGGTGTAGAGGTCCCTGATACCAACTGCAGGACCTGCCGTCAGGCGCCGGAATCGCTGATGCATTTGCTTTCAGCATGCCCGGTATATGCGATTTCGGCCTACATCCACCGCCATAACGCGGCTTTACGAGTGCTATACTACCACCTACGGCACTCGTATGGGGTAGACCAAACACCTGCCTTACATCCCCGGAGATATTGAGTCCGTTGTCGAGAACGAGAGGTGCCGAATTTATTGGAACTACTCGTTCCCGACCGTCATGCTAATTCAAGCCAACAAGCCTGACATAGTCCTCCTCGACCATCAGAACAAAGTGATGTTTGTAGTTGTATTCTCAACACCTGCTGAGACAAACATCGCTTTGAAGGAGGGGGAAAAACGGACCAAATATCGTGATCTCCGGTATGAGCTCCAAGTGCTATACCCAGACTACTCGGTCAAGATGGTTATAGCGTTATCGCTATAAATAAAATTAAAATCGAAGTTAATATACGTATATTTGTTTTTAATACATGTTCATATTTTATGTGATTTTGGTATTGTTTAGTATATTGATATTATATTTTTATATCGAATGTTTTTTATTTTCCTTCGCGACTCCATGGAAACTTCTCCATTATGGATCGAGTTTTCCTTTTTGTTTCTTAGCGACTCCATGGAATCTTCTCGCTTTTGGAACTTCTCGATTTCCAGTGAGTGAGTCGCTATAGTCGCTATATACACCCCCTCGTTAAAAAAGAAAATAGTCAATCAATCAACGTGTCGATTGCAAAACGTACTTTTTTAATCGGGGTAGGCAAAGTGTCACATCTGTCAACTAATACAAACGCCGGTTTAACATCAATATTAACAGTTATGACTTTGGCTCCTTTCTTAAGGGTAAATAACTTATCTGAACGAGATAAAACTTTAAACGGTCCTTCATATAAAGGAGTAAATTAACGTTTTAAACGTTCAATGCGAACGAAAATAAAATCGCAACAGGCAAGATCTGAACTAACAAAAGTTTTGTAATTGCCATGCGAAGTTGGAGGAACAAATTTTAAATTATTAAAATAAATGCGTAATTTGTCAATGAAATAAGGAATATCTGGGGAATTATACGATTCAACGAAAAATTCGCCAGGTAAACGAAGGGTTTGACCATATATGAGTTCAGCGGGTGAACATTGCAGATCTTCCCTGGGAGTTGTCCTAAATGCTAATAAAATGATGGGTAATTCATCTGTCCAATGTGATGTATTGGCTCTAGCTAACAAGGAAGTTCTAAGTGAGCGATGAAATCTTTCAATTAAAGAGTCGCTCTGGGGGTGATATGCAGTTGTACGTATTCTATGAAAACCTAAAAACTTTGCAAATTCATTAAATAATCTTGACTCGAATTGTACTCCTTGATCAGTCGTTACTGACAAGGGAACACCGAATCGACAAACAAAGTTTTGAAATAAAGTACGCGCAACTGTTTCTGCTGTGATGTCGCGAAGAGGGTACGCTTCCGGCCACCTAGTGAATCGTTCAATCACCGTAAGAATGTAAGAGTTACCTTTGGATGGAGGTAATGGTCCTACCAAATCTATGTGGATGTGGTCGAATCTGATTTTCGGGATGGTGAAGTTCCCGAGAGCACTTCGCGTATGTCGACTGACTTTGACAGCTTGACAGTTAATGCACGATTTTGACCATAAATTGCAATCTGTGTTCATTTTCGGCCAAAAATAGTTATTTGAAATCAACAGTCTAGTGGCTTTAATACCAGGATGAGATAAGTTGTGAAAAATATCGAATATCGTTCGTCTGTAAACAAGTGGGACAAAAGGTCTGACTTTTTCACGAGAAACATCACACCAAATAAAATCATTTGAATCTGGAATTTGTATCTTTTTTAAAATGAAATTGGTTTTAGTTAGTGATGATTTATCTGACAATAAATAGTTGAGATTTGAATCTTTCTCCTGAGCTTCACTAAGCAACTTTAGGTCAAAGTTAACATTAAGGAAGGGAGAATTTTTAAGTTGAAGTGGTAAAATATCTTGTTTTAAGGAAGAAGTGTCGTAAATACGTGACAAGCTGTCAGCTATTACATTATGTTTTCCTTTAACATGTTGTATTTTACAAGAAAATTGAGCTATGTATTCTAAATGACGTATTTGACGAGGAGATCTTTCTGCTTTTGTGAATAAAGCGTTGATTAAAGGTTTGTGATCTGTAAAACAATTAAACTTTCGACCTTCAAGTATAAACTTAAAATATTTAATTGCAGTATATAATGCTAAAAGTTCTTTGTCAAAAACCGAATAATTGGTTTGTGCTGTGGTTAATTTACGGGAAAAGAATGCTAAAGGAGCAAGAAATTCCTTATTATCTTTTTGCTCTAAAACTGCACTCATGGCAAGGTTAGAACAATCTACTGAGAGAGATAAGATAGTATCGTCATTATTGCAAGGATGAGCTAAAACTACTGCATTACTTATTGAGTCTTTGGCTTTCGAAAATCCGTCTAAAAATTGATCAGGCCAACTATTTATCTTTGTAATTTTATGATGAGATAAACTGTTACCAAGAGAATATAGGGGAAGTAATATTTCAGCAAAATGGGGTATGAAACGATGATAAAAATTCACCATACCTATGAAACGTTGTAGTTGTTTGAGAGTTGTCGGTAAAGGGAAATTATTAATGACTTCGACTCTCTCAGTTGATGGTAAAATACCTGATGAAGAGATGTGATGACCTAAAAAGGTTAAATTGTCAACTCCTAAGATACATTTAGATGGTTTAATGTTAATTCCGTATGTGTCTAATCTCTTGAAAACCTTTTCCAAATGTTCCAAATGTTGTACATCTGATTGACTTGCGATTAATATATCATCCAAATAGACGAAAACGAAAGGTAAATTGACGAGTACTTCATTCATAAAACGTTGGAAAGTTTGACCGGCATTGCGTAGACCAAAAGGCATGCGGGAAAATTCAAACAGTCCGAATGGAGTTGTTATAGCTGTCTTATAAACGTCATTTTCAGCGACAGGTATCTGATGGTACGCTCGCACTAAATCAACCTTGGAGAAAATAGTGCAGCCGTGCAACTGAGAGCTAAAATCGTGGATATGAGGTAATGGATATCTGTCTGGAATGGTAATCGTATTTAGTTGTCGATAATCTCCACAAGGTCTCCAGTCATTCTTCTCTTTTTTCGCCACTAGATGGAGTGGAGAGGAAACTTGAGAAGATGATGGTTTGCAGATACCTAATTCTACCATGTTATTAAATTCTGTTTGAGCTGTTTTAAATTTAAGATTGTCTAATCTACGAGGTCGTGAAAAAGGTAAATGACCTTCAGTAACTATATGATACAATAGACTGTTTAATAGGTAAATTGTAATCTGGTGAACTAATTAGATTAGGAAATTGTAAAAGTAATTTGTTATATTTATCTGTCAAAGGAAATAATTTAAGTGTATCTAATCTATAATTGTCTAAAGGACTATTTTTAATAAAACAATTAACTGACAAATTAGTCTTGTTATCAATTATTCGAGCTCCTTTAAGATCAACAACTAAACCAAAATGAGACAAGAAATCTGCTCCGACTATCGGTATGTCAACGTCTGCTATATTGAAAACGAAAGGAAATAATCTACGTAAGTTTAGATTGACTTTTAACAATTTCTTACCGTATGTAAAAATGGTTGAACCGTTAGCCGCGGTTAATATCGTATCAAAATTCTTTTTTAAATCTGTGAAAGCATTGCGTGGCACCACAGATAAATCGGCACCAGTGTCAATTAGGAAGTTCAGGTTGTTAGATCTATCGTAAATAAAAAGTCGACGACGTTTGCTGTTAGAAATGTCAAAATCAGACGTCATAAAATTATCAAACTTCAGTCATCTTTGAGAATTATCAGATTTTTTACAATTCTTACTGAATTTGCACCATTCACCTCCACAACGATAGGCATTGGCACCATAAAGTTGATGGTAGTAACAAATAGTATTGTCTGTACGATCAAATTTATTGAAAACATTATTACGGCTGGGTGAACGATTGCGATTAGTGATACGAGTTTGTGAATTGCTTCTACTTTTGCAATTGTTGCAGCATGAAGTAGAAGGTTGAGGCTCGAAGGATTGATTGGAAAGTCTGGATTCTAAAGAGTTTAATCGAGAATTAAAAATTTCTTGTTTTTGTAATACTTGATTAATTGAATCATGGAAAGTGATTGAAAAATTTTTGATAGTGGTAGTTAAATCTGATCTCAGAGTCAAAAGGATTTTTGGAGTACGATGCAACCATTGAATTTTGACAGGACTCCCAGATCCGATCCCCAATATCTAGAATCTCTTTTGTGTCTGTTTTCCCTGAAGCTGTAATGGCAATATATACTGTTTGAGGCAAACGTCTTTTATAGCTTTATCAATAAATCTTGACTAACCATGCTGAATCCTCCAACCATATTCAGCATGGATCTATAGAAATCTGAAGGTTTCAGATCGCCCATTTGGTAACCTGATAACAGATCATTCAGACGTTTTTCCTCACTCGATGATAAACGTGAAATTAAAACTTTCTTTAAATTTATATAGAGATCCGTTCCGGGGGATTAGATATTATATCGTATATATTATCTATCACATCTAATGGCAAATTAGCTATAACCTAATCATACTTTTTCTTGTCATTGACAATTTTTGCAACAGAAAACTGTGATTCGATCTGGGTAAACCAAATTTCTGGTTTTGATTTCCAGAATGGGGGTAATTTGACAGAAGTGACATAATGGGTTTGAGGAAAATCCTCGTCTGAAGGTTGTCTTTGCATAACTAATCGATTGTGATTGATTGATTGATTGACTACTCTCTCAGATAAAAAAAAGAATGTACTTTAACTCACTCACCGACAGATGACAGTACTTGTAATGTACAACTTCAGTTGATTGAATTAGGAAATTACCATAAATTATAGGAACATCTATTCAACTTTGGAACCTCTATTCAAAATTCATCGGGAAAATTCTTCTCTTCATAAAATGGTCAATTTATAACGGTAGTTGATATATTGAATCTCTTCTGGTATATTATTGATAATAATTGTTTCAAAACAGGAAAGTGGTATACTTCGGTAATTACATCTGAGATATTCTTCTATCTTTTGAATTGGAAATGATTTTATCTCTCAAATTAATTAAATAACGTAGATTTCATCATGTAAGTTATAGGATAACTTCGGACATATATATCGATCACTTCTGGTGGATTTATCACGTTGGACATAAGATGATCACGTCGGGCATATATTTATCACGTTGGACATAAAATGATCACGTCGGGGTCACCAAATTTATAGCGTTATCGCTATAACTAAAATTAAAATCGAAGTTAATATACGTATATTTGTTTTTAATACATGTTCATGTTTTATGTGATTTTGGTATTGTTTAGTATATTGATATTATATTTTTATATCGAATGTTTTTTATTTTTCTTCGCGACTCCATGGAAACTTCTCCATTATGGACCGAGTTTTCCTTTTTGTTTCTTAGCGACTCCATGGAATCTTCTCGCTTTTGGAACTTCTCGATTTCCAGTGAGTGAGTCGCTATAGTCGCTATAATGGTCGTCCTAATAATCGGCGTACTCGGAGGGATGAAGCCTTCGCTGCTCTCAGAATTGAAGATCATACCGGCCTGTCAGAATTCGGCAGAATGTTTGGCAGGCCAGATGAAGAAGGCGGTTATCTTGTGTGCCCTTCGTCTACTTAGGGCACACGATTTAGGTATTTGCAGTCACTAACTCCACAGATCGTGGAGAGCGGCTGCAAGGAATTCGCCGCCGCGGCTACCGTGAGGTGTCGGAGGCCACGAAAGTCCTGTCCGGCAGCGGACTACCCAAAAAAAAATAAAAAATAATAGTAATAATAATAATAGTTGCAGAGAATCCGCCAACTGTAGATCAGGTGGAAAATTTCTGGAAAACGCTTTACGAGAAGAAGCTTCCACTCAATCGAGACTCTCCGGCCCTTGCACACTTTGAAACCTTTTGTCAAAGGTTTCAACAACCACAGGAAGTGTGCCAACCAATAACCCCAGAAGAGGTTCGAAGAGCTCTCGAGGGCTCTAAGAACTTTGCTGCTCCAGGTCCCGATGGGATAAATAACTTTTGGTGGAAAAAGTTACCGAGCACCCACCACCATTTGGCCAGAATTCTTAATACCTGGCTAAATGGGGAGCAGCAAATTCCTTCTTGGGTGGTTGAAGGGCGGACAGTACTAATCGCCAAGAACGGAGATTTGTCCAACCCAAGGAACTACCGACCGATAACCTGTTTAAACGCATGTTACAAGGTGTTTACGCGCAACTTGTACATGCGAGTGCTCGACGCAGTTGAACCGGTTTACGAACGGAAATATGAGCAACGAGGGTCCAAGAGAGGTGCCGCTGGCTGCAAGGAGAACCTGTTGATTGACAGATGTATCACACAGGACTCCGTGCAGTATAAGCGAAACCTCTCCATAGCCTGGATCTACTACCGCAAGGCATTTGATATGACATCGCATGAGCTTATTGTTCACTTGCTCCGATGTCTTGCGGTACCCGGTCCCGTAGTGAGATGCATCGATGAACTGATGCCGCTCTGGAGGACTCGCTTTACCATTACATCGGACAATGATAGAGTCCAGACGGAGTCGGTAACTTTCAGAGGGGGAGTATTTCTGGGAGACTCCCTCATCCCCCTTCTGTTTTGCATCTCACTACTGCCATTGACCGTTTCGCTCCGGAAAACCCGTGGATACAACTGCGGTATCCCCGGCGATAGGAGGCATAAGGTCACCCATCTGTTCTACATGGATGACCTTAAACTTTATGCCTCCGGAGAGAGGGATCTACACCAGTCCCTCAGGGTGGTACAGGAGTACACGCAGGCTGTCGGCATGGAGTTCGGGTTAGACAAATGTGCACTGGTCCATCTCAAGAGAGGACGATGCGGGAACTACGGAGAGGACGCGCAGCTCGTGGATGGAAGCATCTTACATCATCTAGATGCCGGAGAGTCGTACACTTACTTGGGTGTCGAGCAACGCTCCACCCAAGAAGTGAGTGTAGTGAAAAACGCTCTCCGCGGCAAGTATCAGCACCGACTCCGACAGATCTGGTCTTCAGAACTGTCGGGGAAGAACAAGGTGTCTGCTACTAACATGCTTGCCGTTCCGGTCCTTCTCTACTCCTTTGGAGTAGTGAAATGGACTCAAGAAGAGTTGCGTCAACTCGACGTAGAAACCCGCAAGAAGATGCATCTCAATAGGAGTTTGCATCCTAAATCGTCCGTTCCACGGCTATACCTCCCATGACATCGGGGAGGCCGTGGACTCTTGAGTTTGGAGAGTCTCCATAATAGGATGGTTCTGGATGGAGCCTGTAAGGTATTCAGGAGTTCGGATCCCCTCCTCTGCATGGTCCGGGACCATGAAAATGCAGGAGTAGGAGCCTTTTTGTTTAAGGCAGCACAGAAAGCAGCCGATGAACTTGGTCTCTCCTTCGACGTCGAGCGGGTAAATCGCGACTCTGTCACCGAGTTGGAACCTGCTCGGCGAAAAGCCCAAATGAAAGCTGCAGAACACGACAACTTTCTGCAGCTTCACACGGTTAAGCCAATGCATGGAGTTTTCCATAAAAATATAGAGAACCTTGGCTTATCCGAAAGGCTGACCTTTGCCTTCTTAAGGTCAGCCGGGCTGAAGTCTGAGACCGAGGGATTCATAATGGCTTGCCAGGATGGTGTATTTAACAGCCTCGTCTATCGTAGTCGTGTCATGGGTATAGAGGCCCCTGATGTCAGCTGCAGGGCCTGCCGCAGGGCGCCATCTAAGGCACTGGTATGGGATAGACGAGACACCAGTGCTGCCTTACGCATCCGGGGGATATTGAGTCCGTTGTGGGAAATGAGAAGTGTCTAATTTATTGGAACTACTCTTTTCCCACCGTCAGGCAAATACAAACCAACAAGCCTGACATAGTCCTCCTCGACCATCAACTCAAGACAATGTTTGTCGTGGAGTTCTCGGCTCCCGCGGAGAACAACATTGTCTTGAAGGAGGAGCAAAAACGGACAAAATATCGAGATCTGCTCTTCGAACTCCGCAGACTGTATCCAGACCATACTATTAAGATAGTGGTGTACTGATTATAAAAGCCCTCGGTGGAACAAGACACACTGCTTTCGGAACTTAAGATCAAACCGGCATGCCGCAATTCGGCAGAGATCTTAGCCGGCAAAATGCAGAAGGCCGTCATCCTCGGTTCATTACGTCTGCTCAGGGCACACGATTCTCGGACTCAGTAGTCACTTACCCCACGGGTGTGGGGAGTGGCTGCCGGTACTACCAGCTCCCTTCTGTGAGGATCGGAGCCACAGAGAAGGGTGACTGGTTTTTAACAAAAAAATAATAATAATAATAATAATAATAATGATGACGAAGTTTAAGATGCACCATCCGCGATCCTCAACAGAGAGAGTGACTCTTCCTAGAGACCTTGGGGGAAGAGGCTACATCGATATTAAAAACGCGTGCTTCACACAAATTAACCTTATTCGCTCATACTTCTACAGTCATCAATATTCACCCATCCATGCAGCTATCATTCACGCAGATACAGACACTCCACTAAAATTGAATAAAATGGAATACTCACCTTTAAATAGTATTGACCACAATGACGCAAAACTAGACAGATGGGCTGGGAAGGAACTACACGGACGCTATTGGAACTCAATCCAGGGAGATGGAATAGACCATCAGGCATCACTTGAATGGCTTCGGCGAGGAACTTTGTTTCCTGAGACAGACGTACTGGGTATACAGGACCAAGTAATAAGAACCAGGAATTACGAAATTCACATAATGAAGGAACGGGTTGAAACGGACAAGTGTCGAAAATACAACCTACAAACTGAAAATATAGACCACATAATCTCTGGATGTGGGAAATTCGCACCAACTCGATATTTGGCACGTCACAATGCTGCAGCCATGATAGTATACCTGGAAATTCTAAAAATATGCGAAATACATCATGATTCTCAGACTCCCTACTACAGATACAACCCGAACCCAGTTGAAGAGAACGAACGGTATAAAGTCTACTGGGACAGAGCCATAATAACGGACGTCATGGTTCTACACAATTGCCCAGATATAGCCGTCATAGACAAACAACAAATGGAAACATTGATCATTGACATCTCGATCCCGAATACAAGAAATATGACGGAGAAATATGAGGGGAAAATATCGCACTACAGTGACTTAAAAAACGAAATTTTGGATATGTGGAATATGAGGAAGGTCACCATAGTCCCTGTAGTACTATCTGCGCTCGGAGTAATACCTAAAAACCTAAAAACATCGCTACAAAAGATTGGTATTGACCCCACTATACACCCGAGAATGCAAAAAGCAGTAATTCTCCATACAGCTGGTTTCGTGAGATCATTCCTTGGGAGTGACTAGTCAATGTTGTGATCTTAGTACCATGTACCCGATTACAGCAGACAAACCAGGAACACCTGAGAAGGAAAAAAAAAAAATAATAATAATAATAAATAAGCAGGAGGGGCTAACCGTAATCTATCTAGTCTTTGGTGAGTAGCGCCACCACTTACTCCAGCTGGGGATGCAAAACCGAACCGGCAGCCCTAGCGCATCCGGGAGGGGAAAGCGTTTTCCCCTCTGGTGTCGGTCGTGGGCTTGCTGGGCTAACCACCCACAAGCCTAAAACTCCGGTTCCAATTGGCCGAAGACAGGGCCCCCACGATCGACCCCGTACGGATAGGGGTCAGCGGCAAGGTGGTGGGGCCCAACAAGATCGACAGCCCAATGTTGACGACCGCGATGAACAAGGACGCTTTGAGTGGACAGATGAACTAAGAGACGGCCTGATGCAAGGCACCCAGAGCATAACGCCTTCACGCCACAAGAAATACGTGATTATGTATCCCACCTTCGTCGCAGGGGCTACGTGAGAGCAGCTCCTCAGCCGGTGAATGAGGTGGCCGAAGGTCCACCGAATGAACCGGTTGAAGATACAGTCCCTGCCGTTCCACCAGTACCAGAGGGCCTCAGTACCAGACGGGGGCTGCACCACATAAAAGCCCCCGGGCCACAAGATCTGGCCAGAGTGGATGAAGAACTTCGTGAAGCGCTACCAGAACGGGCTGACATCTGGCACATAAACTGTGCCGTGTATGCCGCTGCTCAACGCTTCTCTCGGTTGGAGAGGCGTAATACTGCCTCCCCACAGGAGAGGGTGGAGCGGCGCATACAAAAGATGGAAGCCAAGATCCGGTCGGCGAGGCAACACGCATCCCGTATCCAATGTGTGATGGACTATATGGCGGCCAATAGGCCGTTCACGCCTAAAGTGCGTCGAATAGCCGCCAACTTAAGACGCGTCCATCACACACTCATTGAGGCAGTGCTGCGAACCACCAAACAGCACTGTCTCGACAGGATACGGATGCTAGTGGTTTGTAAAAAATCACTAGTGAGGCGGGCGAGGGGGCTGGCGGAAAATAAACCTTTCCGCTAAAAGCCCTCGCGCCTTTTCAAACCGCCTCCGCGTGCCCTTGCACACTTTGAAGCCTTTTGTCAAAGGTTTCAGCAACCACAGGAAGTGTGCCAACCAATAGCCCCAGAAGAGGTTCTCAGAGCTATCGAGGGCTCTAAGAACTTTGCTGCTCCAGGTCCCGATGGGATAAATAACTTTTGGTGGAAAAAGTTATCGAGCACCCACCACCATTTTGCCAGAATTTTTAATGCCTGGCTAAATGGGGAGCAGCAAATTCCTTCTTGGGTGGTTGAAGGGCGGACAGTGCTGATCCCTAAGAACGGAGATTTGTCCAACCCAAAGAACTACCAACCGACAACCTGCTTAAACGCATGTTACAAGATGTTTATAGTCCAATCAATGAATGCCCAAAAGGGGATTGTAGAGGACACGTTGGAGGGGAGACTTTTAATCTTCAGGAATGTGTTGAAGGTAGTTAGGAGGTAAACATACTAAAAGTCCCCACCCCTAGCCCCGCCGCTACAGGGGGGAGGGGGGTTGAAAGGTTCCTTTTTTCGATTCTTCGCTTATAACTCGGAAACGATGCGACGTACGGAAAAAGGTAATCTATACAAAAGTAAACATAATTAAATTTCCTACAAGAATGTTTATATTATTTTTTTTCCTATGTGTTGTAGTTTACGAGATATTCACCAGCGAAAATCGATAATTAATAAAAAAAATCAATTATGTATCTTAAATTATTCTGTCAAAACGGCTTACCGTGGTCTACTAATAAATCACAGTCTCAAAATAATCTTTATTTTACATCACTCGATGTATTTACTAACCTAATATTTTGTTAAAATCTGTACAGTTCCATAAATATACAGTGTGATTCACTTAAAATGAAGACACCCTTATAACTTTTTTATTATGTTTCCGATTTGAATTAAATTTTACTCAAGTATAGAACAAATTAGGATCTACTTATGACCAGAAGAACATCTACCTGATACAAATGCAAAGCCACCTGCGCTACCAATATATGTTGAAAAAAATGAAAAATCATATTATGCATTTTTTATCGCAAAATTTTGTTAACGAAAATTGTTCAGAATTGTCCAAAAACCTTATATCCAAAATTTAACCAACTCTCTTGGGACGAGAGTTGGCTTCTTGTTCCGACTCCAAAACTTCGACATGCCCGTCGTCGTCTTCATCTGTTCCTTGATTATTGGATTCAGTGTCTACACGGAATGTTCTACGTCATCCTCTTCATCATCCTCGTTCATTAAAATTGACACTCCGTATAAACAGTTCCCCTGGCAGTTCTGGCATAAAGGGCAGCAATTCGTGGATACTTTCTTGCAGCTACATCTGGCGCTGCTGCAATCTTTAGTGCACTTGCAAAAAATCAAGTCTAAAATTATTTTTGGTGCCGCTGGGTCTTTGGTCAGCACCGGAGCTAGATGCTTTGCATTGTGCTCCCAACCCCACAGCTCTGGGGGTAGCTGATTTCCCAACCAGAGCTGCACCTGATGAAATGTGCGAAATGAATGCTCTTTTGTTGCCCCCCTCGCTTGGTGGAAGTGATGAGAGATCTGGTTTGATATTTGCTACGGATTTCAAAAATGAATGGTATCGGTAGATGTTGAGGGAGCTCTCCTTTGCTGGGGCGCCATACCATTTTAGCATACATAATCGTCCAGCTTCTTCAACATCAACATGAGAAGAGGAAGGGTTGTGAAACACTTCGGCTGCTCTTCGAACATCAGGATGTTTTTGGTAAAGTTTTATAAAACCAAGTTTACTCTTCCGGAATGTTGCAGACGTTGAATCGCAGCCAGTACAAGCATGCAGGAACAGAATTTCTTTCAGTCCCAGTTGCTGCACTTGGTGTGTGGAGTAAATATTGGTTTGAACTTTTCCTCTGCCAGGTTTTATGAATAAAATATTGCGATCTGGTGGAGTCTTTGCAGTAAGCATCACTGCGAGGTCTACATCTTCTCCAATGACAGCCACATTGGATGTTTCTCTTATAGATTGTGCAATAGCTGTACTTACAATCAGCACGTCAGCATCGTCTGATGCTTGCTGCGTTGTGATGCCGTTTTCGTGCAGTTTAGACATCAGTAGGCTGATCAGTCTATCTTCATTGTGCCGATTGGAGAGGAATAAATCTTGATTCACTGTTATTTCGGTGTCCACATTGAAATGGATATCTACTGACTTTTTCATTTGGTAGCGTCTCCCCTGCTCTGCTGCCTTAGTGCGTTGTTTACAATTCAACAAATTACAATATTTCAATTCGTTGTATCTCGTAGTTAGTAATGAAAATATTTTCATAAACTCTAAAATCTGTTGTATTTTTATGAAAAGTCAAATGCATATGACAAAAAAAAATAAAAATAAACAGGAGTCCCTAGACCCAGGGGAGGCTAACGAATTTGCAAAAATTTTTTCGCAAACTTCTTTTTCAAAATTTTTTAGGGGTCATTAGAGAAGTGCTTCTCTAGATGTTATTTCCCAAATTTCGTATAGGTCCCATGCGCCACAGGCGAGAAAAACAATATTGAATTTTTACCAGCCGCCACTGGCTTGAACAGGACAGACTTTTGGTTGTTTCTCATACCACCTTCATTGAATAAGGCTAAGGGAAATGGGACCAATTCGTATCGTAAATAATCCTTCAAGTCTTCTTCACTTTTTTGCAAATGGAAATCATTTGGAAGAGTAGGAAAGGGTCTACTGGAACTTTTTCATCTTGGATCTTGATTGATGAACTAATAGAAGATTTTGATTAAATTTTGGACTTAAGGTTTTTGGACAATTCTGAACAATTTTCGTTAATAAAATTTTGCGATAAAAAAATGCATAATATGATTTTTCATTTTTTTTAACATATATTGGTAGCGCAGGTGGCTTTGCATTTGTAACAGGTAGATGTTTTTCTGGTCATAAATAGATCCTAATTTGTTCTATACTTGTGTAAAATTTGATTCAAATCGGAAACATAATAAAAAAGTTATAAGGGTGTCTTCGTTTTAAGTGAATCACACTGTATATTTAAGGAAATGTATAGATTTTGACAAAATATTAGGTTAGTAAATACATCGAGTGTTGTAAAATAAAGATTATTTTGTGACTGTGAGTTATTAGCAGACCACGGTAAGCCGTTTTGACAGAATAATTTAAGATACATAATTGATTTTTTTTATTAATTATCGATTTTCGCTGGTGAATATCTCGTAAACTACAACACATAGGAAAAAAAATAATATAAACATTCTTGTGGGAAATTTAATTATGTTTACTTTTGTATAGATCATCTTTTTACGTACGACGCATCGTTTCCGAGTTATAAGCGAAGAATCGAAAAAAGGAACATTTCAACCCCCCTCCCCCCTGTAGCGGCGGGGCTAGGGGCGGGGACTTTTAGTATGTTTACTTCCTAACTTCCCCCAACACATTCCTCCCCTCCAAAATGTCCTCTACAACTCTTTCGTTGACTGGACTATTACGCGCAATTTGTACATGCGGGTACTCCACGCAGTTGAACCAGTTTACGAACGGATATATGAGCAACGAGGGTCGAAAAGGCTGCAAGGAGAACCTGCTGATTGACAGATGTGTCACGCAGGACTCCGTGCAGTATAAGCGGAACTTCTCCATGGCCTGGAACGACTACCGCAAGGCATTTGACATGACATCGCACGAGCTTATTGTACACTTGCTGCGATGTCTTGCGGTACCTGGTCCCGTAGTGAGATGCATCGAAGAACTGATGCCACTCTGGAGGACTCGCTTTACCATTACATCTGGTAATGATAGAGTCCAGACGGAGTCGGTAACATTCAGAAGGGGAGTATTTCAGGGAAACTCCCTCAGCCCCCTCCTATTTTGCATCTCACTACTGCCATTATCCGTTTCGCTCCGAAAAACCTGTGGATACAACTGCGGTACCCCTGGCGATAGGAGGCATAAGGTCACCCATCTGTTTTATATGGATGACCTTAAACTTTATGCCTCCGGAGAGAGGGACCTACAGAAGTCCCTCAGGGTGGTACAGGAGTACACGCAGGCTGTCGGCATGGAGTCCGGGTTAGACAAATGTGCACTGGTCCATCTCAAGAGAGGACGATGCAGGAACTACGGAGAGGATGCTCAGCTCGTGGACGGAAACATCTTACATCATCTAGATGCCGGAGAGTCGTACACTTACTTGGGTGTCGACCAACGCTCCACCCAAGAAGTGAGTGTAGTGAAAAACGCTCTCCGCGGCAAGTATCAGCACCGACTCCGACAGATCTGGTCTTCAGAAGAACAAGGTGTCTGCTACCAACATGCTCGCCGTTCCGATCTACTCCTTTGGAGTAGTGAAATGGACTCAAGAAGAGTTGCGTCAACTCGACGTAGGAACCCGCAAGAAGATGTATCTCAATAGGAGTTTGCATCCTAAATCGTCCGTTCCACGTCTATACCTCCCACGACATCGGGGAGGCCGTGGACTCTTGAGTTTGGAGAGCCTCCATAATAGGATGGTTCTGGATGGAGCCTGTAAGGTCATCAGGAGTTCGGATCCCCTCCTCTGCATGGTCCGAGACCATGAAAATGCAGGTGTAGGAGCCTTTCTGTTTAAGGCAGCACAGAGAGCAGCCGATGAACTTGGTCTCTCCTTCGACGTCGAGCGGGTAAATCGCGACTCTGTCACCGAGTTGGAACCTGCTCGGCGAAAAGCCCAAATTAAAGCTGCAGAACACAACAACTTTCTGCAGCTGCACACGGATAAGCCAATGCATGGAGTTTTCTATAAAAATATAGAAAACCTTGACTTATCCGAAAGGCTGACCTTTGCCTTCTTAAGGTCAGCCGGGCTGAAGTCTGAGACCGAGGGATTCATAATGGCTTGCCAGGATGGTGTATTTAACACCCTCGTCTATCGTAGTCGTATCATGGGTATAGAGGTCCCTGATGTCAGCTGCAGGGCCTGCCGCAGGGCGCCAGAAACCCGTATGCACTTGCTGTCGGCTTGCCCGACATATGCAGTCTCGGCCTATATCCAAAGGCATGACGGAGCATTACGAGTGCTTTATTACCATTTAAGGCACTCGTATGGGATAGACGAAACACCAGTGCTGCCTTACTCTCCAGGGGATATTGAGTTCGTTATAGGAAATGAGAAGTGTCTAATTTATTGGAACTACTCTTTTCCCACCGTCAGGCAAATACAAGTCAACAAGCCTGACGTAGTCCTCCTCGGCCATCAACTCAGGACAATGTTCGTCGTGGAGTTCTCGGCTCCCGCGGAGAACAACATTGTCTTGAAGGAGGAGGAAAAACGAACAAAATATCGAGATTTGCTCTTCGAACTCCGCAGACTGTATCCAGACCATACTGTTAAGATAGTGGTACTGATTATAGGAGCCCTCGGTGGAACGAGACACAAGCTGCTTTCGGAACTTAAGATCATACCGGCATGCCGAAATTCGGCAGAGGTCTTAGCCGGCAGCATGCAGAAGGCCGTCATTCTCGGTTCATTACGTCTGCTCAGGGCACACGATTCCCGGACCTATTAGTCACTTACCCCACGGGTATGAAGAGTGGCTGCCGGTACTACCAGCTCCCCTCTGTGAGGGTCGGAGCCACAGAGAAGAGGGTTTCAACAAAAAAAAAAGATAATAATAATAATATAAGCAGGAGGGGCTAACCGTCATCTATCAAGCCTTTGGTGAGTAGCGCCACTACTTACTCCAGCTGAGGATGCAAAATCGAAACGGCAGCCCTAGCGCATCCGGGAGGGGAGAGCGTCTTCCCCTCTGGTGTCGGTCATGGGGTTGCTGGGTTAACCATCCACAAGCTCAAACCTCCGGTTCCTATTGGCCGAGGACAGGGCCCCACGATCGACCCAGTTCGGATAGGGATCAAGGGCAAGGTGGTGGGGCCCAACAAGTTCGACAGCCCATTGTTGACGACAGCGACGAACGAGGACGCTTTGAGTGGACAGATGAACTTAGGGACGACTTTATGCAGTGCTACGAAAGTAGTGAGCCCGCACATGGGGCAAATGCATGTTCTGTGGTGTGCAAGGCACCCAGAACACAACGCCTTCACGCCACAGAATCTGCGTGATTATGTGTCCCACCTTCGTCGCAGGGGCTACGTGAGAACTGCTCCTCAGCCGATGAATGAGGTGGCCGAAGATCCACTGAATGAACCGGTTGAGGTTGCAGTCCCAGTCGTTCCACCAGTACCAGAGGGCCTCAGTACCAGAAGGGGGTCGTACAACATAAAACCCCCCGGCCCTCAAGATCTGGCCAGAGTGGATGCAGAATTTCGTGCAGCGCTACCAGAAGAGGCTGACATCCTTCACATAAATTGTGCCGTCTATGCTGCCACCCAACGCTTGTCTCAGGTGGAGAGGCGGAACAGTGCTTCTCCAAAGGAGAGAGCGAGACGGCGCATACAGATGATGGAAGCCAAGATCCGGTCGGCGAGGCAACACGCATCCCGTATCCAATATGTGATGGACTATATAGTGGCCAATAAGCCTCTCACGCCTAAAGTACGGCGAGTAGCTGCCAACTTAAGACGCGTCCATAACACACTCAATGGGGCAGTGCTGCAAACCACCAAACAGCACTGCCTCTACAGGATACGGATGCTAGTGTCTTGTAAGAAGTCACTAGTGAGGCGGACGAGGGGCTACTAGCGGAAAATCAACTTTTCCGCAAAAAGCCCTCGCGCCTTTTCGAACCGCATCAGCGTGTTGCTGAAAATCCGCCGACTGTAGGTCAGGTGGAAAACTTCTGGAAAACGTTGTACGAACAGAAGCTTCCACTCAACAGAGACTCTCCAACCCTGGCACACTTTACCAAAAGTTTCAACAACCACAACAAGTGTGTCAACCGATAACCCCAGAGGAGGTTCGAAGAGCTCTTGACGGCTCTAAGAACTTTACTGCTCCAGGTCTCGACGTATACATATACGTGTATTATATATGATCAGCTCCAATAGGTGTGCCTGGTGTAGCAGATGTAACAGGTGTAACAAGTACGCCTACTTGTTACACCTGTTACACTTGTTCGAGCTGTTCAATTTGTTCATATACATATACGTGTATTATATATGATCAGCTCAAACAGCTCGAACAGGTGTAATAGGTGTAACAGGTACGCGTATCTGTTACACCTATTACACCTGTTCGAGCTGATCAGACAGTTAATAGATTTTTTGTTTAAGTATAATGGAATAAGACCAGCTCATTGAAATAAAAAGATAAACATATTAGTAAAATTTTGTATTAATATAAAAAGTTACAATTAAATTGTATATATAATTAAAAAATAAAAAACTGGTCTGGCCGGGTGACAGATCGGCTTTTCCGTATCTTCGATGTAATACTCAGTTCAATGGAGTCTGTAACAATTTAAAAAAATATCTATAAGTATTGAGTTATACGAAACGGAAAATATTTAAATACCTTTTATAATGTCAGCTAGATGTACCAGCATCTTCTGCGGTGATGGTGGCGTTACGGGGGCCTGGGGCTGTGGCAGCCCCAGGTACCTCCAGCCCTCCGGCGGGACCTCACACATTGAACATTCGCAAATATTGCCTGCTAGCAGTTCTTTAAGACCTGTTTGGTGATGCATCTTTGCAGCGTCTAACCGATCACTGCTCTGTCTCAAGAAAAGAACGTCAAACTCCCTCCTTCCCACTCGTCATTCATATACACGTGCATACAGAAATAAAAGCCAGTATGGTTAGCATATATTTGTTTATTCAAAAAACCTTATCTTTATTTACAATATACCATTGATATATCGAGTAGACATTCTGCCTAGAGCAGCGCAAATGATTATTAATATGTTTATGACAATGATATTCTAAATTATTTAACATTAAACTATTCATATTATTACAATTATATAAGTCTATAATATTATTATTATTATTAGGCAGATAATGCTGAAGCCATCGCGTCTTTTCCAGTCCCTTGACAAAAACATTTGCTTCTCTCTCAAGTACGTGGCTCTCGATGAAGTCCTGCAGGTCACTGTACCGGAGATTATCATAGGGCGTGGACCATTGGAGACCATGCACATGATCAGTTATCCAATTAATTTGCTTCTTAATATTGTGTGTAAGAAGCCCGTAACTAACGGATGGTTTATTTATCCGATGTACACACGAGACGTCGGTAATATTTAAAATTGAAATTTCTTTATATGTAACAGCTAACTCTTTTTATGCTGGAAGCCCTGAACGTCTATTATACATAGTCCACAGTACATCGCCCCTTTTTTTTAATGATTAGTAATAAGCTGAATTTTCGTGAGTAGCTTTGTTTTAACGAGACGCCCAACTTTTCTCTCTGCGAAAATTCTCGGTAGTGGTAGCTAATAGCAAAAATTATGTTTTCTATTTCACACGAATTAGATAATTCGACAACCTGTCAAATTATGTTGTTGTGGACAAACACTTATTATAATTAACTCGCGCAAACGTAACCCAGGCAATCGAAAAACAAACTCTTTAACAAACGTTTAATGAATGAAAAATGTATTGCCAACATAATAAATTGCTTTCGAACCGTTCTTCCAGTATGTAGTCCAATGAGTGCCATTACCGCTATCACTATCCAAGTTCACAATGCCCGTCTCAATTTTATGTACGCATAAATATTCCTCGAAAATTAGGTATATTTAAGATCTTAACATATTTTTTCAGATCCACGCCGGTGAGCGCTCAATTTGGTAATTTTACTAGTCACTTGCCGTTGGTATTTTTATTCATATATAGGCCAAGTTCTGTTCGATAGGGACGTAGATAGAGTCCCTTATCGAGGGCGATATTCTCCATAGCCTGATTGTGACATTTAGATTTTTAAGCTGGGAGGCTGCCGATTGTGAATCTCTTACGGCTTTCGCTAAACCTGCAGCTCCACCGGCTAGCGCCCCCAGAGCACTAAGTCCACCAAATACTGGAATTAGCGGTAGAACGCCGCCCGTCTTCGGTATAAGAATGACGCGAGCAGCCATCGGTGATATTTTTTTATCTTTTTTAATACGCTCTACTGCACGAGCGGCTTTTTTGATAGCATCTCCAATAGAGAAAGCTCCGCGTACTAGTTTACGAATTTTATTGGATATTTTTTTAAACGTCATCGTACCGCCAGATTTTCTTTTTTTACATCCCAAGCCTAATTTAACTTTATCACCTATGATGCCTGCTACACCGGCCGCCGCCGCTCTTTGTCCAATGGACGAATCCCTAGCAAATACACGCTTCAGAGCTCGTTTTTTCAATTATTTAATGACAATATGCCGTCCTTTCACATCACTGACTTTAGGATATTGTATGTCATGGTCACGGCATGCTTCATCTAAACCATTAATTCCGCTATCTCCTCGCGCCAGTCTTTTTTCTAATTTAGTACCTGGACCGCAGAAACGATAGCCAGGTATATGGGCTTCGAATGGTAATTTATTTATGAGGGTGTTTAGAGTCATGTTACCTGTGTCGCACGTAAAAGTAGACTGAGGTGTTACAGGTGATAGAAAGGTATTTATACTTAAACTTAAGGAGGAAATTCGACTCAATCATGCGTTTCATCAAGACAGGTAACAGTCTGAAAATTGATAATCTATATTTCGGTAGTCATGTGAAAAAAGATAGTAGACATGGTTCTCTGTTATCCCACAGCATCAGGTGTATCATATGCGGACCTTCAAATTGTGGGAAAACAAACATCGTGATAAGCCTGCTGACACATCCACACGGCTTGCGTTTCAAGAATGTTTACATCCACTCGAAATCTCTCTACCAGCCTAAATATGAATATCTTAGAAAAGTACTCGGTTCGATCGTGGGATATCATGAATTCGAGGATAGCGATGTAATAATGACGCCTGTGCAAGCTAAAATTAATTCCATTTTTATATTTGATGACGTAGCTTGCGACAATCAAAGTGTGACGTGTGACTACTTTAGCATGGGACGGCATAAACAGATAGACAGCTTCTATCTCTGTCAGACCTATACTCGCATTCCAAAATATCTAGTAAGAGACAATGCAAATTTATTGATATTATTCAAGCAGGATGACATGAATCTTAGACATGTATATTCCTATCACGTTAATACAGATATGAGCTTCGAGGATTTCAAACATATGTGTTCGTTATGTTGGAAAGATAAATACGGATTACTAGTGATAGATAAAGATAGCGATATCAAACATGGCCGATACAGAAAGGGGTTTGATTAGTATTATATACCTGTGTTTTTACTATCTCTCTCAGTTGATAATTACACATGTTATCTGTCGCACCTGTCGACATGGATATTACTAATAAAATTATCGAAGCTCGAAAAGCCGTAAAGCGCAAATTAGAGACACTCAAAATGCACGATCTGCAAATCGAAAAGTCTTTTGCCCCCATCACTGCACCTTTACATTCAATAGTTAAACATATCAAGCTTGAGACGGGCGAGAATTTAAACATTAAGGAAAAATCTGAACCCTCCGAGGATGAAAAAAATATTAATATTACACCGCCGACTGTCGACTCTGAAGAAGACGTCCAGTTAGATGAGGAGTATCTTGAGAAATTTGGCGATCTACCTAAAACACATATATTTGAGATGATGCATGATACTGAAAATACACATGATTTTCCATATGGTGTAATATATAATCCCGAAGGAGATAAATATTATATTGGAAATTCTGCAATTCAGTTTGACACAATTTAATAATAAATAATAAAGAGTATCAGGGTACTCGCAGTCTTTATGAATTACTATTTAAAAAACGTTCACATCACTATAATGATGATAATAAGAAACAGTTCATTGATGTTGTAAAAAGCACTAGCGCACATAAGAGAAATTATAATTCCGAGGAGCAGAAATCCACTAGTAGGAGCTGGAAGTACCAGCATATTATTAAACCGATGCTTTACGTTCATGAGCCTCGACGACGACGTGCTTCTGGTAAAGTAAGAGGCGGTGAATTAATGATGCAGGTCAAGGATAATGCTATTGATTACGTCTATTGGGACGATCCTAATGAACTCGTCGACCGTCTTAGGCTTTTGATAGCTTCACAGGAGGCAGACAATTCAAGTCATATGAATGAAATAAATAGAATTTTAGAGGAACTGTTAGAAAGTAAAATAATAATCGAACCGCTTAGATAAATAGATAAATTTAACAGTACGTAAATTATTGTTGAAATGTAAATATGTCTGCTATAAAAAGAGATATTGTTAATGAAATACATAAGCCGGCCAGAATTAACTTTAAAAGACGAAAAGTCGTAGTCAGAGATTTAATGAGTTACTTCAGGCTGATTTAGTCGAAATGATTCCGTATGCTAATTACAATAAAAATTATAAATATATTCTCATTGTAATTGATGTTTTTTCAAAGTATGTATTATTATTATTATTATTAATGGCATTTTTATAAGTTATGTATTTCATTTACTTATATAAGCTTTATTACTGTATTCAGATAAATAAAATATATTGTGAAAATTAATCATTTCTTCGCCTGGGGTGGCTTTATTTTTTAAGATTAAATTTTTTTGATTGCATATTTGAATTCAGAATTAAAAAACACATAAAATGTAGCATGTACATTTTCATTACAATAAACTTAAAAAAATCCGATTATTTTCATTTCTTGCCTGGGGTGGCTTTATTTTTTGAGATTTAATTTTTTTGATTACAGATTTGAATTCAGAATTAAAAACATAAAATATAGCATGAACATTTTCGTTACAATAAACTTGAAAAAAAAAAATCTGAATTCTTCATTTAATTAGGAAATGGGTAATAATAGTCAACCATTTTTTTTTCATTAATACATATAAGAACGAGGTTACATGTTTTCTGATATAATAATAATGGAATATTTATGTTCAAGTACAGGATTAATTATTTGAGCGAATCGTAATATTTTAATTTGAAAACGTTCTCGATCGCGGGCGTCTTGCATCCAGTTACCACATCTAGCAGTTCTATGGGCATAACTCCAATGGTAAATGTGATGAATTTTAACGTCCTCGCTGAACTGAACTCTTTTTAGACATCCTCGGCTGGATACTGACATGTTGAAATATACGTAAAACTTCAACATTTTTAACGTCTTCTCTTAGTAATTTCAAATTGTTTATAAATTGCTGTAACCTCTTCTTAAATGTTTCGGCATCCATCTTTAGGACTCGATGAATTCAATGTTAGTAGTCGTGTCTACTAGCCCTCTATATACTAAGACACTTCTTTTAGTATAATTGTTTGCCTTAACGTCACAATATCATCATCGAAGATAATGCGTGAGTATCTGGTTGGTGGACTGACTTTACAATTTTCTATGATTACTTGGTCTTGGATACCATACGGTGAAAATGCTTTGTATATATCTAGCACTTTATATTCTCTATCGACTTCCAGCTCATAGATTTTCCTGAACGGTGTGACATGAGCTTCTGTATTAATTTTTGCGAAAGACATTGCTGCTGCTGATTATATATCGACTTTAAGATTGTGAATGAATGCAGCGATCTCCGGTCTTTATTTTTATGCTATATTCCACCTCCACTTTTCGTATCTAGTAAGCAGAAAAATATGGGAAAAGATATGATGATTTCATTGTTTGCATTATTTCTCTCCAAACACTGAGACGCTCTTTATAATGGATCACATGACTTATTAGTCATTGTATTATAACAGCCAGCTGCTGTTATCTAAAGGCAATTAAGCACGTTTTAAATATATACTAGCCGTAGACATTTATTTACATTAACAATTTCCTGGAATCTGATAACATCTCTGCATTTGACCGCAGTTTTACATGCAAATATAAAACTTACGTATTGAAGTAGATGAATATATTTTTTATCCTATGTAAGATATAAACACCTGCCGAGACTTGTCTATTTAATCTCAATGATGGATGTCAGTAACCATTTCTTAACCTCTAACGCCCTCTAACGTAAACATGCAATACTATTCGTCAATAACTATAAACAATAAACAGCGGCCATCTTATTTTTATTACTAGATACATCCTATATACCCTTAGCCACGCCCTTTTAGCTATAATCTAATATCTAAGCTCGTGGATAGGATTTCCCACCCCCCCCTCTCCCCTCCCATTACGTCCCACCTCACACTAGTACACATGTTCTAGGATCTATCATCTAGCAAGATCTCACCTCACACTAGAACCTAGATCATAGGTCCTATCATCTATCACCTGCGCGCCCCCCACGGAGCTTCGGGCGTGATGACGTCAAAGCTACAGCTCCAGCCACAGCTCCAGCTTGACTTTGAATTGCGCCAGTATTGGTACTGTATAACTACTTACGTAAATAAATAAAAAAAACGAAATTCATTATCAGTTTATGAACTTTATTTTTGGTCTCTACCCATTTTTCAATAAAACTAATATGTATTGAGATATTTGGAAAAGGAACAAAAAATTACGTTCTATCGAAAATATCTTTATAGTTTAAACTGTAATTTTTTCTAAAGCAAGTGCTGTATACAAACAAAAAAATTTGAGCATCTACGTCATGCTATATATTAATGAGAAACAGTGTTTGAAATTCCTTTTTTTTATTTACTGGCTAATTACAGTAACAAAATGGCGACTTTGTTATTAAAAAATGTGAAGACTCACATTGCTTCGGCCATAACTTCTATGTTTTTTATGCTACAGAAGCAAATTGAAAAACAGTTGAAAGCTTAATAAATAACCTATTATTCTACTTATTAGCATTCTTGACGTAGGTGGCACAGTTTCTGAGATATTTAACTCTCACCCTAAATAATTATCTTATGAACACTTAGATGCCAAATATAAACTTAAATATCTCCGAAATTATTAATCCTACATCAATAAAAAAAATATATAATTAATTCCCAGTTTGTACTTTCTGTAATTGGTCTGCAACATTTTTTCGGTAAAGCAATATTTTTCGAGATACTTGACGAAAGCCGTTTGGAAATACCTCTTTTTTAAGCTAAAATCGCAATTTCGAAGTCGGTACAACTTAAAAACTATCAATTTATGTGAAAAATTGCATAGAATCTTTTCTTCTTAAAATTTGATTCTTTTTCAGCTCCAATAAATATACATATTTTTAAGTGCCACCCCCCGAGAAGGGGTGGCATCCACCCCCTATAAATTAGCAAGCCTCCGCACAATATAGAAACTTTTCTGTGAAGAATTACTATTATACTGCCAAAAATGAACGAAATCCGTTCAATATGACATTATTCCGAAGTTTGGAATATTTTTTACCTCTAGGTACTGTACTAGTAAGTGACTACTGGGTCCGAGAATCGTGCGCCCTGAGCAGACGTAATGAACCGAGGATGACGGCCTTCTGCATTCTGCCGGCTAAGACAATGTTGTTTTCCGTGGGAGCCGAGAACACCACGACAAACATTGTCGTGAGTTGGTGGTCGAGGAAGACTACGTCGGGCTTGTTGGCTTGTATTTGCCTGACGGTGGGAAACGATTACTTCCAATAAATTAGACACTTCTCATTTCCCACAACGGGATCAATATTCCCGGAGTGTAAGGCAGCACTGGTGTCTCGTCTATCTCATAAGAGTGCCTTAGGTGATAATAAAGCACTTGTAATGCTTCGTCGTGCCTCTGGATATAGGCCGAGACTGCATATGTCGGACAAGCCGACAACAAGTGCATTAAAATCTCTGGCGCCCTGCCGCAGACCCTGCAGCTGATATCAGGGACCTCTATACCTATGACAAGACTTCGATAGACGAGAGTGTTGAATACACCGTCCTGGCAAGCTATTATGAATCCTTCGGTCTCAGACTTCAGCCCGGCTGACCTTAAGAAGGCAAAGGTCAGCCTTTCGGATAAGTATATTTTTATAGAAAACTCCATGCATTGGCTTATCCGTGTGAAGCTGCAGAAAGTTGTTGTGTTCTGCAGCTTTAATTTGGGCCTTTCGTCGAGCAGGTTTCAACTCGGTGACAGAGTCGGGATTTACCCGTTCGACGTTGATGTAGAGACCAAGTGCATCGGCTGCTCTCTGTGCTGCCTTAAACAAAAAGGCTCCTACCCCTGCATTTTCATGGTCTCGGACCATGCAGAGGAGGGGATCCGAACTCCTGATGACCTTACAGGCTCCATTCAGAACCATCCTATTATGAAGACTCTCCAAACTCAAGAGTCCACGGCCTCCCCGATGTCGTGGGAGATATAGCCGTGGAACGGACGATTTAGGATACTGTAATGAAGCATTCATAAATTCATGTTCCATTACTAATGTTTCCGAATTTACACACGACACCAATGTGCACACGGCCCGTAAATCTACTCAGCTCCCGTCTAGAGGCATGGATTTGCATACTACACTAAACTATACGCAGTTCTACGTCACCAGTAAGCGGGGATTCTCGGATATAAAAGCCCGGCCACAAATCAACTAATTGAGTGTGGGTAATTTTGTCAATCTGTCTTCAGCGTGGTGAGCTGGACATATTACAGTTTTGTGCATTTACCGACGCAAACACGATGGAGCGAATGCAATCTGATCCTGGGTATCCTTCAGCTTGTTGAACTGGGATCCCTCGAGTCGATAGTCATTCCCCGGCGCTGTTTCGCCGCCAGAGCCAGAGCGAATGAGCCTGACCTGGAGATCTCCTACAGCGTGTTGAGCTGGGAAACTTCTTGAGTCGACGATATTCATCCGACGCCCGATCCCACTCCAGTAGCAGTAACAAACGTCGCATCGCAATCGTTACTCTCTCTCTCTCTCTCAGATAACAGAAAATGTTATCCTAAGAACTGTAAAATATACCGACCTGTATAACCTGTACCTGTATGTTATGTAACACTGCCACACATTATCTGTTTGAAGAAGAAAATAAATTGTTTATATATTTATTGGGCTGTCTTATTAACTAATCTGGACCCTGATTAATCTCCAAACCAGCTACCCGACAACAAACCATTACAATGGAAACTCCTATTGAGATGCACTTCTTGCGCGTTCCTACGTCGAGTTGACGCAATTCCTCTCGAGTCCATTTCACTACTCCAAAGGAGTAGAGTAGGATCGGAACGGCAAGCATGTTGGTAGCATCTTACGTCTATTTTCCCATTTAGTAACTGCTAGAATTTTAGGTACTACCTTCATTATTTTCACATATTTTATTGTGCATTTCAGCATATTGGTACCATCTCCTGCCAAATAGATATTAATAGAGTATAACTGGTTGCATAATAGCGCTACCTGACGTTTCAAGTCGGCCATTAAATGCGCTTTGATACAGAAAGTATGGGTGAGTGCGTTCAGTTATTCATTAAGAGAGTGCATTGAGATCCGTTTGGTAGTTTATGGTTATTTGGAGTTGCTACGTTACGATTTTACTTGAAACTTCTACGACGCGTTATACACTTTACGAGGGACTTCCAGTCTGACTCTGGATTCGACTTCTAGTCCGGAGTATGGTGCCCAGCTGATGGATTATTACTTGTCATCTTGTGTTTGAATGGTACTGGGGAGCTCGCCACGTACTTCAGGCTCCACGTAGATTGTCTACCACCTCACATCGAGTTACGCTACCCTGGTAGGACGGGAAAAGGTATCTAGACACTACCAAAGGTAAGCGGAATCACATTACCTATTCTAATCAGGGATCCGGTACATCAATATTACGTCCACCGTACCGTAAAAATAATTAGGGGATGTTTGCCCGAGTCGAGAGAGCGGACAGGACCGTTCGTCATAACTAGCATATGATTTTCAGTGACATTTTAGTCTTATTTTGCACGTAACTAATGCAATAATTCAGTAATTTTGGTAAAGTGTTGCTCATAAAGATTTTGGTAAATTTCAGTAAATATTTAACATATTTTGTGTAACGTTAACTTGCTAATTAAATAGCTTGGCCTTATTGTACCAATAAATCTCAATAGTTTTGAGCCGTTTAGGTGTTATCGTGCCTTGGGTCATATCTAGTTGTTTTGTTGGCACGCTTCTCATATATGACCTTTTGTATATTTATTAGTTTGTAAGATATATTGTTTATATTAGGTTAAGCGTGTGGGCCCCACTTATTAGTACGTTTTTTTTGAGATTCATATAGTGACGTACCCTGCTATTGATTAAATGTTTAATTAGAACGACGTTGTCTTTTATATCTGACCACCTGCACCACCCCAAATTGTCGAAACTACCTCCAAGGACTTGACTAGTCTTCCGTATGAGACCTCTTCCTCACCGGTGTATTGCAGAGGGGGTACTGTACGTAAAATACTCAAATTTTGTTCAGGCACGGGGTGACTACCCCACCCTGCGTTCGAGGCTAAGCAGCTTTTGGAGCCCCTTATATAAGTGGGCCTAGGCCTTGTAACAAGCAGACACCTTGTTCTTTCCCGACAGTTCTGAAGACCACATCTGTCGGAGTCGGTGCTGGTACTTACCGCGGAGAGCGTGTTTCACTACACTCACTTCTTGGGTGGAGCGTTGCTCGACATCCAAGTAAGTGTACGACTCTCCGGCATCTAGATGCCGTCCACGAGCTGCGCGTCCTCTCCGTAATTCCCGCATCGTCCTCTCTTGAGATGGACCAGTGCAAATTTGTCCAACCCGAACTCCATACCGACAGCCTGCGTGTACTCCTGTACCACCCTGAGGGACTGGTGTAGGTCCCTCTCTCCGGAGGCATAGAGTTTAAGGTCATCCATGTAAAACAGATGGGTGACTTTATGCCTCCTATCGCCGGGGGTACCGTAGTTGTATCCACGGGTTTTCCGGAGCGAAACGGATTATTATCATTATTATTGTTAAAATTATTATCGATTTAAGCGACACATTTTCTCAGCCGAAGCTGGGAAAAAATTCACCGATCCCTCGCGCGCGCCGTTGGGATTCGGCTCGGGTAATGGGGATGAAATTCATCATATCCCATTGGTCCGATGGATAGTTCAGATGTCTATCATTTATCGTTCAAAAACTTTCTCGTGATGTGGCATGTCTGGAGAATCACCGTCCTCTGAATAATCTTTACGAGGGTGCTGGGTAAGTTAAGCTGTTCCACCTGTAGCCGATATTAGACCGGGATGGTTCGCACCATTATTATTATTATTATTATTATTATTATTATTTTTGCGCACGCGATTCTGGACAGTTCTCCCGTGTCTCCGACATTCTCACGAGAGAAGCGCCAGCGAATTATTCACAGCCACTCCCCGCATCCCGCAGGGTCAGTGACTGTAAATTCCAGACTCATGTGCCCTAAGCAAACGGAGAGACCCCAGGATGACTGCCTTCTGCATTTGACCTATCAACCATTCGGCTGACTTTTGGCAGGCTGGTACGGCCTTTAATTCCGAGACCAGCGTAGGCCTTATTCCACCGTGTACACCGATTATCAGGACGACCATCTGGGTCGGAGCTCATACCGGAGATCTCGTTATTTAGCCCGTTTTTCCCCCTCCTTCAAGATGATGCTTGTCTCGGCAGGTGCCAAGAATTCCATGACATACATCACCTTGGTTTCATGGTCGAGGAGGACTATGTCAGGCTTGTTTGCTTGTATCTGCCTGACCGTCAGAAACGAGTTGTTCCAATATATAAGGCACTTCTCGTTCTCGACAACGTACTCGATCTCTCCGGGGACGTAAGGCAGCACTGGTGTTTGGTCTACTTCGTACGAGTGCCGAAGATGGTAGTACAGCACTCGTAGAGCCGCGTTATGCCTATGGATGTAGGCCGAAGTCGCATATATCGGACATGCAGATAGTAAGTGTATGAACGACTCCGGCGCCTGACGGCAGATCCTACAGGTAATGTCAGGGACCTCCACACCCATAACGCGACTGCGGTAGACCAAGGTGTTAATAACACCAACTTCGCAGGCCACAATGAATTCCTCAGTCTCCGACTTCAGCCCTGCCGACCGTAAGAAAGCGATGGTCAGCTTTGTCGATAAACCCAGTGTCTCTATGTTGTTATAGAATACACCGTGCATGGGCTTATCGACGTGCTGCCTGAACAAATTTCTCTGCTCGGCAGCTTTAATTTGGGCTGTCAGGCGATTTGGCGCAAGCTCAGTTACTGATTCTAGCTCAGCATCTCGCCGGCCTCCTCGACTGAAGTCGAATTAGAGACCGAGATCATCTGCGGCTTTACGTGTTGCCTTGAATAAAAATGCGCCAACTCCTGCAGTTTTATGATCTCTCACAAACCGCAGAAGTGGGTCCGAGCTCCTAAAGACGTTGCATGCCACACCCAGTGCTACTCTACCATGCGCACACTCCAGACTCAAGAGTCCTCGCCACCCCCGTTGGCGTGGAAGGTACACTCGAGGAACGGACGACCTAGGATGGATGCTCCTGTGAACATGCATCATCTTGCAGGTATTTCTATTCAATTGGCGCAGCTTATCTCTGCGTTTTTCCGAATGTGTAACCTCCTTCCGGACAGCCTTGGCTTTGGATTTGGGGGTTGTCTACTATCTGTGGTGTGTTATGTTATGTTATGTTATCTAGTGTCCACTTAACTACTCCGAAGGAGTAGAGCAGAATCGGAAAGGCAAGAATATTAGTTGCAGACACCTTGTTCTCTCCCGAATGTTCGGAAGACCAAATCTTTCGGAGCCGGTGCCTGTACTTGCTGCGGAGAGTATCCTTAATTTGTTTCACGTCCTGGATATGATATTGTTCCACACCCAGGTACGTGTAGGTCTCTCCGGCATCCAGATGTCGTAGGATGCTTCCGTCTGCGAGCTGCGCGTCTTCAAGGAATATCCCGCTTCGTCCCCTCTTGAGGTGGACGACTGCACACTTGTCCAGCCCGAATTCCATGCCAATGGCCCGTGCATACTCTTGGACCACCCTTAGGGAGTTTTGGAGTTCGGACTCTCCGGAGGCATAAAGTTTTAGGTCATCTATATAAAATAGATGGGTGACCTTATGCCTCCGATTGCTGGGTGAGCCACATTGGTATCCAGATCTCCCTTTTTGGGGATCAGTACATTACGCCCCTCGGCAAACCAGTCTGGAATCGGCTGCCCCTCGTTCAACCATGAGTTGAAAACTCGGACCAGATTGCGGTGAGTGGAAGGGAATTTCTTCCACCACCAGTTGTTTATGCCATCTGGACCCAGAGCAGCGAAGTTCTTAGTTCCAACAAGTGCTTGTTGAACTTCCTCGGTACTGATCGCCGGACACACTTCGTCTTGCTCTCCCAACAGAGTGTTGCAAACCTCCTCGAAGCGTGCTATCGCTGGAGTGTCGCTGTCGGATGGACTCGTAGTCTCATAGATTCCCTTCCAGAACGCCTCGACAGTTTCAACAGACGGCAGATTTTCGACAACACACGGTGGGTCTTGGAACAGACGAGAGGGACTTATTTGGAACAGATGGTTTTGTTCCATGGCCCGTGCTCGTCTGACCAAAGATTTTTTGATGACCACGAGTGCTCGAATCCTATCTAGACAGTGCTGTTTGATGGTTTGCAGCATTGCCAGATTAAGAGTGCGGTGTTGTCGTCTTATACCGGCATCTATACGCCGAATTTTCGACGTGAATGGCTTAGCTGCCTTTATCTGCTCCACCACACTATGGATTCGAGAAGCTTGTTATCTCGCCGATTAAATTTTTGCCTGTATTTTCTGTACCCGTCGCTTATTATTATTATTATTATTATTTTTATTATTATCGAGCTAAAAACCAATCACCCTTCTCTGTGGCTCCGACCCTCACAGAGGGGAGCTGGTAGTACCGGTTGCCACTCCCCATGCCCGTAGGGTGAGTGACTACTGGGTCCGGGAATGGAACGGAACAGATAGGTGACCTTATGCCTCCTGTCGCCGGGGGTACCGCAGTTGTAGCCACGGGTTTTCCGCAGCGAGACGGATAATGGCAGCAGTGACAAGCAAAACAGAAGGGGGCTGAGGGAGTCTCCCTGAAACACACCCCTCTTAAACATAACTGGCTCTGTTTGGACTCTAACATTACCAGATGTTAGAGTAAAGCGAGTCCTCCAAAGCGGCATGAGTTGTTCTATGCATCTCACTACGGGACCGGGCACCGAAAGACATTGGAGCAAGTGTACAATGAGCTCGTGTGATGTCATGTCAAATGCCTTGCGGTAATCTATCCAGGCCACGCTTATACTGCACGGAGTCCTGCGTGACACACCTGTCAATCAGCAGGTTCTCCTTGCAGCCAGTGACACCTCTCTTTGACCCTCGTTGCTCATATATCCGCTCGTAAACCGGTTCAACTGCATGGAGCACCCGCATGTACAAAATGCGTGTAAACACCTTGTAACATGCATATAAACAGGTTATCGGCCGGTAGTTCTTTGGGTCAGACAAATCTCCTTTCTTCGAGATCAGCACTCTCCGCTCCTCGACAACCCAAGAAGGAATTTGCTGCTCCCCATTTAGCAATAAATTGAAAATTCTGGCCAAATGGTGGTGGGTACTGGGTAATTTTTTCCACCAAAAGTTGTTTATCCCATCGGGACCTGGAGCAGCAAAGTTCTTGGAGCCCTCAAGAGCTCTTCGAACCTCTTCTGGAGTTATCGGTTGGCACACCTCGTTTGGTTGTTGAAGCCTTTGGCAAAAGGTTTCAAAGTGTGCCAGGGCTGGAGAGTCTCTGTTGAGTGGAAGCTTCTGTTCGTACAGCGTTTTCCAGAAGTTTTCCACCTGATCCACAGTCGGCGGATTTTCAGCAACACGCTGAGGTGGCTCGAAAAGGCGCGACGGCTTTTTGCGGAAAAGTTGATTCTCCGCCAGCCCTCTCGCCCGCCTCACTAGTGACTTCTTACAAGCCACTAGCATCCGTATCCGGTCGAGACAGTGCTGTTTGGTGGTTTGCAGCACTGCCCCATTGAGTGTGTGATGAATGCGACTGAAATTGGCAGCTACTCGCAGCACTTTAGGCGTGAAAGGCCTATTGGCCGCCATATAGTCCATCACACATTAGATACGGGATTCATGTTGCCTCGCCGACCGGATCTTGGCTTCCATCTTCTGTATGCACCGTCTCGCTCTCTCCTGTGGGGAGGCAGTGTTCCGCCTCTTCACCCGTGGCAAGCGTTGAGCGGCAGCATACACGGCACAATTCATCTGTCCACTCAAAGCGTCCTAGTTCATGGCGTTCGTTGTCAACGGGCGTCCTATCCGGTTGGGCACCACCACCTTGCCCTTGACCCCTATCCGCATGGGGTCGATTGTGGAGGCCCTGTCTTCTGCCTGCGGGAACCAGAAGTTAGAGCTTGTGGGTGGTTAGCCCAGTAAGCCCACGACCGGCACCAAAGGGGAAAGAGCTTTCCCCTCCCGGGTGCGCTAGCGCTGCCGGTTCGATTTTGCACCCCCAGCTGGAGTAAGTGGTGGCGCTACTCACCAAAGGCTTGATGATGAAAGTCAGCCCCTCCTGCTTTTTTATTATTATTATTATTAATTTAATTAATAGTATTATTATTATTAATTATTATTATTATTATTATTTTTTTTTTTTTCGGGCTGCCCGCTGCCGGACAGGACTTCCGTGGCCTCCGACACCTCACGGTAGCCGCGCCGGCGAATTCCTCGCAGCCACTCTCCACGACCTGTGGAGTTAGTGACTGCAAATACCTAAATCGTGTGCCTTAAGTAGACGAAGGGACCCCAAGATAACCGCCTTCTGCATCTGGCCTGCCAACCATTCTGCCGAATTCTGACAGGCCGGTATGATCTTCAATTCTGAGAGCAGCGAAGGCTTCATCCCTCCGAGTACGCAGATTATTAGGACGACTATCTTGACAGAGTAGTCTGGGTACAGCACTTGGAGCTCATACCGGAGATCACGATATTTGGTCCGTTTTTCCCCCTCCTTCAAAGCGATGTTTGTCTCAGCAGGTGCTGAGAATTCGATTACAAACATCACTTTGTTCTGATGGTCGAGGAGGACTATGTCAGGCTTGTTGGCTTGAATTAGCCTGACGGTCGGGAACGAGTAGTTCCAATAAATTCGGCACCTCTCGTTCTCGACAACGGACTTATTATTATTATTATTATTATTTTTTATTATTTTTTTTTTGTTAAAAACCAGTCCCCCTTCTCTGTGGCTCCGACCCTCACAGAGGGGAGCTGGTGATACCGGCAGCCACTCCCCACACCCGTGGGGTAAGTGACTACTGGGTCCGAGAATCCTGTGCCCTGAGCAGACGAAATGAACCGAGAATGACGGCCTTCTGCATTCTGCCGGCTAAGGCCTCTGCCGAATTTCGGCATGCCGGTATGATCTTAAGTTCCGAAAGCAGTGTGTGTCTCGTTCCACCGAGAGCTCCTATAATCAGTACCACTATCTTGATAGTATGGTCTGGATAGAGTCTGCGGAGTTCGAAGAGCAAATCTCGATATTTTGTCCGTTTTTCCTCCTCCTTAAAGACAATGTTGTTCTCCGCGGGTGCCGAGAACTCCACGACAAACATTGTCTTGAGCTGATGGTCGAGGAGTACTACGTCAGGCTTGTTGGCTTGTATTTGCCTGACGGTGGGAAAAGAGTAGTTCCAATAAATTAGGCACTTCTCATTTCCCACAACGGACTCAATATCCCCCGGAGCGTAAGGCAGCACTAGTGTTTCGTCTATCCCATACGAGTGCCTTAGATGGTAATAAAGCACTCGTAATGCTCCGTCGTGCCTCTGGATATAGGCCGAGACTGCATATGTCGGACAAGCCGACAACAAGTGCATCAGACTCTCTGGCGCCCTGCGGCTAACATCAGGGACCTCTATACCCATGACACGACTTCGATAGACGAGGGTATTAAATACACCGTCCTGGCAAGCCATTATGAATCCCTCGGTCTCAGACTTCAGCCCGGCTGACTTTAAGAAGGCAAAGGTCAGCCTTTCGGATAAGCCAAGGTTTTCTATATTTTTATAGAAAACTCCATGAATTGGCTTATCCGTGTGAAGCTGCAGAAAGATGTTGTGTTCTGCAGCTTTTATTTGGACTTTTCGTCGAGCAGGTTCCAACTCAGTGACAGAGTCGGGATTTACCCGCTCGACGTCAAAGAAGAGACCAAGTTCATCGGCTGCTCTCTGTGCTGCCTTAAACAAAAAGGCTCCGACCCCTGCATTTTCATGGTCTCGGACCATGCAGAGGAGGGGATCCGAACTCCTGATGACCTTACAGGCTCCATCCAGAACCATCCTATTATGGAGACTCTCCAAACTCAAGAGTCCACAGCCTCCCCGATGTCGCGGGAGGTATAGCCGTGGAACGGACGATTTAGGATGCAAGCTCCTATTGAGATGCATCTTCTTGCGGGTTCCTACGTCGAGTTGACGCAACTCTTCTCGACTCCATTTCACTACCCCAAAGGAGTAGAGAAGGATCGGAACGGCAAGCATATTGGTAGCAGACACCTTGTTCTTCCCCGACAGTTCTGAAGACCAGATCTGTCGGAGTCGGTGCTGATACTTGCCGCGGAGAGTGTTTTTCACTACACTCACTTCTTGGGTAGAGCGTTGCTCGACACCCAAGTAAGTGTACGACTCTCCGGCATCTAGATGATGTAAGATGCTTCCGTCCACGAGCTGCGCGTCCTCTCCGTAGTTCCCGCATCGTCCTCTCTTGAGATGGACCAGTGCACATTTGTCCAGTCCGAACTCCATGCCGACAGCCTGCGTGTACTCCTGTACCACCCTGAGGGACTGGTGTAGGTCCCTCTCTCCGGAGGCATAAAGTTTAAGGTCATCCATGTAGAACAGATGGGTGACCTTATGCCTGCTATCACCGGGGGTACCGCAGTTGTATCCACGGGTTTTCCGGAGCGAAACGGATAATGGCAGTAGTGAGATGCAAAACAGAAGGGGGCTGAGGGAGTCTCCCTGAAATACTCCCCTTCTGAAAGTTACCGACTCCGTCTGGACTCTATCATTACCCGATGTAATAGTGAAGCGAGTCCTCCAGAGCGGCATCAGTTCTTCGATGCATCTCACTACGGGACCGGGTACCGCAAGACATTAGAGCAAGTGAACAATAAGCTCATGCGATGTCATATCAAATGCCTTGCGGTAGTCGATCCAGGCCATGGAGAGCTTCCGCTTATACTGCACGGAGTCCTGTGTGACACATCTGTCAATCAACAGGTTCTCCTTGCAGCCAGCGACATCTCTCTTCGACCCTCGTTGCTCATATATCCGTTCGTAAACCGGTTCAACTGCGTGGAGCACTCGCATGTACAAGATGCGCGTAAACACCTTGTAACATGCGTTTAAACAGGTTATCGGTCGGTAGTTCCTTGGGTTGGACAAATCTCCGTTCTTGGGGATCAGCACTGTCCGCCCTTCAACCACCCAAGAAGGAATTTGCTGCTCCCCATTTAGCCAGGCATTAGAAATTCTGGCCAAATGGTGGTGGGTGCTCGGTAACTTTTTCCACCAAAAGTTATTTATCCCATCGTGACCTGGAGCAGCAAAGTTCTTAGAGCCCTCGAGAGCTCTTCGAACCTCTTCTGGGCTTATTGGTTGGCACACTTCCTGTGGTTGTTGAAACCTTTGACAAAAGGTTTCAAAGTGTGCAAGGGCTGGAGAGTCTCGATTGAGTGGAAGCTTCTCCTCGTAAAGCATTTTCCAGAAATTTTCCACCTGATCTACAGTCGGCGGATTCTCTGCAACACGCGGAGGCGGTTCGAAAAGACGCGAGGGCTTTTGGCGGAAGAGTTTATTTTCCGCCAGCCCCCTCGCCCGCCTCACTGGTGATTTTTTACAAACCACTAGCATCCGTATCCTGTCGAGACAGTGCTGTTTGGTGGTTCGCAGTACTGCCTCATTGAGTGTGTGATGGACGCGTCTTAAGTTGGCGGCTATTCGACGCACTTTAGGCGTAAACGGCCTATTGGCCGCCATGTAGTCCATCACACATTGGATACGGGATGCGTATTGCCTGGCCGACCGGATCTTGGCTTCCATCTTTTGTATGCGCCGCTCCGCCCTCTCCTGTGGGGAGGCAGTATTACGCCTCTCCGTCCGAGAAAAGCGTTGAACAGCGGCATACGCGGCACAGTTAATATGCCAGATGTCAGCCCGTTCTGGTAGCGCATCACGAAGTTCTTCATCCACTCTGGCCAGGTCTTGTGGCCCAGGGGCTTTTATGTGATGTAGCCCCCGTCTGGTACTGAGGCCCTCTGGTACTGGTGGAACAGGTAGAACCACTTCCTCAACCGGTGAATGCGGCGGTCTTTCGGCCACCTCATTCACCGGTCCAGGAGCAGCCCTCACGTAGCCCCTTCTACGAAGATGGGATACATAGTCACGCAGATTTTGTGGCGTGAAGGCGCCATGCTCTGGATGCCTGTCACACCACAGAGCATGCATCCGCCCCATGTATCCCCTTCGTGCGGGCTCACTGCTTTCGTAGCATTGCAGAAGGTCGTCCCTTAGCTCATCCGTCCACTCAAAACGTCCTTGTCCATAGCGTTCGTCATCAACGGGCTCTCCATCCGGTTGGGCCTCACCACCTTGCCCTTGACCCCTATCCGGACGGGGTCGATTGTGGGGTCCCTCTCTTCGGTTTACTGGAACCAGAAGTCAGGGCTTGTGGGTGGTTAGCCCAACAAGCCCACGACCGACACCAGAGGGGAATGAGCTTTCCCCTCCCGGGTGCACTAGGGCTGCCGGTTCGGTTTTGCACCCCCAGCTGGAGTAAGTGGTGGCGCTACTCACCAAAGGCTTGATAGATGAAAGTCAGCCCCTCCTGCTTATTTTTATTATTATTATTTTTTTATTTTTTTTTTTTTTCACAACTACGTGTTGGCTTTCTTGGTTCATGGCAAACCGGGGTCTAGAACTTGCCCCTGGAAAAACCGAGCTGGTAATCATAACCAGAGAGACAAACATTGTCTTGAGCTGATGGTCGAGGAGTACTACGTCAGGCTTGTTGGCTTGTATTTGACTGACGGTGGGAAAAGAGTAGTTCCAATAAATTAGGCACTTCTCATTTCCCACAACGGACTCAATATCCCCCGGAGCGTAAGGCAGCACTAGTGTTTCGTCTATCCCATACGAGTGCCTTAGATGGTAATAAAGCACTCGTAATGCTCCGTCGTGCCTCTGGATATAGGCCGAGACTGCATATGTCGGACAAGCCGACAACAAGTGCATCAGACTCTCTGGCGCCCTGCGGCTAACATCAGGGACCTCTATACCCATGACACGACTTCGATAGACGAGGGTATTAAATACACCGTCCTGGCAAGCCATTATGAATCCCTCGGTCTCAGACTTCAGCCCGGCTGACTTTAAGAAGGCAAAGGTCAGCCTTTCGGATAAGCCAAGGTTTTCTATATTTTTATAGAAAACTCCATGAATTGGCTTATCCGTGTGAAGCTGCAGAAAGATGTTGTGTTCTGCAGCTTTTATTTGGACTTTTCGTCGAGCAGGTTCCAACTCGGTGACAGAGTCGGGATTTACCCGCTCGACGTCGAAGAAGAGACCAAGTTCATCGGCTGCTCTCTGTGCTGCCTTAAACAAAAAGGCTCCGACCCCTGCATTTTCATGGTCTCGGACCATGCAGAGGAGGGGATCCGAACTCCTGATGACCTTACAGGCTCCATCCAGAACCATCCTATTATGGAGACTCTCCAAACTCAAGAGTCCACAGCCTCCCCGATGTCGCGGGGGGTATAGCCGTGGAACGGACGATTTAGGATGCAAGCTCCTATTGAGATGCATCTTCTTGCGGGTTCCTACGTCGAGTTGACGCAACTCTTCTCGACTCCATTTCACTACCCCAAAGGAGTAGAGAAGGATCGGAACGGCAAGCATATTGGTAGCAGACACCTTGTTCTTCCCCGACAGTTCTGAAGACCAGATCTGTCGGAGTCGGTGCTGATACTTGCCGCGGAGAGTGTTTTTCACTACACTCACTTCTTGGGTGGAGCGTTGCTCGACACCCAAGTAAGTGTACGACTCTCCGGCATCTAGATGATGTAAGATGCTTCCGTCCACGAGCTGCGCGTCCTCTCCGTAGTTCCCGCATCGTCCTCTCTTGACATGGACCAGTGCACATTTGTCCAGTCCGAACTCCATGCCGACAGCCTGCGTGTACTCCTGTACCACCCTGAGGGACTGGTGTAGGTCCCTCTCTCCGGAGGCATAAAGTTTAAGGTCATCCATGTAGAACAGATGGGTGACCTTATGCCTCCTATCACCGGGGGTACCGCAGTTGTATCTGTTGTAGAACTCTCCAAAATCGTCCTAAGTTGAAGACATAATCAAAATTCGACTTAGGCAAAAATTTCATTTAAAGACATTTTTGGGAGTCTGCAGAGGCGCAGATCAGTCCACAAGGGCCGTTTTGGGTTCTATAAGGTGTTGGAAATGACCAGGTGAAAATTCGAAGAAACACCGAATTTTCACTTAGGAAAAATGTTTTTGGTTCAGAATATGAGAGTAGAAGTATATAATGACAAAGATTTATGAATAATATACTTTTTCAAAGGTACCATAAATTGGACTTTGAAAAATAATATTTTTGGAAGGGCGTCAAAATTTGGCCCAAGAATCGATTTATCGAAAGTACGCCAAAGTTTCACTTGCAGACTAATTTTTCAAAACTGCGTTGAAGTTTGGCTTGAAGATCGATTTTTCAAAAGTACGCCAAAATTTCACCCGCAGATTAACTTTTCAAAAGTACCTTGAAATTTGGCTTGAAAACCGATTTTTCAAAAGTACGCCAAAATTTCACCCGCAGATTAACTTTTCAAAAGTACCTTGAAATTTGGCTTGAAAATCGATTTTTCAAAAGTACGCCAAAATTTCACCCGCGGATTAACTTTTCAAAAGTACCTTGAAATTTGGCTTGAAAATCGATTTTTCAAAAGTACGCCAAAATTTCACCCGCAGATTAGTTTTTCAAAAGTACCTTGAAATTTGGCTCGAAAATCGATTTTTCAGAAGTACGCTAAAATTGGTCTTAAAATGGATTTTTCAAAAGTACCACAAAATCAGTTTAAAAAGTACCACGAAAATATACTTTAAATTATTTTTTATTTTTTATTCCTCAACCAAAGACATTGACCTTTGAGGTACGGTCATTGAAAGCCCAATTCTAAAGTATGAGCATAAAATTTTAACGATGCACTGCATCCGAAAGGCAAAATAGAAGATTTTGTCAAAGCCGGCGTAGTGCCGATAAGCAAAAATTGATAAAAATCAATGCACATGTACAAGGCCGGTTTCTCACATAGAAAGAGTTTGGATTGACCCAGCGGCTCGCAATTTGGTCGAGCGCGTTGAGTGGTCCAGACAAAGCGATGGTAGAAAAGCCAATAACAGGGCTTTTCAAATGACAAAGTTATACAGGAAAACGCCTTGTGCATAAAAATCCAAAAATTCAATTTTGCCTAATAGTCGCTCGAAGGTGAGACGCTGCCAAATCGATATTATTAATCGACTGTGATAAGGGTTAGTAAGTCGTGGACTGATCGAACGCCACTCAACTTATGCAGTAATAAGTCCTCTGAATGTGTTTGAGTACGTGAATCTCCATGATACAAGAACTTTAAAGCTAAGTAGTCTCTAGCGAAACTAAATTCATTTAGTAAAACTTTTTTAAGTTAATTTCAGTCAGCCTTAATTATTCATTTACCCAGAGTCTGAAATGATTCAAAAAGCTCACATTTTGATTCTGAGAAGGTACGTATGAATCTTTTCTACCTAATCGATCGTTAGCGTGAGCGCTCTCGCTTGTATGGTCTGAAAGTCACTACCTTGATTGGGGAAGGCACGATTCTTATCTTGAGAATTTTGTATAACCAATTCTGTTAAATAAACGGATTCTTTGAACTAATATTTCTTAATTGATCTTGAGGCCTGTTGACGGTCTATAATCCCTGGAACTTTCGTATAGAAAACCGGATGTGTCGAGTTAATTCGTATTAACGTTCGACCTTCTGGTTGCTTTACGGAGGTTTGAGAGGGATTTTTTTATGCGTTTTTTGAGAAATATATTCCGTTATTAATGGACCAAAACGTGATTTTCGCGTACCAAAACTAATCCCTCCGCAGAGAAATTCTTCGGTTGGGATTTTTTTATGCAAAAATTCAGGAAATTAAGAGTTGCCTAAACCCCTAACGAGGGAATTCAGGTCCAGAGAGAGCGTAGTTTCCGATCTGTGGTAGTGCCGCCTTGGTCCCATTACTCGGCTACCGAAGTGCATCTTATCTCGAACCCGCCTGGGAGGTAGAAGAACGGGGTAATACGCGACTGGCGCCCCCTGAGAAATAAATTGGTGTCGCGTCTTTTTGACGCCCGGTAGTGCGTTCTTCTACATGGCGCCCAACGTGGGGCGTTGTTAGTCAGCAGGGCTTTCTGGAAAGGATATGGATGAATCAACGCCTTTCCAGTTTTACGACGAGCCGACATCTGTGATGGACAACGTCTCTAGAGGGTTAGAGAGGCCGTGCGCGGAGGATGTACTGGGTAGTTCGGGGGTAGGCCCGAGTACCACTGAAGGAGTCATACAGCCCTCCTCAGAACAAGTGTTCGCCCAAATGGCAGCAGGTCTTGCCAAAGCTCTAAGCGAAGCCACGCACGAGCATAAGTATCGGTCGAAGCATCCAAATGCGGAATTTCATGGCTTCGAACACGAAGACCCTGAAACCTTCATTCATCATATGGAGGAATTTTTCGTCCGAGTACGAATTACGCAGGATAACGACCGTCTGTATAAAATATCAGAACAGCTCAAAGACGATGCTAGGAAATGGTTCGAACAATACCGAACCCTCATTACCACGTATCCTCTATTCCTCGAGCGGTTCAGAAGCCGTTACGATTCAGGTGAAGTACTCACCGAAGCAGTAGCTAATTTATATGGCAAGAAACAAGATGCCGAGGAAAATACGTCAGTATTTATTTCCAGGAAGGTATGCCTCTTCAAGAGGATCGATCCGTTTAAGCCGGAGGCGATGAAGGCGGCTACCATCTTCAATCAGTTGAGACCTGATATGAAAATGCTCCTAAAGAGTGCCGTCATACTAGATACAAATACACTAGTGACGATGACCGAACAAATGGCCAAAATCATGGATGAGAATAAAGAATTCGAGGCTCTGCAAAATGTCAAAAAAAGCAAGGACCAAGAAGCGTCCACCTCTACCGCTTCAGCTCAAGGGAATCAGCAATCGAGCAGTAACTGGAGAACGGAACCCTCCGCATTAGCGAAGCCGTCCTCCAGTTCCTTTGGTGCATCTAGGACACCATTAAATGGATCTCAAAGAAGAGATAATCCGCCAGCACCAAGGGTGCATTTTGCAAATAATATTTCCTCGCTGCCCAGAGGGGATATACCGAGAAGGGGTACTGGAGACGTAAGGAACTCCCGAGTCCCGTATCGCCCTTGCAGATACTGCCCAACAGAGCAGTGGCATTTTCATGCGGAATGCCCAAACAATCCCTATCGTAATATGAATACGGGAAACCAAGCGGGGGTCAGAGGCGATGGCCCAGGCCGAACTGTACCAGCCCCGCCTACCAGGCCCCAGCAGGCTCGAAGCGACCCTCGGGGAAGCTCCGAAGTAAGAAGTTTAAATTAAAAAACTTCGATGACCTTCCTGACCTTAATTACCTGTTTAAGGATCAAGAAGTCAACCTATCTCCCCACCGATTCACTCCATTAGAATCTATCAATCAAACCAACGACGCTTTCCCTCTGCCTCGCATTAAGATTATAATTAATAATCGAGCGGTTAACGCTTTATTGGATACAGGTTCGACAAGGAATATTATCCAACCGAAATTTTTGAACGACATTGATCAACTTACAGCTCCCCAAACTTTTGTTATGGCTTGTGGCGATGGTTTAGTAGAATCCCTCGGGACTACGACCATAAACGTTAATGTACTAGATGTACCCTTTCAGACCACGTTTCAGGTCATTCAAAATTTAAACGAAGAGCTCATTCTGGGAGCCCCCTTTTTATATGCTCACAATGTCGTATTCGATTATCAACGTAAATGTGTCTACGTCGGCACTGAAGAGCGAATAACCGTCTTCTGGAATCAAGCGGCACATCAAGCAAGGAAGCAATGCCGACTTCCCGAAGAACTGATCATCGGAAACGATAATTTAAAACCTCTATTCGAGGAATTCGCTGAATTGTTCACCGCGGTACCTACCCAAGCTACCACGGTGACAACGAAACATAAAATAAAAGTTAAAGACGACCGCCCGTTCAATATCAAACCTTATCCTATGTCTCCTACTAAGAAAAAAGTTATGTACGATCAAATTGAAGGGATGCTGAAAGCCGGAGTCATAGAACCGAGTACCGCTCAGTACAGTTCGCCTCCCATTATAATAGAAAGGCCCGGCAAGAAGCCTCGCTTCTGCATTGATTATCGTCACTTAAATGAAGTAACGGAAGACGAAGCATCCGTCTTACCTAAGATATACGAGAGTATAAAGGATCTAGGAAACGCCAACATATTTACGGTGTTGGACCTCAAGAGCGGATATTGGCAAATCCCTCTTGAGGAGTCGTCAAAAAATTATTCTACGTTTACAACATTAGATGGAGCATCTTACCGATTTAACGTGATGCCTTTCGGATTGAAGACCGCTCCATGTACATTCCAAAAATTTATGGCAAGAGACGTATTGACCGGCTACTTGCATCATTTCTGCAAAGTATATCTCGATGATATTATCATCTACAGTGAAAATATAGATCAGCATGTAAACCATCTGAGAGCCGTCTTTGAACGCCTACGTTTACATAATTTAAAAGTGTCACCAGAAAAATGTGTGGTAGCCACATCTAGTATAACCTATCTCGGGCATAAGATAAATGCCAATACTACTCAACCTTTAGAAAAACATATTCTGCAGATACAGAGCTATCCTGTGCCTACGACAAGGCGCCAGCTTCAGAGTTTCCTTGGCCTATGTAATTGGGTACGTGAATATATCCCTAATGTTGCAATAATTACTAAGCCCTTGACCCGACTACTCTCGAAGGACTGGCGCTATAAGTGGAATACAGAAGCCCAAGAATCCTTTATCCTACTGAAAGAGGTATTAAATAAACCTCTAGGACTGCACCGGCCAGATTTCAATAAAATGTTCATACTGCAGACGGACGCATCCTTAATAGGATTATCTGCAGTATTATATCAATTGGGGGATAATGATCAGAAGCACATCGTCTCTTATGCTAGTAATACGTTATCTCCGACGGAGAGAAAATACCATATCAATGAATTGGAATGTTTGAGCGTCGTTAATTATATAAGGAAATACAAAATATATTTGGCAGACCGTCCATTTATAGTCAAAACCGACAATCGAGCTTTACTATGGTTAAATAAGCATAAGGACGAGAAAACGAAATTTACACGTTGGTCATTATTACTTCAGGAATACAGCTTCACCCTAGAACATTGTCCCGGCAAGGAAAATATATTGGCAGACTATCTTAGCAGGAATCCTCAAGGCCCAAACGTCGAAGCAAACGACGAAGAGGAAAGGATGTATCCACCAAAATTCTCGTACAAGGAACGAATATCAGTGATTAACACATTGGAATTAAACGATCAGGTCAGAGAAGCGCAAACGCACTCCAGAGATATCCAAGACCAAATCGAACGATGGAATACTCTAGTGCGACAAGCAGATAAAACCGAGGCAGAGGTGAAATTCGTCAATACAAGACAAGTGATAGGCGGCACACTTTGGACGAGAGGCGAAAATGTTATAGAAAAATTATACGTACCAAAACGTATGGTCATGAGAGTAATATCTCATTTTCACGACCGACCGGAAGTAGGTCACCCCGGCCGCGATGAAACTGTTAGAATCATCTCGGTCCGCTATTATTTTAATAATTTGTCGAGACTAGTTAACAAATATTTAAATGAGTGCATTATTTGTAATTCCGTAAAAAGCAGACAATCACAACCGAAGGCTCCTCTCAGAAGCCATGCTCCATCGCATCCGTTCGAAGTTCTAAGCGTCGATGTAATCGGACCGCTTCAGCGAACCAAAGATGCAGATAACCGATATATATTAATGGTAGAGGATGTATTTAGTAAGTGGGTCGAAGCCAAGGCGTTCACCCAAGTCAGTGGAAAAACAATAGCACAATTTATCGAAGAGGAACTAGTGGCGAGATATGGCGTTCCGAGGGTCATCATTTCCGACCAGGGAGGCCACTTCAATTCCGGCTTTTACGATACGTTCTGTACACGTAACAATATTGAAAGATTCTTCACAGCAGCTTACCACCAACAGGCCAATCCAATAGAAAGGAGGGTGCAAGAAGCTAAGAAGATCTTAAAAACCTTATTATATGGTTCACCCAATGACGAGTGGGATCGACATGTTAGTCAGATGGCATATATCTTGAGAACAAGAAAAAACGCCGCTACGGGGCATACGCCCAGTTTCGTAGTACTCGGCTATGAATTACCGCAGATTGGTGATTGGAATATGTTCGCTTATAGACAAGAACGTCGTAATCAAGCGGACGTTCCCCGCCTTGAAAGAGTCAAGGAGATTCGTAAAAATCAAACAAATTACCAATGGCGTTACGCGCCCAAAGTGGCGGTAACGCCGGTCGTATATAAAGTGGGAGATATGGTAATGACTAAAAGGATCAGGAAGGATCATACCTTCACACCGTCGTGGAGTGGGCCACACAAGGTTTTAAAGAGATTGTCCAATGAAGTTTACCTCATTCACAAGGGAGTAACTTCGACGAGATTACATGTCGATGCCATCAGGCCGGCACCTAAGGGAGACCCCGATGTTGAATTGGAATTGTCTGAAGAATCAGAAGATAGTCCGGATGAAACTCATCTTAGTGACGACGCTTCCTCATCAGACAATGAGATCGCGCCCAGGTCAGAGCGACGTAGCGATACCACACTAGTTCAAATCAATGTTCCCGCAAGTGCTCAAGATGAGCAGGATGTAATAAGTCGAGATCCCGATGATGCTCGAGATGAGCCAGACATAGAAGAGTCACCTCTAGATATTTCTGAGGTCGACCACGGCTAATAGCCGTTTTCGCTTTTTTTTTTATATTTTTTCTCAAAATTCTAAGTGGCGATTTTGACCTATATGCGGTCGAATCGAAAATTTAAAGTCTACTCCATGAGCAGACATGGAAAGACGGCGAACCCGACGCAAGAGCGCGATCCGGTAAGCCTAGCTTCTCAAGAGCGAGAGCCGCCAAGTTCGAGTAATGGACGTAGGTATAAGTACGAATCAGTACGAGTTTCGGAAGCTGTTTTTCTTATGCAAGAAGACAACTTCTATTTTAATCATTTTAAGTCAACAAAATTAACGTATACCCCAAATGGAAACTACGAGTTTCAGAAGCCGTTCTTCGCTCAAGAAGACGCTTCAATTTTTTTTTTTTTATACTTTTTTCACAAGTCGTGATGACCGCACGAGTATCGTAAGCCGATTTAATCTACCTTACGAAGTAGAAACTACGAGACGAGTTTCAGAAGTCGTTCTTCACTCAAGAAGACGCTTCAATTTTTTTTTTTTTTACTTTTTTCACAAAGTAGTGATGACCGCACGAGTATCGTAAGCCGATTCAATCTACCTTACGAAGAACCAATTTCTAACCATTATAAGTTAACAAAATTCATGTTAGAAAAATATTTCATTCGAAACAACACATTGTGTTTGTTAGTCGACGCGTCCCAGTCGACGACTTGCTAAAAAGTCAATCTAGTTGCAGAACTGCATTTTCCATGAGCAGAAATGGAAAGATGACCCAGCCTGTCGCAAGGGCGCGGCATGGTGAAGTCTGGAACTCAAAGGCGAGGATCGTCCAAGCTGCGGCATGGAGATATAGACAGCCTCTTCTAGAAAAGGCCGAAGTCAAGCAAGAGCGAGACCAGGGCGAAAAAGCGAGTGCAACGAATTAGTGAGAGTCGACGCTAATCAAAATTGTGCTACGCTTCGCACCTCGACGCGGGTGTAATTAAGTTGATAAAAATGTTGTATCAACTTGGCGTATTGTTTAAAAAATGTATTTATTTTTAAGTTAGATAGGCGAATCAGCCGTCTGCCCCAATTAAGACCGTTATTTTTAAACATCTGTACCATAGGTCAGACCGTCAAATGAAGGCATACAGACATACAAGTGAATATGGAAATTAAAGGCAATCGATGAGTAGAAAAGATTCAACCAAAGGAGGGGAGTGTTGTAGAACTCTCCAAAATCGTCCTAAGTTGAAGACATAATCAAAATTCGACTTAGGCAAAAATTTCATTTAAAGATATTTTTGGGAGTCTGCAGAGGCGCAGATCAGTCCACAAGGGCCGTTTTGGGTTCTATAAGGTGTTGGAAATGACCAGGTGAAAATTCGAAGAAACACCGAATTTTCACTTAGGAAAAATGTTTTTGGTTCAGAATATGAGAGTAGAAGTATATAATGACAAAGATTTATGAATAATATACTTTTTCAAAGGTACCATAAATTGGACTTTGAAAAATAATATTTTTGGAAGGGCGTCAAAATTTGGCCCAAGAATCGATTTATCGAAAGTACGCCAAAGTTTCACTTGCAGACTAATTTTTCAAAACTGCGTTGAAGTTTGGCTTGAAGATCGATTTTTCAAAAGTACGCCAAAATTTCACCCGCAGATTAACTTTTCAAAAGTACCTTGAAATTTGGCTTGAAAATCGATTTTTCAAAAGTACGCCAAAATTTCACCCGCAGATTAACTTTTCAAAAGTACCTTGAAATTTGGCTTGAAAATCGATTTTTCAAAAGTACGCCAAAATTTCACCCGCGGATTAACTTTTCAAAAGTACCTTGAAATTTGGCTTGAAAATCGATTTTTCAAAAGTACGCCAAAATTTCACCCGCAGATTAGTTTTTCAAAAGTACCTTGAAATTTGGCTCGAAAATCGATTTTTCAGAAGTACGCTAAAATTGGTCTTAAAATGGATTTTTCAAAAGTACCACAAAATCAGTTTAAAAAGTACCACGAAAATATACTTTAAATTATTTTTTATTTTTTATTCCTCAACCAAAGACATTGACCTTTGAGGTACGGTCATTGAAAGCCCAATTCTAAAGTATGAGCATAAAATTTTAACGATGCACTGCATCCGAAAGGCAAAATAGAAGATTTTGTCAAAGCCGGCGTAGTGCCGATAAGCAAAAATTGATAAAAATCAATGCACATGTACAAGGCCGGTTTCTCACATAGAAAGAGTTTGGATTGACCCAGCGGCTCGCAATTTGGTCGAGCGCGTTGAGTGGTCCAGACAAAGCGATGGTAGAAAAGCCAATAACAGGGCTTTTCAAATGACAAAGTTATACAGGAAAACGCCTTGTGCATAAAAATCCAAAAATTCAATTTTGCCTAATAGTCGCTCGAAGGTGAGACGCTGCCAAATCTATATTATTAATCGACTGTGATAAGGGTTAGTAAGTCGTGGACTGATCGAACGCCACTCAACTTATGCAGTAATAAGTCCTCTGAATGTGTTTGAGTACGTGAATCTCCATGATACAAGAACTTTAAAGCTAAGTAGTCTCTAGCGAAACTAAATTCATTTAGTAAAACTTTTTTAAGTTAATTTCAGTCAGCCTTAATTATTCATTTACCCAGAGTCTGAAATGATTCAAAAAGCTCACATTTTGATTCTGAGAAGGTACGTATGAATCTTTTCTACCTAATCGATCGTTAGCGTGAGCGCTCTCGCTTGTATGGTCTGAAAGTCACTACCTTGATTGGGGAAGGCACGATTCTTATCTTGAGAATTTTGTATAACCAATTCTGTTAAATAAACGGATTCTTTGAACTAATATTTCTTAATTGATCTTGAGGCCTGTTGACGGTCTATAATCCCTGGAACTTTCGTATAGAAAACCGGATGTGTCGAGTTAATTCGTATTAACGTTCGACCTTCTGGTTGCTTTACGGAGGTTTGAGAGGGATTTTTTTTATGCGTTTTTTGAGAAATATATTCCGTTATTAATGGACCAAAACGTGATTTTCGCGTACCAAAACTAATCCCTCCGCAGAGAAATTCTTCGGTTGGGATTTTTTTATGCAAAAATTCAGGAAATTAAGAGGTGCCTAAACCCCTAACGAGGGAATTCAGGTCCAGAGAGAGCGTAGTTTCCGATCTGTGGTAGTGCCGCCTTGGTCCCATTACTCGGCTACCGAAGTGCATCTTATCTCGAACCCGCCTGGGAGGTAGAAGAACGGGGTAATACGCGACTGGCGCCCCCTGAGAAATAAATTGGTGTCGCGTCTTTTTGACGCCCGGTAGTGCGTTCTTCTACATATCCACGGGTTTTCCGGAGCGAAACGGATAATGGCAGTAGTGAGATGCAAAACAGAAGGGGGCTGAGAGAGTCTCCCTGAAATACTCCTCTTCTGAAAGTTACCGACTCCGTCTGGACTCTATCATTACCCGATGTAATAGTGAAGCGAGTCCTCCAGAGCGGCATCAGTTCTTCGATGCATCTCACTACGGGACCGGGTACCGCAAGACATTAGAGCAAGTGAACAATAAGCTCATGCGATGTCATATCAAATGCCTTGCGGTAGTCGATCCAGGCCATGGAGAGCTTCCGCTTATACTGCACGGAGTCCTGTGTGACACATCTGTCAATCAACAGGTTCTCCTTGCAGCCAGCGACATCTCTCTTCGACCCTCGTTGCTCATATATCCGTTCGTAAACCGGTTCAACTGCGTGGAGCACTCGCATGTACAAGATGCGCGTAAACACCTTGTAACATGCGTTTAAACAGGTTATCGGTCGGTAGTTCCTTGGGTTGGACAAATCTCCGTTCTTGGGGATCAGCACTGTCCGCCCTTCAACCACCCAAGAAGGAATTTGCTGCTCCCCATTTAGCCAGGCATTAGAAATTCTGGCCAAATGGTGGTGGGTGCTCGGTAACTTTTTCCACCAAAAGTTATTTATCCCATCGTGACCTGGAGCAGCAAAGTTCTTAGAGCCCTCGAGAGCTCTTCGAACCTCTTCTGGGCTTATTGGTTGGCACACTTCCTGTGGTTGTTGAAACCTTTGACAAAAGGTTTCAAAGTGTGCAAGGGCTGGAGAGTCTCGATTGAGTGGAAGCTTCTCCTCGTAAAGCATTTTCCAGAAATTTTCCACCTGATCTACAGTCGGCGGATTCTCTGCAACACGCGGAGGCGGTTCGAAAAGACGCGAGGGCTTTTGGCGGAAGAGTTTATTTTCCGCCAGCCCCCTCGCCCGCCTCACTAGTGATTCTTTACAAACCACTAGCATCCGTATCCTGTCGAGACAGTGCTGTTTGGTGGTTCGCAGCACTGCCTCATTGAGTGTGTGATGGACGCGTCTTAAGTTGGCGGCTATTCGACGCACTTTAGGCGTAAACGGCCTATTGGCCGCCATGTAGTCCATCACACATTGGATACGGGATGCGTATTGCCTGGCCGACCGGATCTTGGCTTCCATCTTTTGTATGCGCCGCTCCGCCCTCTCCTGTGGGGAGGCAGTATTACGCCTCTCCGTCCGAGAAAAGCGTTGAACAGCGGCATACACGGCACAGTTAATATGCCAGATGTCAGCCCGTTCTGGTAGCGCATCACGAAGTTCTTCATCCACTCTGGCCAGGTCTTGTGGCCCAGGGGCTTTTATGTGATGTTGCCCCCGTCTGGTACTGAGGCCCTCTGGTACTGGTGGAACAGGTAGAACCACTTCCTCAACCGGTGAATGCGGCGGTCTTTCGGCCACCTCATTCACCGGTCCAGGAGCAGCCCTCACGTAGCCCCTTCTACGAAGATGGGATACATAGTCACGCAGATTTTGTGGCGTGAAGGCGCCATGCTCTGGATGCCTGTCACACCACAGAGCATGCATCCGCCCCATGTATCCCCTTCGTGCGGGCTCACTGCTTTCGTAGCATTGCAGAAGGTCGTCCCTTAGCTCATCCGTCCACTCAAAGCGTCCTTGTCCATAGCGTTCGTCATCAACGGGCGCTCCATCCGGTTGGGCCTCACCACCTTGCCCTTGACCCCTATCCGGACGGGGTCGATTGTGGGGTCCCTCTCTTCGGTTTACTGGAACCAGAAGTCAGGGCTTGTGGGTGGTTAGCCCAACAAGCCCACGACCGACACCAGAGGGGAATGAGCTATCCCCTCCCGGGTGCACTAGGGCTGCCGGTTCGGTTTTGCACCCCCAGCTGGAGTAAGTGGTGGCGCTACTCACCAAAGGCTTGATAGATGAAAGTCAGCCCCTCCTGCTTATTTTTATTATTATTATTTTTTTTTTTTTTTTCACAACTACGTGTTGGCTTTCTTGGTTCATGGCAAACCGGGGTCTAGATGACCAACGGTCTGCTCATGGGCCATCACCCTTCGAACAGTGCTACACGTAGCTAGGATTGTAGCTTTTTGTGCAAGTCCTATCACCCTCTGATGGTCAGTTATACCCAGTTGGTTAAGCGCTCTAGGCAGCTCTTTATCTATCAACCCATTTGCTGATATTACTATGGGCACTATGGACACCTTCTCAAGTAATTATTATTATTATTATTATTATTATTATTATTATTTTTTTTTTTTTGTTAAAAACCAGTCACCCTTCTCTGTGGCTCCGACCCTCACAGAGGGGAGCTGGTAGTACCGGCAGCCACTCCCCACACCCGTGGGGTAAGTGACTACTGGGTCCGGGAATCGTGTGCCCTGAGCAGACGTAATGAACCGAGGATGACGGCCTTCTGCATTCTGCCGGCTAAGACCTCTGCCGAATTTCGGCATGCCGGTATGATCTTAAGTTCTGAAAGCAGTGTGTGTCTCATTCCACCGAGGGCTCCTATAATCAGTACCACTATCTTAACAGTATGGTCTGGATACAGTCTGCGGAGTTCGAAGAGCAGATCTCGATATTTTGTCCGTTTTTCCTCCTCCTTCAAGACAATGTTGTTCTCCGTGGGAGCCGAGAACTCCACGACAAACATTGTCTTGAGTTGATGGTCGAGGAGTACTACGTCAGGCTTGTTGGCTTGTATTTGCCTGACGGTGGAAAAAGAGTAGTTCCAATAAATTAGAGACTTCTCATTTCCCACAACGGACTCAATATCCCCCGGAGCGTAAGGCAGCACTGGTGTCTCGTCTATCCCATACGAGTGCCTTAGGTGATAATAAAGCACTCGTAATGCTCCGTCGTGCCTCTGGATATAGGCCGAGACTGCATATGTCGGACAAGCCGACAACAGGTGCATTAAAGTCTCTGGCGACCTGCGGCAGGCCCTGCAGCTGATATCAGGGACCTCTATACCCATGACACGACTACGATAGACGAGGGTATTAAATACACCATCCTGGCAAGCCATTATGAATCCCTCGGTCTCAGACTTCAGCCCGGCTGACCTTAAGAAGGTAATGGTCAGCCTTTCGGATAAGCCAAGGTTCTCTATATTTTTATAGAAAACTCCATGCATTGGCTTATCCGTGTGAAGCTGCAGAAAGATGTTGTGTTCTGCAGCTTTAATTTGGGCTTTTCGTCGAGCAGGTTCCAATTCGGTGACAGAGTCGGGATTTACCCGCTCGACGTCGAAGAAGAGACCAAGTTCATCGGCTGCTCTTTGTGCTGCCTTAAACAAAAAGGCTCCGACCTCTGCATTTTCATGGTCCCGGACCATGCAGAGGAGGGGATCCGAACTCCTGATGACCTTACAGGCTCCATCCAGAACCATCCTATTATGGAGACTCTCCAAACTCAAGAGTCCACAGCCTCCCCGATGTCGCGGGAGGTATAGCCGTGGAACGGACGATTTAGGATGCAAGCTCCTATTGAGATGCATCTTCTTGCGGGTTCCTACGTCGAGTTGACGCAACTCTTTTCGACTCCATTTCACTACCCCAAAGGAGTAGAGAAGGATCGGAACGGCAAGCATATTGGTAGCAGACACCTTGTTCTTCCCCGACAGTTCTGAAGACCAGATCTGTCGGAGTCGGTGCTGATACTTGCCGCGGAGAGTGTTTTTCACTACACTCACTTCTTGGGTGGAGCGTTGCTCGACACCCAAGTAAGTGTACGACTCTCCGGCATTTAGATGATGTAAGATGCTTCCGTCCACGAGCTGCGCGTCCTCTCCGTAGTTCCCGCATCGTCCTCTCTTGATATGGACCAGTGCACATTTGTCCAGTCCGAACTTCATGCCGACAGCCTGCGTGTACTCCTGTACCACCCTGAGGGACTGGTGTAGGTCCCTCTCTCCGGAGGCATAAAGTTTAAGGTCATCCATGTAGAACAGATGGGTGACCTTATGCCTCCTATCACCGGGGGTACCGCAGTTGTATCCACGGGTTTTCCGGAGCGAAACGGATAATGGCAGTAGTGAGATGCAAAACAGAAGGGGGCTGAGGGAGTCTCCCTGAAATACTCCCCTTCTGAAAGTTACCGACTCCGTTTGGACTCTATCATTACCCGATGTAATAGTGAAGCGAGTCCTCCAGAGCGGCATCAGTTCTTCGATGCATCTCACTACGGGACCGGGTACCGCAAGACATTGGAGCAAGTGAACAATAAGCTCATGCGATGTCATATCAAATGCCTTGCGGTAGTCGATCCAGGCCATGGAGAGCTTCCGCTTTTACTGCACGGAGTCCTGTGTGACACATCTTTTCTTTTTTTTTTTTGCGGGGGGGAGAAGGGGAAATCCATCATGGACATCCAGCACCTGGGTAGTGCTGGACTCTAACCAGCTAAAACCCCTCCGGAGCCCCCTCCCTGTCTTCAGTGTTTCCTCATATCCTGGAACCGCTCTCGCTTACCGTCAGAATATCAGGTCAATCTTAGTGTTAGGTGTTCGAAATAATCTGCCCCTGCAGAGATGTCCTCTTATTACTACATCCTTGAAACAATTAGAGGTTCAAGTTTCTTTCGTCTACTTCCTTGATTTTCATAACTGATGTTATCATGTCCTCCAAGAGTTGCCAGTTTTCCTCTGATTCTAGCATCCTCAGCACTATGTCATCGGGTGTAACTGGGCCGCCTAGCCTGTTTATGACTCGTAGCCTTTCTTCTCTCCACCTGCTACACCAGAACACAGTATGCTCCGCGTCGTCTATCTCCCCGCAGTACATGCATTCTCGGTCTTCAATCTTCCCGATGTCGTAGACGTACTCTGCAAAACATCCGTGTCCTGTTTGGGCCTGGGTAAGGTAGAACCCAACCTCCCCGTGTCCTCTCTCCACCCATCTTTTAATATCCGGAATGAGTCTCCTCGTCCATCTACCCTTACTCGAGATATTCCATCTTTCCTGCCACCTCTGATAGAGTCTATCATTGGCCTCCTTCCTGCCACTTCCCTCGTATATCTCCCACCTTTCTTTTGCCAGAAGGTCAATGGGAGGGATCCCTGCCACTATCAGCACTGCCTCGTAGGAGACCGTTCTGTAGGCACTGCAGACTCTCAGTGCTGCACATCGCTGTACCCTGGCCAGTCTTCTTCGCGTTCTTTCCACTGCCATCGCACTTACCCATACCGGGGCCGCGTACAGGAGAATGGAGTGCACCACGCTACACAGCACTCTCCTCTTGCTGGCCTTCGGTCCACTGGTGTTATGCATTAGCCTGCCTATGGCTGTTGCCACCCGCCCAGCTTTTTCTTCCAATTTCGTCACATGCACCCCGTATGTCAATTTCGAATCGAGCCATATGCCCAGGTACTTTATCGCCTGGCTCGGGCCAATTTCCAGCTCCCCTACCCTTATTCTCATGATAGGGAGATTCCTCTTTCTGGTTATGATTACCAGCTCGGTTTTTCCAGGGGCAAGTTCGAGCTTCTTGCCCCTTACCCATCTCTCTATTTTTGCAATGGCCGTGTTCGCCGCCTCCTCGATTTCCCTCACCGTTCTGGCCGTGACTGTTACTGCCAGATCGTCGGCATATCCGATCACCTTAACGTTCTCCGGTTGGGGTAAGCGTAACGCATCGTCGAACATTATATTCCACAAGGTTGGGCCCAGAACCGATCCCTGCGGAACACCACAAGTCATTTTTCTCCACTGGGTAGTGCCCTCAACCTCCAGCCCTGTCCACCTGTTCTCGAGGTAGCTCTTTACTATCCTGAGCAGGTACGGGGCTATTCTTAATTTTCGCAACTTCTCAACTATCTCGCCCCAATCCGCCGTGTTGAAAGCATTCCGAACATCCAGCGTTACTATCGCACAGATCTTCTTGGCCCTCATAGCCTCCCCGGCTATCTCGGTTATGCGCCTTATCGCTCCTACCGTGGATCTACCTTTCCTAAAACCGAACTGGGTCTCCGATAACCCTCCCTTCTCTTCAGTGTCTACCTCTAACCTCCCCCGAAGCAGATATTCCATTAACTTACCCATCGTATCGAGTAGACATACCGGCCTATATGAGGACGGTTCATCTGGTGGCTTGTCCCCTTTCTTTATCAACACCAGTCTTGCCTTCTTCCATCTCTCGGGGAAGTTTCCCCTTTCCAGGGCGCGGTTCATAACCCATAGGATTACCCTAGGTTGTTCTTCCGCCACCAGCTTTACTATTTCCGGGGGGATTTCATCCGGTCCAGAAGCCTTTCCGCTCTTGAACCTACCACACGCCTCCGACATTTCCTCCTCGGTAAAACGGGGAACTTCTCTCACCTCCGTTGGTCTCCATATTATTTCGTCCCTTTCTGGGAATAGGGCATTCACGATCTCCACCATCTTTTCGGCTGGTATAGTCGGAGGAGGGGCTTTCATGCGTCTCGTCGCAATCTTGAACCCATCCCCCCACACGTCTCTATCTATGTCTTGACACAACTCTTTCCATTTGTCATTTTTTGACTTCTTGATTGCGTCTCTTAGTCTCTTCTTTGTCTCCCGGTAGTGTTGTAAGGCTGCATTCACCTCTTGTACTCCTTGTCTCCTGTTTCCCCTAACGTATCTTCTTCTGGCCACAACACACTCCTCTGAGATCGGAGATTTCTTCGGTCCACCAATACACCAAGCCGTTTGGTCTTATAACTCTCCTCCTCGGCATTGCTTGATCGCAGGCTCTAGTAATTGCCCTGATTAGGTCTTCCTCTGTTACAGCATTACCACCTGTCACCTGTTCTTTAAGAGCTCTCTTGAAGATACCTCTGTCCAACCGGCCTAACTTCCAGCCTCTTCCCCGTATCACCGGTGTTTCGGTCCGTTGACCCACTTCGTATTCTATATATCGGTGGTCGCTCAATGTTTCCTCCAAGAGAACCCTCCAGTTGCTAATCCTCCTCACTGCGCCTGTTGAGGCCAGCGTTATGTCTGGGATAGAGCCACTATTACCTCTCACGAATGTGAACGTCGCTCCCTCGTTTATGACCTGTAGGTTGATCTGGGCTGACCACTCTACTATTACATTTCCTCGGCGGTCTGTGGACTCCATTCCCCATTCAGGAGCTCTGCCATTAAAATCACCCGCTACGATTACGTCTTTCCTGGTCCTCCTAGTTAGCTTCCTAATCCTATGCCCCATTTCTTCTAGGGCCCCTTCTAGGTCTCCCAGCATGGCGTTGGGTGAGAAGTAGCAGCTGAATATAATCACTTCATTCAGCTCCACCCAGACGAATCCGTGCCCACTCCCACTCCTGTGCACACAGATTTCCCGGCTTAGGATCCCAATGGCAGCGTCTCGGTTGCCTTCGACGTACCATCCGGGCCTGTTTTTGCCAACCATCCTTTTGTTAGGTTCGCTAACTATGAGAACCCCAATTCCCTTCTGCTTTGCAGACGCCCAAAGAAGATCTTGGGCGGCCCGGCACCTATTTAGGTTTATTTGCTTCACAGTGAATGTGTAGCATTTTTCCCCTCCCCTTCTTGCTCAGTCCTCCCCGGAGCTTTCCGGAACAGGGGGCACGCTCTTGAATCCGCCCTATGCCCCTCTTTGTTGCAGACGGGACAGAAAATAAGCCCAGTGCAATCTCTAGCCTGGTGGTTTTCTTTCCCACATTTGAAACAGGCTTTCGAGCGGTCAGTGCCATTACAATTGTCCTTAGTGTGGCCGTACCCCCAGCATCTATAACACTTCATATCTGTCCCAGTGTCTCTTATCCTCTCTGCTATTCTGCACTTGAGCCACCCTATTCTCACCCTTTTTTTTTCCACTAACTCCATCGCCTCCTTTTCGGGTAGCCTTACCGTGGCGGTATGGTTTTCCCCGAAAGATGGCCTTAGCCTCTCCACGACCACTTCCTCCTCCTTGATCTTCATTTCTTCAGCTAGACTTTTGCGTACTTCTTCGCTTGTAATAGCTGCATCGAGATCCTTAATGATAACCACCTTATCAGCTCCTCTAGTCCTTATAGAGACTCCGAGCTTATCAATCTCCTTCCTTAACGGGGATGCAGCGTCTTTCCCCCCTTTGATCTCAATGAGCATCTCACCCTTTTTAGTCTTCCTTAATGCTGTGATCTCTGTTCCCAAGGCTTTTATATCAACCTTCTTAATTTTGGTAAGAAGCTCCTTATATTCCACCCCCTCCTTGCTCAGGAACAGTACCTGCCTTTCCTTATTCCGCCTAATACGCTCTCTTCCTGTCACCTTCTCGGTCACAGTAGCTTCCTTGTGCAGAGTATCTCCATCTTGCTTCTCCCCCCTTTTCCCTGGTGGAGAGTATCCAATTACTTTGATGTCCGTGTCGGACATTATAAATTCCATCATCTTCTTTACCCTACTCCAGTTACATTCCGTACGAGGTAAAGCTACCCTTGTCCGGCCGTTGTCCACCAGTCATTCTTTCCACTTTAATATATTGCCGTAGGTGTTTTCCTCACTGCTGTCCATCATTATCCTATATAGGAAGCGTTCCTTAACCTCCCTCTTCTTGGTGGCCACTGTTGAACTGGTTTCATACTTAATATGCATAACCCCTTCTTTCTCCGGCGAGTCATTGTCCAACTCAGCTAACTCGGGAAATCTCATCTTAAATTGCTTCCCTATTCCCTTATTCAGCTCTTCATTTCCTTGAATGCAGAGCGCCAGATCGCTTTCCTTCGGCTCCCATAACGGGTTCCCTTCTGCCTCCTCAACTCTTTCGAATACCTGGGGAGGCCAGATCTTTTCCACCAACTCCTTATAGTCATCAAAGCTCTTCCCTTCTTTGATAGCCTTACGTACTTCCTCGGCTAGTTTAGCACTTCTTACCCTCGGTATGGGGATATCTGTCTGCATCGGATCAGTCTGTGTCCCTATTTCTTTCATCTCTGGTGTTACATCTACCACCATGTCCGATTTAGAATCTCCGCAGTCTTCGGTCTGAGTATCTATGTCGAAAATTTGTTTTTCGACCGCCTCCCACTTATTATCCTCCAACCATTGTGTGATGGAATCTCTATTGACGATATCAATGCTTTTTTTCAGCTTGATCGCGAGCTCTTTTATTTCCCGTTTTGTGTTCGGGTTCTCGTCTATCACTTTTTCCAGCCGCTTTACCTGTCCGGTTATAGCGTTTAAAGCTTCTCTCAATGTAAATGACAGTGCATTCTCCTTCCTCTTGTACGGCTCGATGTCGTATTTGCCGATTGAGGTATCATGCACCTTACGCTTTCTGCTCTCCTCATCGACTGAGTTACTCCTCGTGAGTGTGCTGACCGGGTTGGCTGGGGACCTTGTTGGGGACCTGGCAATGCTGTCCCGCCTCCTGAAGGGATCTCTCTCCTTGTCTCCTGAGCTTGTTTTCACCGTTGTCAAGGTTACCATAATAGGTCTGTTTATGCTAGTGGTCTTTCTTGCATGTTCTCCTGTTTCAGGTGTGCCCTTGGTCGTGGCAGCTTTCTTCTCCTCCATTCTCCTCTCACCTTTTTGGTTCTCATCTGTTTTATTTAATTTCTCCATAGTTCATCCCACGAGTCGGGTCGGTATTCGGTCGACCCCCGGGTGACGCCCATCCCGGAGGCAAGGCTATATACTGCGGAGGTCGCCCGGTGTCCGCAGGTATTTTCGACTTTGCTGTCGGTTCTTTTATAGAGGTTTTCTCCTCGCGGGTCGGCCAGTTAAGGCAAGCCCCCCGGTCACAGTTACCACCCGACATACCCCTGTGGTGCCATTTTTTTTTTCTCGCAGAGGTCGTTGAAGCGTGGGCTGTAATTACGGTGTTAATCGGACGAGTGGCACCACTCGCCCGTAGCTCGGATTACCCCCGGGTGCGCCAGATCCCGTAGCCACCCTGTGTGACACATCTGTCAATCAACAGGTTCTCCTTGCCAGCGACATCTCTCTTCGACCCTCGTTGCTCATATATTCGTTCGTAAACCGGTTCAACTGCGTGGAGCACTCGCATGTACAAGATGCGCGTAAACACCTTGTAACATGCGTTTAAACAGGTTATCGGTCGGTAGTTCCTTGGGTTGGACAAATCTCCGTTCTTGGGGATCAGCACTGTCCGCCCTTCAACCACCCAAGAAGGAATTTGCTGCTCCCCATTTAGCCAGGCATTAAAAATTCTGGCCAAATGGTGGTGGGTGCTCGGTAACTTTTTCCACCAAAAGTTATTTATCCCATCGTGACCTGGAGCAGCAAAGTTCTTAGAGCCCTCGAGAGCTCTTCGAACCTCTTCTGGGGTTATTGGTTGGCACACTTCCTGTGGTTGTTGAAACCTTTGACAAAAGGTTTCAAAGTGTGCAAGGGCTGGAGAGTCTCGATTGAGTGGAAGCTTCTCCTCGTAAAGCATTTTCCAGAAATTTTCCACCTGATCTACAGTCGGCGGATTCTCTGCAACACGCGGAGGCGGTTCGAAAAGACGCGAGGGCTTTTGGCGGAAGAGTTTATTTTCCGCCAGCCCCCTCGCCCGCCTCACTAGTGATTTTTACAAACCACTAGCATCCGTATCCTGTCGAGACAGTGCTGTTTGGTGGTTCGCAGCACTGCCTCATTGAGTGTGTGATGGACGCGTCTTAAGTTGGCGGCTATTCGACGCACTTTAGGCGTAAACGGCCTATTGGCCGCCATGTAGTCCATCACACATTGGATACGGGATGCGTATTGCCTCGCCGACCGGATGTTGGCTTCCATCTTTTGTATGCGCCGCTCCGCCCTCTCCTGTGGGGAGGCAGTATTACGCCTCTCCGTCCGAGAAAAGCGTTGAACAGCGGCATACACGGCACAGTTAATGTGCCAGATGTCAGCCCGTTCTGGTAGCGCATCACGAAGTTCTTCATCCACTCTGGCCAGGTCTTGTGGCCCAGGGGCTTTTATGTGATGTAGCCCCCGTCTGGTACTGAGGCCCTCTGGTACTGGTGGAACAGGTAGAACCACTTCCTCAACCGGTGAATGCGGCGGTCTTTCGGCCACCTCATTCACCGGTCCAGGAGCAGCCCTCACGTAGCCCCTTCTACGAAGATGGGATACATAGTCACGCAGATTTTGTGGCGTGAAGGCGCCATGCTCTGGATGCCTGTCACACCACAGAGCATGCATCCGCCCCATGTATCCCCTTCGTGCGGGCTCACTGCTTTCGCAGCATTGCAGAAGGTCGTCCCTTAGCTCATCCGTCCACTCAAAGCGTCCTTGTCCATAGCGTTCGTCATCAACGGGCGCTCCATCCGGTTGGGCCTCGCCACCTTGCCCTTGACCCCTATCTGGACGGGGTCGATTGTGGGGGCCCTCTCTTCGGTTTACTGGAACCAGAAGTCAGGGCTTCTGGGTGGTTAGCCCAACAAGCCCACGACCGACACCAGAGGGGAATGAGCTTTCCCCTCCCGGGTGCACTAGGGCTGCCGGTTCGGTTTTGCACCCCCAGCTGGAGTAAGTGGTGGCGCTACTCACCAAAGGCTTGATAGATGAAAGTCAGCTCCTCCTGCTTATTTTTATTATTATTATTATTATTATTTTTTTTTTGTCGCGTGTGCGATGCTGGACAGTTCTCCCGTGTCTCCGACATTCTCACGGGAGAAGCGCCAGCGGATTATCTGCAGCCACTCCCCGCGTCCCGCAGGGTTAGTGACTGTAGATGCCAGATTCGTGTGCCCTAAGAAGACGAAGGGACCCCAGGATAACTGCCTTCTGCATTTGGCCTGCCAACCACTCGGCTGACTTTTGGCAGGCTGGTATGGCCTTTAATTCCGAGAGCAGCGTAGGCCTCATTCCACCAAGTACACCGATTATCAGGACGACCATCTTGACCGAGTAGTCTGGGTATAGCACTCGGAGCTCATACCGGAGATCTCGTTATTTAGTCCGTTTTTCGCCCTCCTTCAAGATGATGTTTGTCTCGGCAGGTGCCGAGAACTCGATGACATACATCATCTTGGTTTGGTGGTCTAGGAGGACTATGTCAGGCTTGTTTGCCTGAATTTGCCTGACCGTCGGAAACGAGTAGTTCCAATATATTCGGCACTTCTCGTTCTCGACAACGGACTCGATCTCTCCGGGGACGTAAGGCAGCACTGGTGTTTGGTCTACTTCGTACGAGTGCCGAAGGTGGTAGTATAGCACTCGTAGAGCCGCGTTATGTCTATGGATGTAGGCCGAAGTCGCATATACCGTACATGCAGATAGTAAGTGCATGAGCGACTCCGGCGCCTGACGGCAGGTCCTACAATTAATGTCAGGGACCTCCACACCCATAACGCGACTGCGGTAGACCAAGGTGTTAATAACACCATCTTGGCAGGCCACAATGAATCCTTCGGTCTCCGACTTTAGCCCTGCTGACCGTAAGAAAGCGAAGGTCAGCTTTGTCGATAAACCCAGCGTCTCTATGTTGTTATAGAATACGCCGTGCATGGGTTTATCGACGTGCTGCCTGAGTAGATTTCTCTGCTCGGCAGCTTTAATTTGGGCTATCAGACGATTTGACGCAAGCTCAGTTACTGATTCTAGTTCAGCACCTCGCCGGCCTCCTCGCCTGAAGTCGAATACGAGACCGAGATCATCTGCGGCCTTACGTGCTGCCTTGAATAAAAATGCGCCAACTCCTGCAGTTTCTGATCTCTCACAAACCGCAGGAGTGGGTCCGAGCTCCTGAGGACGTTGCATGCCACACTCAGCGCTATTCTGCCATGCGCACACTCCAGACTCAAGAGTCCTCGGCCCCCCCGTTGGCGTGGGAGGTACACTCGAGGAACGGACGACCTAGGATGGATGCTCCTGTGAACATGCATCATCTTGCGGGTATCCCTATCCAATTGGCGCAACTCATCTAGCGTCCACTTAACTACTCCGAAGGAGTAGAGCAGAATCGGAACGGCAAGCATATTAGTTGCAGACACCTTGTTCTTCCCCGAAAGTTCAGAAGACCAAATCTTTCGGAGCCGGTGTCTGTACTTGCCGCGGAGAGTATCCTTAACTTGTTTCACGTCCTGGATGTGATGTTGCTCCACACCCAGGTACGTGTAGGTCTCTCCGGCATCCAGATGTCGTAGGATGCTTCCGTCTGCGAGCTGCGCATCTTCAAGGAATATCCCGCTTCGTCCTCTCTTGAGGTGGACGACTGCACACTTGTCCAGCCCGAATTCCATGCCAATGGCCCGCGTATACTCTTGGACCACCCTTAGAGAGTTTTGGAGTTCGCACTCTCCGGAGGCATAAAGTTTTAGGTCATCCATATAAAATAGATGGGTGACCTTATGCCTCCGATTGCTGGGTGAACCACATTGGTATCCGCGGGTTTGGCGGAGCCTGACAGATAACGGCAGCAGTGAGATGCAGAATAGGAGAGGACTCAGGGAGTCACCCTGGAAAACTCCTCTCCTAAAAGTTACCAACTCTGTCGATACCCGCTGAGCACCAGATGTTATGGTGAATCGGGTTCTCCAGAGTGGCATCAGTTCTTCAATGCATCTCACTAGTGGGGCAGGTACCACAAGGCATTGAAGCAAGTGTAATAATAGTGCATGAGATGTTGTATCAAATGCCTTGCGGTAATCGATCCACGCCATTGATAGATTACGCTTGTATTGCACAGAATCCTGTGTAATACAGCGGTCTATCAATAGGTTCTCTTTGCAGCCTGCCACACCTTTCTTGCCACCACGCTGTTCGTGTATCTGTCGGTAGACCGGCTCAATTGACCTCAATGTCCTGGCATACAAGATACGAGTAAATATCTTGTAGCAGGAATTGAGGCAGGTGATCGGTCCATAATTCTTCGGGTCGGACAGATTTTCCTTTTTGGGGATCAGTACAGTACGCCCCTCGGCAAACCAGTCCGGAATCGGCCGCCCCTCGTTCAACCATGAGTTGAAGTTGAGTTATTATTATTATTATTATTATTATTATTATTATTATTTTGTTAAAAACCAGTCACCCTTCTCTGTGGCTCCGACCCTCACAGAGGGGAGCTGGTAGTACCGGCAGCCAATCCCCACACCCGTGGGGTAAGTGACTACTGGGTCCGGAAATCGTGTGCCCTGAGCAGACGTAATGAACCGAGGATGACGGCCTTCTGCATTCTGCCGGCTAAGACCTCTGCCGAATTTCGGCATGCCGGTATGATCTTAAGTTCTGAAAGCAGTGCGTGTCTCATTCCACCGAGGGCTCCTATAATCAGTACCACTATCTTAACAGTATGGTCTGGATACAGTCTGCGGAGTTCGAAGAGCAGATCTCGATATTTTGTCCGTTTTTCCTCCTCCTTCAAGACAATGTTGTTCTCCGCGGGAGCCGAGAACTCCACGACAAACATTGTCTTGAGTTGATGGTCGAGGAGTACTACGTCAGGCTTGTTGGCTTGTATTTGCCTGACGGTGGAAAAAGAGTAGTTCCAATAAATTAGAGACTTCTCATTTCCCACAACGGACTCAATATCCCCCGGAGCGTAAGGCAGCACTGGTGTCTCGTCTATCCCATACGAGTGCCTTAGGTGATAATAAAGCACTCGTAATGCTCCGTCGTGCCTCTGGATATAGGCCGAGACTGCATATGTCGGACAAGCCGACAACAGGTGCATTAAAGTCTCTGGCGCCCTGCGGCAGGCCCTGCAGCTGATATCAGGGACCTCTATACCCATGACACGACTACGATAGACGAGGGTATTAAATACACCATCCTGGCAAGCCATTATGAATCCCTCGGTCTCAGACTTCAGCCCGGCTGACCTTAAGAAGGCAAAGGTCAGCCTTTCGGATAAGCCAAGGTTCTCTATATTTTTATAGAAAACTCCATGCATTGGCTTATCCGTGTGAAGCTGCAGAAAGATGTTGTGTTCTGCAGCTTTAATTTGGGCTTTTCGTCGAGCAGGTTCCAACTCGGTGACAGAGTCGGGATTTACCCGCTCGACGTCGAAGGAGAGACCAAGTTCATCGGCTGCTCTTTGTGCTGCCTTAAACAAAAAGGCTCCTATTCCTGCACTTTCATGGTCTCGGACCATGCAGAGGAGGGGATCCGAACTCCTGATGACCTTACAGGCTCCATCCAGAACCATCCTATTATGGAGACTCTCCAAACTCAAGAGTCCACGGCCTCCCCGATGTCGTGGGAGGTATAGCCGTGGAACGGACGATTTAGGATGCAAACTTCTATTGAGATGCATCTTCTTGCGGGTTCCTACGTCGAGTTGACGCAACTCCTCTCGAGTCCATTTCACTACTCCAAAGGAGTAGAGTAGGATCGGAACGGCAAGCATGTTGGTAGCAGACACCTTGTTCTTCCCCGACAGTTCTGAGGACCAGATCTGTCGGAGTCGGTGCTGATACTTGCCGCGGAGAGCGTTTTTCAATACACCCACTTCTTGGGTGGAGCGTTGCTCGACACCCAAGTAAGTGTACGACTCTCCGGCATCTAGATGATGTAAGATGCTTCCGTCAACGAGTTGCGCGTCCTCTCCGTAGTTCCCGCATCGTCCTCTCTTGAGATGGACCAGTGCACATTTGTCCAACCGGAACTCCATACCGACAGCCTGCGTGTACTCCTGTACGACCCTGAGAGACTGGTGTAGGTCCCTCTCTCCGGAGGCATAAAGTTTAAGGTCATCCATATAAAACAGATGGGTGACCTTATGCCTCTTATCGCCGGGGGTACCGCAGTTGTATCCACGGGTTTTCCGGAGCGAAACTGATAATGGCAGTAGTGAGATGCAAAACAGAAGGGGGCTGAGGGGGTCTCCCTGAAATACTCCCCTTCTGAATGTTACCGACTCCGTCTGGACTCTATCGTTACCCGATGTAATGGTAAAGCGAGTCCTCCAGAGCGGCATCAGTTCTTCGATGCATCTCACTACGGGACCGGGCACCGCATATCAAATGCCTTGCGGTAGTCGATCCAGGCCATGGAGAGGTTCCGCTTATAATGCACGGAGTCCTGCGTGACACATCTGTCAATCAACAGGTTCTCCTTGCAGCCAGCGACACCTCTCTTCGACCCTCGTTGCTCATATATCCGTTCGTAAACCGGTTCAACTGCGTGGAGCACTCGCATGTACAAGATGCGCGTAAACACCTTGTAACATGCGTTTAAACAGGTTATCGGTCGGTAGTTCCTTGGGTTGGACAAATCTACGTTCTTAGGGATCAGCACTGTCCGCCCTTCAACCACCCAAGAAGGAATTTGCTCCCCATTTAGCCAGGCATTAAAAATTCTAGCCAAATGGTGGTGGGTGCTCGGTAACTTTTTCCACCAGAAGTTATTTATCCCATCGGTACCTGGAGCAGCAAAGTTCTTAGAGCCCTCGAGAGCTCTTCGAACCTCTTCTGGGGTTATTGGTTGGCACACTTCCTGTGGTTGTTGAAACCTTTGACAAAAGGTTTTAAAGTGTGCAAGGGCCAGAGAGTCTCGGTTGAGTGGAAGCTTCTCCTCGTAAAGCGTTTTCCAGAAATTTTCCACCTGATCTACAGTCGGCGGATTCTCTGCAACACGCGGAGGCGGTTCGAATAGGCGCGAGGGCTTTTGGCGGAAGAGTTTATTTTCCGCCAGCCACCTCGCCCGCCTCACTAGTAATTTTTTACAAACCACTAGCATCCGTATCCTGTCGAGACAGTGCTGTTTGGTGGTTTGCAGCACTGCCCCATTAAGTGTGTGATGGACGCGTCTTAAGTTGGCAGCTACTCGCCGCACTTTAGGCGTAAAAGGCCTATTGGCCGCCATATAGTCCATCACACATTGGATACGGGATGCGTGTTGCCTCGCCGACCGGATCTTGGCTTCCATCTTTTGTATGCGCCGCCTCGCTCTCTTCTGTGGGGAGGCAGTATTACGCCTCTCCACTTGAGACAAGCGTTGAGCAGCAGCATACACGGCACAGTTTATGTGCCAGATGTCAGCCTCTTCTGGTAGCGCTGCACGAAGTTCTGCCAGAGTGGATACTCTGGCCAGATCTTGTGGCCCGGGGGGTTTTATGTTGTGCAACCCCCGTCTGGTACTGATACCCTCTAGTGTTGGTGGAACGATAGGAACCGCTTCCTCAACCGGTTCGTTCGGTGGCTGTTCGGCCACCTCATTCACTGGCTGAGGAGCGGCTCTGACATAGCCTCTAGCACGAAGGTGGGATACATAATCACGTAGGTTCTGAGGTGTGAAGGCGTCATGTTCTGGGTGGTTTTTACACCACAGAGCATGCATTCGCGCCATGTACCCCCTTCGGCCGGGCTCACTGCTTTCATAACAGTGCATCAGGTCGTCTCTCAGTTCATCTGTCCACTCAAAGCGTCCTTGGTTATAGCGGTCGTCATCAATGGGCATCCTTCCTTGTTGGGCCCCACCACCTTGCCCTTGACCCCTATCCGCACGGGGTCGATCGTGGGGGCCCTGTCTTCGGCCAACTGGAACCGGAGGATCGGGCTTGTGGGTGGTTAGCCCAACAAGCCCACGACCGACACCAGAGGGAAAAGCGTTTTCCCCACCCGGGTGCGCTAGGGCTGCCGGTTCGATTTTGCACCCCCAGCTGGAGTAAGTGGTGGCGCTACTCACCAAGGGCTAGATGGATAACGGTTAGCCTCTCCTGCTTATTATTATTATTATTTTTTTTTTTCCGTAAAAGCCAGTCACCCTTTATACTCTGTGGCTCCGACACTCACAGAGGGGAGCTAGTAGTACCGGCAGCCACTCCCCACGTCCGTGGGGTGAGTGACTACTGGGTCCGAGAATCGTGTGCCCTGAGTAGACGTAATGAACCGAGGATAATGGCCTTCTGCATCCTGCCGGCTAAGATCTCTGCCGAATTTCGGCATGCCGGTATGATCTTTAGTTCTGAAAGCAGTGTGTGTCTCGTTCCACCGAAGGCTCCTATGATCAGGACCACTAGCTTAACAGTATGGCCAGGGTAAAGCCTGCGGAGCTCGAAGGGCAAATCTCGATATTTCGTCCATTTTTCCTCCTCCTTCAAGACAATGTTATTCTCCGCGGGAGCCGAGAACCCCACGACAAACATTTTCTTGAGTTGGTGGTCGAGGAGGACCATGTCGGGCTTATTAGCTTGTATTTGCCTGACGGTGGGAAACGAGTAGTTCCAATAAATTAGACACTTCTCATTTCCCACAACGGACTCAATATCCCCCGGAGCGTAAGGCAGCACTGGTGTCTCGTCTATCCCATACGAGTGCCTGAAGTGATAATAAAGCACTCGTAATGCTCCGTCGTGCCTCTGGATATAGGCCGAGACTGCATATACTGGACAAGCCGACAGCAAATGCATTAATGTCTCCGGCGCCCTGTGGCAGGTTCTGCAGCTGACATCAGGGACCTCTATACCCATGACACGACTTCGATAGACGGGTGTGTTGAATACACCATCCTGGCACGCCATTATGAATCCCTCGGTCTCAGATTTCAGCCCGGCTGACCGCAAGAAAGCGAAGGTCAGCCTTTCGGATAAGCCGCGGTCTTCTATATTTTTATAGAAGACTCCGTGCAATGGCTTATCCGAGTGTAGCTGCAGAAATAAATCAATTTCAGCAGCTTTGACTTGGGCTTTTTGCCGAGCAGGTTCCAACTCGGTGACAGAGTCGTGATTAACCCGCTCAGCGTCGAAGACCAGACCGAGTTCATCGGCGGCTCTGCATGCTGCCTTAAACAAAAAGGCTCCAACTCCTGCACTTTCATGGTCTCGGACCATGCAGAGGAGGGGATCCGAACTCCTTATGGCCTTACAGGCTGCATCCAGAACCATTCTGTTATGGAGACTCTCCAAACTCAAGAGTCCACGGCCTCCCCGATGTCGTGGGAGATATAACCGTGGAACGGACGATTTAGGGTGCAAACTCCTATAGAGATACATCTTTTTTCGGGTTCCTACATCGAGTTGTCGCAGCTCCTCTTGATTACATTTAATTACTCCAAAGGAGTAGAGGATGATCGGAACGGCAAGCATATTGGTAGCAGACACCTTGTTCTTCCCCGACAGTTCTGAAGACCAGATCTGTCGGTGCTGATACTTGCCGCGGAGAGCGTTTTTTACTACACTTACTTCTTGGGTGGAGCGTTGCTCGACACCCAAGTAAGTGTACGACTCTCCGGCATCTAGATGATGTAAGATGCTTCCGTCCACAAGCTGCGCATCCTCTCCGTAGTCACCGCATCGTCCTCTCTTGAGGTGGACTAGTGCACACTTGTCCAACCCAAATTCCATGCCGACAGCCTGCGTGTACTCCTGTACCACCCTGAGGGACTGGCGTAAATCCCTCTCTCCGGAGGCATAAAGTTTAAGGTCATCCATGTAAAACAGATGGGTGACCTTATGCCTCCTGTCGCCGGGGGTACCGCAGTTGTATCCACGGGTATTTCGAAGCGAAACGGATAATGGTAGTAGTGAGATGCAAAACAGAAGGGGGCTTAGGGAATCTCCCTGAAATACTCCCCTTCTGAACAATATACAATTATTATTATTATTTTTTTTTTTTTTTTAAATTCTCAGTTGTTCCTGGTATGTCTGCTGTGATCGGGTACTTGGTACCAAGATCACAACATTGACTAGTCACTCCCAAGGAATGATCTCACTATTCCAGCCGTGTGGAGAATTACTGCTTTTTGCATTTTCATGTATGCTCTGTAGTTAATACCAATCTTTTTCAGCGATATTTTCAGGTTTCTAGGTATGACTCCGAGAGCAGATAGTATTACGGGAACTACGGTGACATTTCTCATGTTCCACATGTCCACAATCTCGTTTTTTAAGTCATTGTAGTGCGCTATTTTTTCCTCATATTTCTCCAACATATTTCGTGTGTTCGGGATCGAGATGTCAATAATGAGTGTTTCCGTTAGTTGTTTATCTATGATGGTTATATCTGGACGATTATGTAAAATTGTGACGTCTGTAATTATGGTTCTGTCCCAGTAGACCTTATAACGTTCGTTTTCTTCAACGGGATTCGGGTGGTATCCATAATAGGGAGTATTAGAATCATGTTGTATTTCGCACATCTTTAAAATTTCTAGATATACTATCATGGCTGCGGCATTGTGGCGTGCCAAGTACCGAGTTGGTGCGAGCTTCCCACATCCAGAAATTATATGTTCTATATTCTCAGTCTGTGCGTTACATTTTCGACATTTATCTGTTTCAACCCGTTCCTTCATTATATGCATTTCGTAATTTCTTGTTCTAATTACTTGGTCTTGTATGCCCAATATAAACCCCTCTGTCTCAGGGAACAAGGTTCCTTGCCGAAGCCATTCAACAGATGCTTCACGGTCTATTTCTTCTCCTTGAAGTGAGTTCCAGTAGCGGCCATGTAGTTCTTTCCCAGACCATCTGTCCATTTTTGCATCATTGTGGTCAATATTGTTTAAAGGCAAGTATTCTGTATTGTTTAATTTTAGTGGTGTACTTACGTCTGCGTGAATGATAGCTGCGTGGATGGGTGACTGTTGACGACTGTAGAAATATGTCCGGATAAGATTAATTTGTGTGTGGCACGCGTTCTTGATATCGATGTAACCTCTGCCGCCAAGGTCTCTAGGGAGAGTCACTCTTTCTGTTGAGGATCGCGGATGGTGCATCTTAAACCTCGTCATCATCACTCTCAGCCGCCTATTGAGGTCGTTAAGGTCTGTCATTGTCCAGGAAATGACACCGAATGAATAAGATAAAACAGATACTGCGTACGTGTTCACAGCTTTCATCATGTTGTTGGAATTTAACTTTGTTTTAAAAAGGGTTCGCAGCCTAGATTCAAATTCGTTGATGATTTTTTCTTTCATTTTGCTGTGTTCAATATTTGATGTCTGTGATACACCTAGGTATTTATAAGGTTGCCCCTCTATCGGTGGTATTGCGAGATGTTCTTGGATCTGTAGGGGTGGCGTTTCAATTAGCTTTCCTCGCTCAACGGTGACAGTTCTGCATTTGTCGATTCCGAACTCCATGCCAACATCCTTACTCATTTTATGAACCAGTTTGAGGGCAGTTTCCAGTTGCTTACTTGTGGCAGTGAATAGTTTCAAATCGTCCATATAAAGTAAATGAGAAAGCTTGAAATTGTGGCGTCCTCCTTTGATGTTGAAGCCATATCCAGTATCGATTAACGTTCTTGAAACGGGGTTGAGAGCTACACAAAACCACAGTGCGCTTAGCGAGTCACCCTGAAAGATGCCTCGCTTGATGCTTATTTCTTTAGTTTTAGTAACCCTGCCACCGGTAGAAATCTGTAGTTGCGTTTTCCACTCTTTCATCACCGTTTCTAAGAATTGCACAATCGAAGGGCATATTTTGTATATCTTAAGGACGTGTATAAGCCATGTATGTGGTATGGAGTCGAAGGCTTTCTTATAATCAACAAACGCCATGTTCAGATTTCGATTGAACTTCTTTGCTTGATTTAAGACAACTGCATCGATTGTTAGTTGTTCTTTACATCCCAGTACTTTTTCCTTACTACCTTTCTGCTCTTCTGTAATGACGTTGTTTGCATGCAGATGTTGACAGATCTTAGTGCATATTATCGATGAAAAAAGTTTATATATTGTTGGCAGGCAAGTAATTGGTCGATACTGGGATGGATCCTGGGTTCTATCTGATTTTGGTAATAAGTACGTTGTACCTTTTGTCAGAAACTTCGGTGCTATGGCGGGGGTGTGAAGCATTTGGCTGAATCTGGCGGCTACGAGGCGGTGAGTACATGAGAGTCGTTTCAACCAAAAGTTATGTATGTTATCAGGGCCTGGGGCTCTCCAATTGGCTGCTCCCTGCAGGGCTCTTAGTACATCAGCCTCTTCAATATCTGTTTCAATCATAGGTAGAATATCCGCGCTTCTAAATTCTTCATCTATGATCCAGCTTGCCTTGCTTTTATGTTCAAACTCGTTTGACCATATGTTTTCCCAAAATCTTTGAACCTCATCCGCAGGTGGTATCTCTGTCTGCTGGTCTTCTGCGGTAGTTTTACTTTCAATTGTTCTATAGAATCTTCTCTCGTCAGTTTCGAAGAGTCGGTTCTGCCTGATACGTTTGTCTCTGTTTTTGTATCTGCGGAGTCGTTTACTATAAGCAGCTAATTTCTGTTTCATAAGATCGAGCTGCTCTACTATCACATGGTAATGATTTTGAGCAGATATAGATCTCCTCACTTGATTGGGTAGACTACGGATGAGTTTGGGATGTCGTTTGCCATTTACATACTGTTGAACTCTGCCTATGTCCCTTCTCAGGTCTTCAATATTCTTTGTCAGTCTGTATTCCCATTTAGGGACTACTTTTCTGGTATGTTTCTGCTTGCTGGGGTCGTATCCATTAACAACAGAAAGGATCGACATCGCAGCACAGTAAATGTGTAGGTGGATTAATTCTAATGGCATGTCGTCTGTTAGGTATCCACTCATGACGGAGTCCATAACCTGAACAGTTTTCTGGCATTGGGGTTTATATTGCATTCAGGGTAAGTGCGGTCTTTTTGTTGGGTCTGAGCCTTGATACTTGATAAGGTATTCCAGGTATTTTTCCTCAAGTTGGGCACGTATTTGATTCAAGTTTCGTTGAGCCGTGATTATTTCAGCTTCGCGCTTCTCTAATATAGGTGTATGTGGTTCGGGTTGTTCTTCGTACGTCTCCAGTGTCCGTCGTTCTACCGGGTTCTCTTCTAAGGTTTCTCCTTCTATTTCAATTTCACGCCTTACGTCATCTTTGATTTCGTTTCTTACAGCGAGAGGCAGTAGGTTTCTGATCTCGATTGCTCTTTTCTGGTCACATATTCGCTGCTCGGAGAGATGCTGAAGGTAAGGGTATATGGCTACAAATTCATGGTAGAGATTTCGTCTGTATAGAGTGAGGTCGGTTTCCAATTTTGTGACTTTGTAGTAGCAGCGCATGACTTGTTTATTCATATCATTAGTCCACTGCATGCGCTGTCTTGGTCTTCCAGCCTTGGTGGTGGCAACGTTTAGTCGCTGCCCAGCACCTTGAGCTAGTTGAGGACTTTGATGGTGTTGGTCCTCTGAGGGGGTATCGTCATTATTACTTCCTAGTCCATTATCTTCGCGAGTGTCGTTTGCAGGTCCATCCTCCCGACGGGTCCGATCCGGGTCCTGCAGCCCCGGCCCGCCTGAATATCTATTTCTTCTGGTTCGTACCATTACACCTTTAACAAGGGTTAGCAAGATTAGCTCCTGCGTGCGGGTCTCCGACAACCCTTTTTTTTCAGCCGCCCCTAACCTGGGGAACAGACGCTGTTAACCAGCCGCCCAATCTGGGTGCAGACGCTGGCTCACAATGGAGCTCATACGCCCTACTAAGGTAATGAGGCCGGTGGCGCCAACTGTGTCCCTTTTTGCCCTTTTTGGGCGGGCAGGGGCTACCTAACTGGGGTATGCGGGGTCGTCAGGCCCGAAGGTTTGGAATCCTTACCTCACCCCCCCTGCATTATTATTATTATTATTATTATTATTATTTTTTTTTTTTTTTGTTAAAAGCCAGTCACCCTTCTCTGTGGCTCCGACCCTCACAGAGGGGAGCTGGTAGTACCGGCAGCCACTCCCCACACCCGTGGGGTAAGTGACTACTGGGTCCGGGAATCGTGTGCCCTGAGCAGACGTAATGAGCCGAGGATGACGGCCTTCTGCATTCTGCCGGCTAAGACCTCTGCCGAATTTCGGCATGCCGGTATGATCTTGAGTTCCGAAAGCAGTGTGTGTCTCGTTCCACCGAGGGCTCCTATAATCAGTACCACTATCTTAACAGTATGGTCTGGATACAGTCTCCGGAGTTCGAAGAGCAAATCTCGATATTTTGTCCGTTTTTCCTCCTCCTTCAAGACAATGTTGTTCTCCGCGGGAGCCGAGAACTCCACGACAAACATTGTCTTGAGTTGATGGTCGAGGAGTACTACGTCAGGCTTGTTGGCTTGTATTTGCCTGACGGTGGGAAAAGAGTAGTTCCAATAAATTAAAAATTAAATCTCATTTCCCACAACGGACTCAATATCCCCCGGAGCGTAAGGCAGCACTGGTGTTTCGTCTATCCCATACGAGTGCCTTAAATGGTAATAAAGCACCCGTAATGCTCCGTCGTGCCTTTGGATATAGGCCGAGACTGCATATGTCGGGCAAGCCGACAGCAAGTGCATAAGAGTCTCTGGCGCCCTGCGGCAGGCCCTGCAGCTGACATCAGGGACCTCTATACCCATGACACGACTACGATAGACGAGGGTGTTGAATACACCATCCTGGCAAGCCATTATGAATCCCTCGGTCTCAGACTTCAGCCCGGCTGACCTTAAGAAGGCAAAGGTCAGCCTTTCGGATAAGCCAAGGTTTTCTATATTTTTATAGAAAACTCCATGCATTGGCTTATCCGTGTGAAGCTGCAGAAAGATGTTGTGTTCTGCAGCTTTAATTTGGGCTTTTCGTCGAGCAGGTTCCAACTCGGTGACAGAGTCGGGATTTACCCGCTCGACGTCGAAGGAGAGACCAAGTTCATCGGCTGCTCTCTGTGCTGCCTTAAACAAAAAGGCTCCTATTCCTGCACTTTCATGGTCTCGGACCAAGCAGAGGAGGGGATCCGAACTCCTGATGACCTTACAGGCTCCATCCAGAACCATCCTATTATGGAGACTCTCCAAACTCAAGAGTCCACGGCCTCCCCGATGTCGTGGGAGGTATAGCCGAGGAACGGACGATTTAGGATGCAAACTCCTATTGAGATGCATCTTCTTGCGGGTTCCTACGTCGAGTTGACGCAACTCTTCTAGAGTCCATTTCACTACTCCAAAGGAGTAGAGAAGGATCGGAACGGCAAGCATGTTGGTAGCAGACACCTTGTTCTTCTCCGACAGCTCTGAAGACCAGATCTGTCGGAGTCTGTGCTGATACTTGCCGCGGAGAGCGTTTTTCACTACACTCACTTCTTGGGTGGAGCGTTGCTCGACACCCAAATAAGTGTAGGACTCTCCGGCATCTAGATGATGTAAGATGCTTCCGTCCACGAGCTGCGCGTCCTCTCCGTAGTCCCCGCATCGTCCTCTCTTGAGATGGACCAGTGCACATTTGTCCAGCCCGAACTCCATACCGACAGCCTGCGTGTACTCCTGTACCACCCTGAGGGACTGGTGTAGGTCCCTCTCTCCGGAGGCATAAAGTTTAAGGTCATCCATGTAAAACAGATGGGTGACCTTATGCCTCCTATCGCCGGGGGTACCGCAGTTGTATCCACGGGTTTTCCGGAGCGAAACGGATAATGGCAGTAGTGAGATGCAAAAGAGAAGGGGGCTGAGGGAGTCTCCCTGAAATACTCCCCTTCTGAATGTTACCGACTCCGTCTGGACTCTATCGTTACCCGATGTAATAGTAAAGCGAGTCCTCCAGAGCGACATCAGTTGTTCGATGCATCTCACTACGGGACCGGGTACCGCAAGACATCGGAGCAAGTGAACAATAAGCTCATGTGATGTCATATCAAATGCCTTGCGGTAGTCGATCCAGGCCATGGAGAGGTTCCGCTTATACTGCACGGAGTCCTGCGTGACACATCTGTCAATCAACAGGTTCTCCTTGCAGCCAGCGACACCTCTCTTCGACCCTCGTTGCTCATATATCCGTTCGTAAACCGGTTCAACTGCGTGGAGCACTCGCATGTACAGGATGCGCGTAAACACCTTGTAACATGCGTTTAAACAGGTTATCGGCCGGTAGTTCTTTGGGTCAGACAAATCTCCGTTCTTCGGGATCAACACTGTCCGCCCCTCGACAACCCAAGAAGGAATTTGCTGCTCCCCATTTAGCCATGAATTGAAAATTCTGGCCAAATGGTGGTGGGTACTGGGTAATTTTTTCCACCAGTAGTTGTTTATCCCATCGGGACCTGGAGCAGCAAAGTTCTTAGAGCCCTCAAGAGCTCTTCGAACCTCTTCTGGAGTTATCGGTTGGCACACCTCGTCTGGTTGTTGAAGCCCTTGACAGAAGGCTTCAAAGTGTGCCAGGGCTGGAGAGTCTCGGTTGAGTGGAAGCTTCTCCTCGTAAAGCGTTTTCCAGAAATTTTCCACCTGATCTACAGTCGGCGGATTCTCTGCAACACGCGGAGGCGGTTCGAAAAGGCGCGAGGGCTTTTGGCGGAAGAGTTTATTTTCCGCCAGCCCCCTCGCCCGCCTCACTAGTGATTTTTTACAAACCACTAGCATCCGTATCCTGTCGAGACAGTGCTGTTTGGTGGTACGCAGCACTGCCTCATTGAGTGTGTGATGGACGCGTCTTAAATTGGCGGCTATTCGACGCACTTTAGGCGTGAACGGCCTATTGGCCGCCGTGTAGTCCATCACACATTGGATACGGGATGCGTGTTGCCTCGCCGACCGGATCTTGGCTTCCATCTTTTGTATGCGCCGCTCCGCCCTCTCCTGTGGGGAGGCAGTATTACGCCTCTCCGTCCGAGAAAAGCGTTGAACAGCGGCATACACGGCACAGTTAATATGCCAGATGTCAGCCCGTTCTGGTAGCGCATCACGAAGTTCTTCATCCACTCTGGCCAGGTCTTGTGGCCCAGGGGCTTTTATGTGATGTAGCCCCCGTCTGGTACTGAGGCCCTCTGGTACTGGTGGAACAGGTAGAACCACTTCCTCAACCGGTGAATGCGGCGGTCTCTCGGCCACCTCATTCACCGGTCCAGGAGCAGCCATCACGTAGCCCCTTCTACGAAGATGGGATACATAGTCACGCAGATTTTGTGGCGTGAAGGCGCCATGCTCTGGATGCCTGTCACACCACAGAGCATGCATCCGCCCCATGTAACCCCTTCGTGCGGGCTCACTGCTTTCATAGCATTGCAGAAGGTCGTCCCTTAGCTCATCCGTCCACTCAAAGCGTCCTTGTCCATAGCGTTCGTCAACGGGCGCTCCATCCGGTTATTATTATTATTATTATTATTTTTTTTTTTTTTTTTTTTTTTTTTTTTTTTGTGAAGCCAGTCGCCCTCCTCTCTGTCTCCGATGCCAGAGAGGGTACGCTGGTACTACCAGAGACCACTCCCTACGCCGTAGGGTCAGTGGTCACTGGGTCCGCGAATCGTGTGCTCTGAGCAGGCGTAACGAGCCAAGGATAACGGCCTTCTGCATTCTTCCGGCTAAGATTTCTGCCGAGTTTCGGCATGCCGGTATCGTCTTCAATTCCGAAAGCAGTGTGCGCCTCACCCCACCTAGGCATCCTATGATAAGAACCACTAGTTTAACAGTGTGGTCCGGATAGAGTCTACGGAGTTCGAAGAGAAGATCTCGATATTTAGTCCGTTTTTCCTCCTCTTTCAGAACAATGTTTGTTTCCCCTGGGGCGGAGAATTCAATGACAAACATTGTCCTAAGTTGGTGGTCGAGGAGGACTAAATCAGGTTTATTGGCCTGTATTTGCCTGAGGGTGGGAAACGAGTAGTTCCAATAAATTAGGCACCGCTCATTCCCCACTACGGACTCAATATCCCCCGGAGCGTAAGGCAGCACTGGTGTCTCGTCCATCCCATACGTATGCCGCAGATGATAGTACAGCACACGTAATGCTCCATCATGTCTGTGGATATAGGCCGAGACAGCGTATGTCGGACAAGCCGACAACAGGTGCATAAGTGTCTCCGGCGCCCTTCGGCAGGCCCTACAGTTTACATCAAGGACCTCTATACCCAGGACATGACTTCGATAGACGAGTGTGTTAAAGACACCATCCTGGCAAGCCATAATGAACCCTTCGGTCTCAGACTTCAGCCCAGCTGACCTTAGGAAAGCAAAGGTCAGCTTCTCAGATAAGCCCCTGTCTTCGATGTTCTTGTAGAAGACTCCATGCAAGGGCTTATCTTTATGCAGCTGCAGAAATTTACGTTGCTCTGCTGCTTTTGCATGGGCTTTTAGCTGAGCGGGTTCCAGCTCGGTGACAGAACTCGGGTTTACCCGCCCAGTGTCGAAGTCGAGACCAAGTTCATCGGCTGCTCGTTGTGCTGCCTTGAATAAGAACGCTCCCGTCCCTGCGTTTTCATGGTCGCGAACCATGCAGAGAAGGGGATCCGAACTCTTGATGATCTTGCAAGCTCCATCCAGAGCCGACCTGCTATGTAGATACTCCAAACTCAAGAGTCCACGGCCTCCCTGCTGTCGTGAGAGATATAACCGCGGAACGGACGATTTTGGATGCAAACTTCTGTTGAGATGCATCATCTTTCGGGTTCCTACATCGAGTTGGCGCAACTCGCCTTGTGTCCATTTCACTACCCCAAAGGAGTGTAGAAGGATAGGAACGGCAAGCATGTTAGTTGCAGACACCTTATTCTTCCCCGACAGTTCAGAAGACCAAATCTGCCGGAGGAGGTGCTGGTACTTGCCGCGGAGAGCGTTTTTAACTGTTGACACTTCTTGAGTGGAGCGTTGCTCAACACCCAAGTATTTATACGTCTCTCCGGCATCTAGGTGGTGCAAGATGCTTCCATCCACAAGCTGCGCGTCCTCTCCGTAGTCACCGCATCGTCCTCTCTTGAGGTGAACCAGTGCACATTTGTCCAAGCCGAACTCCATACCGACAGCCTGAGTGTACTCATGTACCACCCTGAGAGATTGGCGTAAATCTCTCTCGCTGGAGGCATAAAGTTTAAGGTCATCCATGTAAAACAGATGGGTGACCTTATGCCTCCTATCTCCGGGGGTACCGCAATTGTAACCACGGGTTCTGCGAAGTTCAACGGATAACGGCAGTAGCGAGATGCAAAATAGAAGGGGGCTGAGAGAGTCTCCCTGAAACACACCCCTCTTAAACATAACCGGCTCTGTTTGGACTCTGACATTACCAGATGTTATAGTAAAGCGAGTCCTCCAGAGCGGCATGAGTTGTTCTATGCATCTCACTACGGGACCGGGCACCGCAAGACATTGGAGCAAGTGAACAATTAGCTCATGAGATGTCATATCAAATGCCTTGCGGTAATCGATCAAGGCCATAGAAAGGTTCCGCTTATACTGCACGGAGTCCTGCGTGACACATCTGTCAATAAGCAGGTTCTCCTTGCAGCCAGCGACACCCTTCTTAGACCCACGTTGCTCGTATATCCGTTCGTAAACCGGGCCGCTTGCTTGAAGTACCCGCATGTACAAGATACGTGTGAATATCTTGTAACATGCGTTTAAACAGGTTATCGGTCTGTAGTTCGCTGGATCTGCCAGATCTCCGTTCTTAGGGAGTAGCACGGTTCGCCCCTCGATAATCCAGGAAGGGATTTGCTGCTCTCCATTTAGCCACGAGGTGAAGATTCTGGCTAAATGGCGGTGGGTGCTCGGAAGTTTTTTCCACCAAAAGATGTTAATCCCATCGGATCCAGGAGCAGCAAAGTTCTTGGAGCCTTCTAGGGCTCTTCGAACCTCTTCCGTCGTTATCGATTGGCACACTGCTTGAGGCTGCTGGAGCCCTTGGCAAAAAGCTTCAAAGTGTGCCAGGGCTGGAGTATCTCGGTTTAGTGGACGCTTTTCTTCGTAAAGCGTCTTCCAGAAGTCTTCCACCTGATCTACAGTCGGCGGATTCTCAACAATACGCTCAGGCGGTTGGAACAGGCGAGATGGCTTCTTGCAGAAAAGGTTATTTTCCGCTACTGCCCTCGCCCGCCTTGCTAGCGACTTTTTGCAAGCCACTAGCATCCGTATTCTATCGAGACAATGTTGCTTGGTGGTAAGCAGCACTGCCACGTTAAGCGTGTGATGGACTCGCCTTAAGTTGGCGGCGATTCGCCGCACTTTTGACGTGAAAGGCCTGTTCTCCGCCATGTAATCCATCACACACTGAATACGGGAGGCATATTGTCTCGCCGACCGGATCTTGGCTTCCATCTTTTTTATACGCCGGTCAGCTCTCTCCTGAGGGGAAGTAGTATTATCCCGCCTCACCACCGGAGAGAGCCGCGTCGCGGCGTCGTAGACGGCACAATTAATGTGCCAGATATCAGCCTCTTCCGGAATAGCTTCACTGAGTTCTGCGTCCAATCTGACCAGATCTTGTGGCCGAGGGGGCTTTTGATGGAGCAGCCCCCTTCTGGTTCTGATGCCCTCTGGTATGGGTGGAACATCTAAAACCACCTCCTCGACCGGTTGATCGGGCGGTCTGTCGACTACCTCTTCAACAGGTCTCAGAGCGGTTCTGATGTAGCCTCTGCTTCGGAGGTGAGATACATAGTCACGAAGATTTTGTTTCGTGAAAGCGCGATGCTCTGGGTGTATATCACACCACAGAGCATGCATCCGCGCCATGTATCCCCTCCGTGCAGGCTCACTGCTTTCATAGCACTGCAGAAGGTCGTCCCTCAGCTCGTCCGTCCACTCAAAGCTTTCATATGCGTCGCGGTTGTCGTCATCGGGCAGTCCGTCCTGTTGTTATTATTATTATTATTATTATTATTATTATTTTTTTTTTTTTTTTTTTTTTTTTTTTTTTTTTTTTTTTTTTTTTTTTCGGGTTGCCCGCTGCCGGACAGGACTTCCGTGGCCTCCGACACCTCACGGTAGCCGCGCCGGCGAATTCCTTGCAGCCACTCTCCACGACCTGTGGAGTTAGTGACTGCAAATACCTAAATCGTGTGCCCTAAGTAGACGAAGGGACCCCAAGATAACCGCCTTCTGCATCTGGCCTGCCAACCATTCTGCCGAATTCTGACAGGCCGGTATGATCTTCAATTCTGATTATTATTATTATTATTATTATTATTATTATTATTATTATTATTATTATTATTATTATTATTATTATTATTATTATTATTATCTTTTTCCCTCAAAACCAGTCGCCCTTCTCTCTGCCTCCGATACCAGAGAGGGTACGCTGGTAATACCAGTGACCACTCCCTACGCCGTAGAGTTAGTGATCACTGGGTCCGCGAATCGTGTGCTCTGAGTAGGCGTAACGAACCAAGGATAACGGCCTTCTGCATTTTTCCGGCTAAAATTTCTGCCGACTCTCGGCATGCCGGTATCGTCTTCAATTCCGAAAGCAGTGTGCGTCTCACCCCACCGAGGCATCCTATGATAAGGACTACTAGTTTAACAGTGTGGTCCGGATAGAGTCTGCGGAGTTCGAAGAGAAGATCTCGATATTTAGTCCGTTTTTCCTCCTCTTTCAGAACAATGTTTGTTTCCCCTGGGGCGGAGAATTCAGTGACAAACATTGTCCTGAGTTGGTGGTCGAGGAGTACTAAATCAGGTTTATTGGCCTGTATTTGCCTGAGGGTGGGAAACGAGTAGTTCCAATAAATTAGGCACCGCTCATTCCCCACTACGGACTCAATATCCCCCGGAGCGTAAGGCAGCACTGGTGTCTCGTCTATCCCATACGAGTGCCGCAGATGATAGTACAGCACTCGTAGTGCTCCATCGTGTCTGTGAATATAGGCCGAGACAGCGTATGTCGGACATGCCGACAACAAGTGCATAAGTGTCTCCCCGGCGCCCTTCGGCAGGCCCTGCAGTTTACATCAGGGACCTCTATACCCAAGACATGACTTCGATAGACGAGTGTGTTAAAGACACCATCCTGGCAAGCCATAATGAATCCTTCGGTCTCAGACTTCAGCCCAGCTGACCTTAAGAAAGCAAAGGTCAGCTTCTCAGAAAAGCCCCTGTCTTCAATGTTCTTGCAGAAGACTCCATGCAAGGGCTTATCTTTATGCAGTTGCAGAAATTTGCGTTGCTCTGCTGCTTTTGTATGGGCTTTTAGCTGAGCGGGCTCCAGCTCGGTGACAGAGCTCGGGTTTACCCGCCCAGTGTCGAAGTCGAGGCCAAGTTCATCGGCTGCTCTTTGTGCTGCCTTAAATAAGAACGCTCCTATCCCTGCATTTTCATGGTCGCTAACCATGCAGAGAAGGGGATCCGAACTCTTGATGATCTTGCAAGCTCCATCCAGAGCCGACCTGCTATGTAGATACTCCAAACTCAAGAGTCCACGGCCTCCCTGTTGTCGTGAGAGATATAACCGTGGAACGGACGATTTTGGATGCAAGCTTCTGTTGAGATGCATCATCTTTCGGGTTCCTACATCGAGTTGGCGCAGCTCGCCTTGTGTCCATTTCACTACCCCAAAGGAGTGAAGGAGGATTGGAACGGCAAGCATATTAGTTGCAGACACCTTATTCTTCCCCGACAGTTCAGAAGACCAAATCTGCCGGAGAAGGTGCTGGTACTTGCCGCGGAGAGCGTTTTTCACTGTTGACACTTCTTGGGTGGAGCGTTGCTCAACACCCAAGTATTTGTACGTCTCTCCGGCATCTAGGTGGTGCAAGATGCTTCCATCTACAAGCTGCGCATCCTCTCCGTAGTCACCGCATCGTCCTCTCTTGAGGTGAACCAGTGCACATTTGTACAAGCCGAACTCCATTCCGACAGCCTGAGTGTACTCATGTACCACCCTGAGAGATTGACGTAAATCTCTCTCGCTAGAGGCATAGAGTTTAAGGTCATCCATGTAAAATAGATGGGTGACCTTATGCCTCCTATCTCCGGGGGTACCGCAATTGTAACCGCGGGCTCTGCGAAGTTCAACGGATAACGGCAGTAGCGAGATGCAAAATAGAAGGGGGCTGAGAGAGTCTCCCTGAAACACACCCCTCTTAAACATAACCGGCTCTGTTTGGACTCTAACATTACCAGATGTTATAGTAAAGCGAGTCCTCCAGAGCGGCATGAGTTGTTCTATGCATCTCACTACGGGACCGGGCACCGCAAGACATTGGAGCAAGTGAACAATTAGCTCGTGAGATGTCATGTCAAATGCCTTGCGGTAATCGATCCAGGCCATAGAAAGGTTCCGCTTATACTGCACGGAGTCCTGCGTGACACATCTGTCAATAAGCAGGTTCTCCTTGCAGCCAGCGACACCCTTCTTAGACCCACGTTGCTCGTATATCCGTTCGTAAACCGGGCCGCTTGCTTGGAGTACCCGCATGTACAAGACACGTGTGAATATCTTGTAACATGCGTTTAAACAGGTTATCGGTCTGTAGTTCGCTGGATCTGCCAGATCTCCGTTCTTAGGGAGTAGCACGGTTCGCCCCTCGATAATCCAGGAAGGGATTTGCTGCTCTCCATTTAGCCACGAGGTGAAAATTCTGGCTAAATGGCGGTGGGTGCTCGGAAGTTTTTTCCACCAAAAATTGTTAATCCCATCGGGTCCAGGAGCAGCAAAGTTCTTGGAGCCTTCAAGGGCTCTTCGAACCTCTTCCGTCGTTATCGGTTGGCACGCTGCTTGAGGCTGCTGGAGCCCTTGGCAGAAAGCTTCAAAGTGTGCCAGGGCTGGAGTATCTCGGTTTAGTGGACGCTTTTGTTCGTAAAGCGTCTTCCAGAAGTCTTCCACCTGATCTGCAGTCGGCGGATTCTCAACAATACGCTCAGGCGGTTGGAACAGGCGAGATGGCTTCTTGCGGAAAAGGTTATTTTCCGCTACTGCCCTCGCCCGCCTTGCTAGCGACTTTTTGCAAGCCACTAGCATCCGTATTCTATCAAGACAGTGTTGCTTGGTGGTAAGCAGCACTGCCACATTAAGCGTGTGATGGACTCGCCTTATGTTGGCGGCGATTCGCCGCACTTTTGGCGTGAAAGGCCGGTTCTCCGCCATGTAATCCATCACACACTGAATACGGGAAGCATATTGTCTCGCCGACCGGATCTTGGCTTCCATCTTTCTTATACGCCGGTCGGCTCTCTCCTGCGGGGAAGTAGTATTATCCCGCCTCACCATCGGAGAGAGCCGCATCGCGGCGTCGTAGACGGCACAATTAATGTGCCAGATATCCGCCTCTTCTGGAATAGCTTCACTGAGTTCTGCGTCCACTCTGACCAGATCTTGTGGCCGAGGGGGCCTTTGATGGTGCAGCCCCCTTCTAGTTCTGATGCCCTCTGGTATGGGTGGAACATCTAAAACCACCTCCTCGACCGGTTGATCGGGTGGTCTGTCGACTTCCTCTTCAACAGGCCTCAGAGCGGTTCTGATGTAGCCTCTGATTCGGAGGTGAGATACATAGTCACGAAGGTTTTGTTTCGTGAAAGCGCGATGCTCTGGGTGGATATCACACCACAGAACATGCATCCGCGCCATGTATCCCCTCCGTGCAGGCTCACTGCTTTCGTAGCACTGCATAAGGTCGTCCCTCAGCTCGTCCGTCCACTCAAAGCGTCCATATGCGTCGCGGTTGTCGTTATCGGGCAGTCCGTCCTGTTGGGCCCCACCACCTTGCCCATGACCCCTATCCGCTCGGGGTCGATCGTGGGGGCCCTGTCTTTGGTCAGCTAGAACCAGAGATTTGGGCTTGCGGGTGGTTAGCCCAGCAAGCCCACGACCGACACCAGAGGGGAATGAGCTTTCCCCTCCCGGGTGCACTAGGGCTGCCGGTTCGGTTTTGCATTATTATTATTATTATTATTATTATTATTATTATTATTATTATCATTATCATTTTTTTCTTTTTTTTTTTTTGTAAAAGCCAGTCACCCTTTAAACACTGTGGCTCCGACACTCACAGAGGGGAGCTGGTAGTACCGCTAGCCACTCCCCACGCCCGTGAGGTGAGTGACTACTGGGTCCGCGAATCGTGTGCCCTGAGCAGACGTAATAAACCGAGGATGACGGCCTTCTGCATTCTGCCGGCTAAGACCTCTGCCGAATTTCGGCATGCCGGTATGATCTTAAGTTCTGAAAGCAGTGTGTGTCTCGTTCCACCGAGGGCTCCTATAATCAGTACCACTATCTTAACAGTATGGTCTGGATAGAGTCTGCGGAGTTCGAAGAGCAAATCTCGATATTTTGTCCGTTTTTCCTCCTCCTTCAAGACAATGTTGTTTTCCGCGGGAGCCGAGAACTCCACGACAAACATTGTCTTGAGTTGGTGGTCGAGGAGGACTATGTCAGGCTTGTTGGCTTGTATTTGCCTGACTGTGGGAAAAGAGTAGTTCCAATAAATTAGACACTTCTCATTTCCCACAACGGACTCAATATCCCCCGGAGCATAAGGCAGCACTGGTGTCTCGTCTATCCCATACGAGTGCCTTAAGTGATAATAAAGCACTCGTAATGCTCCGTCGTGCCTCTGGATATAGGCCGAGACTGCATATGTCGGACAGGCCGACAACAAGTGCATTAGAGTCTCTGGCGCCCTGCGGCAGGCCCTGCAGCTTACATCAGGGACCTCTATACCCATGACACGACTTCGATAAACGAGAGTGTTAAATACACCATCCTGGCAAGCCATTATGAATCCCTCGGTCTCAGACTTCAGCCCGGCTGACCTTAAGAAGGCAAAGGTCAGCCTTTCGGATAAGCCAAGATCTTCTATATTTTTATAGAAGACTCCATGCATTGGCTTATCCGTATGAAGCTGCAGAAAGATGTTGTGTTCTGCAGCTTTAATTTGGGCTTTTCGCCGAGCAGGTTCCAACTCGGTGACAGAGTCGCGATTTACCCGCTCGACGTCGAAGGAGAGACCAAGTTCATCGGCTGCTCTCTGTGCTGCCTTAAACAAAAACGCTCCTACCCCTGCATTTTCATGGTCTCGGACCATGCAGAGGAGGGGATCCGAACTCCTGATAATCTTACAGGCTCCATCTAGGACCATCCTGTTATGGAGACTCTCCAAACTCAAGAGTCCACGGCCTCCCCGATGTCGTGGGAGGTATAACCGTGGAACGGACGATTTAGGATGCAAACTCCTATTGAGATGCATCTTCTTGCGGGTTCCTACGTCGAGTTGACGCAACTCCTCTCGGTTCCATTTCACCACTCCAAAGGAGTGGAGAAGGATCGGAACGGCAAGCATGTTGGTAGCAGACACCTTGTTCTTCCCCGACAGTTCTGAAGACCAAATCTGTCGGAGTCGGTGCTGATACTTGCCGCGGAGAGCGTTTTTCACTACACTCACTTCTTCGGTGGAGCGTTGCTCGACACCCAAGTAAGTGTACGACTCTCCGGCATCTAGATGATGTAAGATGCTTCCGTCTACGAGCTGCGCGTCCTCTCCGTAGTCCCCGCATCGTCCTCTCTTGAGATGGACCAGTGCACATTTGTCCAACCCAAACTCCATACCGACAGCCTGCGTGTACTCCTGTACCACCCTAAGGGACTGGTGTAGGTCCCTTTCTCCGGAGGCATAAAGTTTAAGGTCATCCATATAAAACAAATGGGTGACCTTATGCCTCCTATCGCCGGGGGTACCGCAGTTGTATCCACGGGTTTTCCGGAGCGAAACGGATAATGGCAGTAGTGAGATGCAAAACAGAAGGGGGCTGAGGGAGTCTCCCTGAAATACTCCCCTTCTGAATGATACCGGCTCCGTCTGGACTCTATCGTTACCGGATGTTATAGTAAAGCGAGTCCTCCAGAGCGGCATCAGTTCTTCAATACATCTCACTACGGGACCGGGTACCGCAAGACATTGGAGCAAGTGTAAAATAAGCTCATGAGATGTCATGTCAAATGCCTTGCGGTAGTCGATCCAGGCCATGGAGAGGTTCCGCTTATACTGCACGGAGTCCTGCGTGACACATCTGTCAATCAGCAGGTTCTCCTTGCAGCCAGCGACACCTCTCTTCGACCCTCGTTGCTCATGTATCCGTTCGTAAACCGGTTCAACTGCGTGGAGCACCCGCATGTACAAAATGCGTGTAAACACTTTGTAACATGCGTTTAAACAGGTTATCGGGCGGTAGTTCTTTGGGTTAGACAAATCTCCGTTCTTGGGGATCAGCACTGTCCGCCCCTCAACAACCCAAGAAGGAATTTGCTGCTCCCCATTTAGCCAGGCATTAAAAATTCTGGCCAAATGGTGGTGGGTACTCGATAACTTTTTCCACCAAAAGTTATTTATCCCGTCGGGACCTGGAGCAGCAAAGTTCTTAGAGCCCTCAAGAGCTCTTCGAACCTCTTCTGGGGTTATTGGTTGGCACACCTCGTGTGGTTGGCGAAACCTTTGGCTAAAGGTTTCAAAGTGTGCCAGGGCTGGAGAGTCTCTGTTAAGTGGAAGCTTCTGTTCGTACAACGTTTTCCAGAAGTTTTCCACCTGATCTGCAGTCGGCGGATTTTCAGCAACACGCTGAGGCGGTTCGAAAAGGCGCGAGGACTTTTTGCGGAAAAGTTGATTTTCCGCTAGCCCCCTCGCCCGCCTCACTAGTGACTTCTTACAAGACACTAGCATCCGTATCCTGTCGAGGCAGTGCTGTTTGGTGGTTTGCAGCACTGCCCTATTAAGTGTGTGATGGACGCGTCTTAAGTTGGCAGCTACTCGCCGCACTTTAGGCGTGAAAGACCTATTGGCTGCCATATAGTCCATCACACATTGGATACGGGATGCGTGTTGCCTCGCCGACCGGATCTTGGCTTCCATCTTCTGTATGCGCCGTCCCGCTCTTTCTTGTGGAGAGGTAGTATTTCGCCTCTCCACTTGAGACAAGCGTTGAGCGGCAGCATACACGGCACAATTTATGTGCCAGATGTCAGCCTCTTCTGGTAGCGCTGCACGAAGTTCTGCATCCACTCTGGCCAGATCTTGTGGCCCGGGGGGTTTTATGTTGTGCAACCCCCGTCTGGTACTGAGACCCTCTGGTGTTGGTGGAACGATAGGAACCGCTTCCTCAACCGGTTCGTTCGGTGGCTGTTCGGCCACCTCATTCACTGGCTGAGGAGCGGCTCTGACATAGCCTCTAGCACGAAGGTGGGATACATAATCACGTAGGTTCTGAGGTGTGAAGGCGTCATGTTCTGGGTGGTTTTCACACCACAGAGCATGCATTCGCGCCATGTACCCCCTTCGGCCGGGTTCACTGCTTTCATAACAGTGCATCAGGTCGTCTCTCAGTTCATCTGTCCACTCAAAGCGTCCTTGGTTATAGCGGTTGTCATCAATGGGCATCCTTCCCTGTTGGGCCCCACCACCTTGCCCTTGACCCCTATCCGCACGGGGTCGATCGTGGGGGCCCTGTCTTCAGCCAACTGGAACCGGAGGATCGGGCTTGTGGGTGGTTAGCCCAACAAGCCCACGACCGACACCAGAGGGGAAAGCGCTTTCCCCTCCCGGGTGCGCTAGGGCTGCCGGTTCGGTTTTGCACCCCCAGCTGGAGTAAGTGGTGGCGCTACTCACCAAAGGCTAGATGGATAACGGTTAGCCTCTCCTGCCATATTATTATTATTATTATTATTTTTTTTTTTTTCTTTTTTTTTTTTTTTTCGGTTTCCCGTTGCCGGACAGGGCTTCCGTGGCCTCCGACACCACACGGTAGCCGCGTCGGCTAATTAATTACAGCCACTCTCCACGACCTGTGGAGTTAGTGACTGTAAACACCTGAATCATGTGCCCTAAGCAGACGAAGGGACCCCAAGATAACCGCCTTCTGCATCTGACCTGCCAACCATTCTGCCGAATTCTGACAGGCTGGTATGATCTTTAATTCTGAGAGCAGCGAGTACGCCGATTATTAGGACGACCATCTTGACCGAGTAGTCTGGGTACAGCACTTGGAACTCATACCGGAGATCACGATATTTGGTCCGTTTTTCCCCCTCCTTCAAAGCGATGTTTGTCTCAGCAGGTGCTGAGAATTCGATGACAAACATCACTTTGTTCTGATGGTCGAGGAGGACTATGTCAGGCTTGTTGGCTTGAATGAGCCTGACGGTCGGGAACGAGTAGTTCCAATAAATTCGGCACCTCTCGTTCTCGACAACGGACTCAATATCTCCGGGGATGTAAGGCAGCACTGGTGTTTGATCTACCCCGTACGAGTGCCTTAGATGGTAGTATAGCACTCGTAAAGCCGCGTTATGGCGGTGGATGTAGGCCGAAATCGCGTATATCGGGCATGCTGAAAGCAAATGCATCAGCGATTCCGGCGCCTGACGGCAGGTCCTGCAGTTGATATCAGGGACCTTTACACCCATTACGCGGCTTCGGTAGACCAAGGTGTTTATTACACCATCCTGACAGGCCACAATGAATCCCTCGGTCTCCGACTTAAGCCCAGCTGACCTTAAAAAGGCGAATGTCAGCCTAGTTGATAAACCCAGTGTTTCTATGTTCTTATAGAACACACCGTGCATGGGTTTATCGACATGCTGCCTGAACAGATTCTCCTGTTCGGCAGCTTTTATTTGGGCTTTCAGACGATTTGGCTGAAGCTCGGTGACTGACTCTGGATCAACACCGCGCCGGCCACCTCGTCTGACGTCGAATACGAGACCAAGTTCATCTGCGGCTCTTTTTGCTGCCTTAAACAATCCTGCGCCCACCCCTGCGATTTCGTGATCTCTCACTAATAGCAGGAGCGGATCCGAGCTCCTGAGGATGTTACATGCCATACTCAGCGCTACTCTGCCATGCATACACTCCAGGCCCAAGAGTCCTCGGCCCCCCCGATGACGTGGGAAGTAAACACGAGGAACGGACGATCTAGGATGAATACTCCTATGGATGTTCATCATCTTGCGGGTATCTCTGTCTAGTTGGCGCAGCTCATCTACAGTCCATTTTACTACTCCAAAGGAGTAGAGCAGAACAGGAACGGCAAGCATGTTAGTGGCAGACGCCTTATTCTTCCCCGAAAGTTCGGAGGACCAAATCTTTCGGAGTAGGCGTCTGTACTTGCCGCGGAGAGACTCCTTTATTTGTTTCACATCCTGGATGTGATGTTGTTGCACACCCAGGTATGGGTAGGTCTCCCCGGCATCCAGATGTCTCAGAATGCTTCCGTCTGCGAGCTGCGCATCTTCAGAGAATTCCCCGCATCGCCCTCTCTTGAGGTGGACGACCGCGCACTTGTCCAACCCGAACTCCATACCAATGGCCCGCGTGTACTCCTCGACCACCCTTAGAGCATTTTGAAGTTCACGCTCACCGGAGGCATACAGTTTGAGGTCATCCATATAGAACAGATGGGTGACCTTATGCCTCCGGTTGCTGGGTTGGCCACAGTGGTACCCGCGGGTTTGGCGGAGTTCAACAGATAACGGCAGCAGTGAGATGCAAAAGAGGAGGGGACTCAGAGAATCTCCCTGGAATACTCCTCTTCTGAATGCTACCTGTTCTGTCGTAACCCGCTGTGCACCTGATGTTATGGTGAAGCGGGTCCTCCAGAGTGGCAGCAGTTGTTCTATGCATCTCACTAGTGGCTCTGCTACCGCAAGACATTTGAGCAAATGTAACAATAGTTCATGCGATGTTGTGTCAAATGCCTTACGATAGTCAATCCAGGCCATCGATAGATTCCGCTTGTATTGCACAGAATCCTGTGTAATACAGCGGTCTACCAGCAGGCTGTCTTTACAACCTGCCATGCCCTTCTTGGCGCCACGCTGCTCGTATATCTGCTGGAAGACCGGATCAACCTGCCGTAGTGTCCGAGCGTACAGGATACGTGTAAATATCTTGTAGCCGGAGTTCAGACAGGTGATTGGCCTATAATTCCTTGGGTCGGACAGATCACCCTTTTTGGGAATAAGCACGGTACGTCCCTCGACAAACCAGTCCGGGATTGGCTGCCCCTCATTCAACCACGTGTTGAAAACTCGGGCCAGACGACGGTGAGTGGAAGGAAATTTTTTCCACCACCAGTTGTTTATGCCGTCTGGACCCGGGGCAGCGAAGTTCTTGGTGCCAACAAGAGCTTGCTGGACTTCCTCCGGACTGATTGACGCGCACACTTCTTCTGGCCCTTCAAAGGTTCTGTGACAGAGAGCCTCGAAGTGTGCTATTGCTGGAGTGTTGCTATCGAACGGACGTGTCGTTTCGTAGATTCCTTTCCAGAAGTTTTCGACATCGGCTACAGTTGGTGGATTATCGACAACACGCTGTGGCTCTTGAAATAGGCGGGAAGGATTCGTACGGAACAAAGCATTTTGCTCCATACTTCGTACCCGCCTATTTAGCTTCTTTTTGATAGCCATAAGCGCTCGAATCCTATCTAAACAGTGCTGCTTAATAGTGAGCATCACTGTCAGATTTAGAGTGTGGTGTTGGCGTCTGAGTCCGGCTGCTGTTCGCCGGACTTTAGGCGTAAATGCCTTGCCAGTGGTTACGTATTCTACCACACTCTGGATTCGTGAAGCGTGTTGTCTGGCCAACTGTATTTTGCCTTCGATCTTTTGTACACGCCGCTTAGCCTTTTCGATACCGCTCGAGGCATTGTTTGTCCTCTCGCGGGGAACGAGTTGGCTAGCAGCGTTGTACACGGCAGTGTTGATCTGCCAGATGTCGGCGTCTTCTGGCAATTCCTCATCGATGACAGCGTCCATCCGCGCCAGGTCTTGTGGCTTTAGGGTAGCCCTGCTGTTAAGGCTAACCCTCGTCCTTAAGTCAACATCGGCGTATCTTCTAGGATGTTCCCCAACAGGTATTTGCCGCGGTGGAAGTGCGGCTGGCACTTCTTCCTGCTGCCGGGGTGCCCTTACGTAGCCTGTCCTGCGCAGGAAGGATACTTGGTCTCTGAGCTGTTGCTCAGAGAAGGCGCGATGCTCTGGATGCATGTCGCACCAGACATCGTGCAATCGCGCCATGTATCCCCTGCGCGCAGGTTCGCTGCTCTCATAGCAGGTCAGCAAGTCATCTCGAAGTTCCCTCGTCCACTTAAAGCGTCCTTGTACATTGCGTGCGTCGTCAACATTGAGACCATCCGGTATGGCCCCTCCAACTTGTCTCTGACCCCCATCCGAATGGGGTCTATTGTGAGGGGCCCTTTCTCTGTTTGTTGGAACCAGAGACCTGGGTCTCAAGATGGTTAGCCCTGAGACACACGTCCGACATCTGTCAGGCAGAGTTACCTCTGCCTGTCCAGGTACACCGCGTGGAGGCTGCCGGTCCGCTTTCCGTACCCTTATTATTATTATTATTATTATTATTATTATTATTATTATTATTATTATTATTATTATTATTATTATTATTATTATTATTATTATTATTATTATTATTATTATTATTATTACTATTTTCGGGTAGCCCGCTGCCGGACAGGACTGAAATACTCCCCTTCTGAACAATATACAATTATTATTATTATTATTTTTTTTTTTTGTTTTTCATTCTCAGCGTTTTAGCTGGGTTAAGTCAAAATGCGGGGCTTTCCAATTCATTTTGATTCATTACTAATCCTCAAGGAATTTTCTAACTATACGACATGTGTTTAATATTGTAGCTTTTTGTAGTGTAGCATATATATTTGATCCAAGTCCAATCTTCTGTAAATTTTGTTGCAGTTCTTTTGGTACAACCCCCGTCGTTGATATGACAATTGGCCCAATATACACTTATTATAGCCCGCTGCCGGACAGGACTTCCGTGGCCTCCGACACCACATGGTAGCCGCGCCGGCAAATTCCTTACAGTCACTCTCCACGACCTGTGGAGTTAGTGACTAAATACCTGAATCGTGTGCCCCAAGTAGACGAAGGGATCCCAAGGTAACCGCTTTCTGCATCTGGCCTGCCACCCATTCGGCAGAATTCTGACAGGCCGGTATGTTCTTCAATTCCGAGAGCAGCGTAGGCTTCATACCTCCGAGTACGCCGACTATTAGGACGACAATTTTGACGGAGTAGCCTGGGTACAGCACTTGGAACTCGTACCAGAGATCTCGGTGTTTGGTCCGTTTTCCCTCCTCCTTCAAGGCGATGTTTATCTCAGCAGGTGCTGAGAATTCGATTACAAACATCACGTTGTTCTGATGGTCGAGGAGTACTATGTCAGGCTTGTTGGCTTGAATTATCCTGACGGTCGGGAACGAGTAGTTCCAATAAATTCGGCACCTCTCGTTCTCGACAACGGACTCGATATCTCCGGGGACGTAAGGCAGCACTGGTATTTCGTCTACCCCGTACGAATGCCGTAGATGATAGTACAGCACTCGTAATGTCGTGTTATGTCGATGGATGTAGGCCGAAATCGCGTATAGCGGACTTGCGGAAAGCAAATGCATCAGCAATTCCGGCGTCTGACGGCAGGTCCTGCAGTTGATATCAGGGACCTCTACACCCATTACGCGGCTTCGGTAGATCAGTGTATTAATTACACCATCTTGGCAGGCCACAATGAATCCCTCGGTCTCCGACTTAAGCCCAGCTGACTTTAAGAAGGTAAATATCAGCCTAGTTCCTAAGTTCTTACAAAGTACACAATGCATGGGTTTATTGACATGCTGCTTAAACAGACTTTCCTGCTCGGCAGCTTTTATTTAGGCTTTCAGACGATTTGGCTGGAGCTCAGTGACTGACTCAGGGTCAGCACCGCTCCAGCCTCCTCGTCTGACGTCGAATATGAGACCAAGTTCATCTGTGGCTCTTTTTGCTGCCTTAAACAATCCTGCGCCCACACCTGATATTTCGTGATCTCTCACTAACAGCAGGAGTGGATCAGAGCTCCTAAGGATGTTACATGCCATACTCAGTGCTACTCTGCCATGCATGCACTCTAGTCCCAAGAGTCCTCGGCGTCCCCGATGACGTGGGAGATAAACATGAGGAATGGACGATCTAGGATGAATACTTCTAGGGATGCCCATCATCTTGCGGGTATCTTTGTCTAGTTGGCGCAGCTTATCTACCGTCCATTTGACTACTCCAAAGGAGTAGAGCAGAACAGGAACGGCAAGCATATTAGTAGCAGGCACCTTGTTTTCCCCGAAAATTCGGACGACTAAATGTTTCGGAGTAGGCGTCTGTACTTGCCGCGGAGAGATTCCTTTATTTGTTGCACATCCTAGATGTGATGTTGCTGCACACCCAGGTATGTGTAGATCTCTCCGGCATCCAGATGTCTTAGGGTGCTTTCGTCTACGAGCTGCGCGTCCTCTGAGAATTCGCCGCATCGTCCTCTCTTGAAGTGGACGACCGCGCACTTGTCCAATCCGAACTCCATACGAATGCCCGCGTGTACTCCTCGACCACCCTTAGAGCATTTTGAAGTTCACGCTCTCCGAAGGCATACAGTTTTACGTCATCCATATAGAATAGATGGGTGACTTTATGCCTACGGTTGCACGGAGGTATCCGCGAGTTTGGCGGAGCTCAACAGACAACGGCAGCAGTGAGATGCAAAAGAGAAGAGGGCTCGGAAAATCTCCCTGAAAAACTCCTCTTCGGAATGGCACCTGCTCTGTCGTAACCCGCTGGGCACCTGATGTTATGGTGAAGCGGGTCCTCCAGACTGGCAACAGTTATTCTATGCATCTCACTAGTGGCTCTGCTACCGCAAGACATATGAGCAAATGTAACAAAAGTTCATGCGATGTTGTGTCAAATGCCTTACGATAGTCAATCCAGGCCGCTTGTACTGCACAGAGTCCTGTGTAATACAGCGGTCTACCAGCAGGCTGTCCTTACAACCTGCCATGCCCTTCTTGGCACCACGCTGCTCGTATATCTGCTGGAAGACCGGATCAACCTGCTGTAGTGTCCGAGCATACAAGATACGAGTAAATAGCTTGTAGCAGGAGTTCAGACAGGTCATTGGTCTATAATTCCTTGGATCAGACAAATCACCCTTTTTTAGGGATGAGCACAGTACGACCCTCGAAAAATCAGTCCGGAATCTGTTGCCCCTCGTTCCACCACTTGTTGAAAACTCGGGCCAGACGTCGGTGGGTGGAAGAAAATTTTTTACACCACCAGTTATTTATGCCATCTGGCCCCGGAGCAGCGAAGTTCTTGGTGCCAACAAGAGCTTGTTGGACTTCCTCCGGACTGATTTCCGGGCACACTTCTTGCGGCTCTTCAAAGGTTCCGTGGCACAGAGCCTCGAAGTGTGCTATTGCTGGAGTGTTGCTATCGAACGGACGTGCCGTTTCGTAGATTCCTTTCCAGAATCTTTCGACATCGGCTACAGTTGGTGGATTATCGATAACACGCTGTGGCTGTTGAAATACGCGGGAAGGATTCGTACGGAACAACGTATTTTGCTCCATAATTCGTACCCGCCTTTTTAGCTTTTTCTTGATAGCCATAAGCGCTGCTTACTAGTGAGCATCACTGTCAGATTTAGAGTGTGATGTTGGCGTCTGAGTCCGGCTGCTGTTCGCCGAACTTTAGGTGTAAATGACTTGCCCGTGGTTACGTATTCCACCACACTCTGGATTCGAGAAGCGTGTCGTCTGGCTAACTTTATTTTGCCTTCGATCTTTTGTACACGCCGCTTGGCCTTTTCGATACCGCTTGAGGGGTTGGTATTCCTCTCGCGAGGCACGAGTTGGCTAGCAGCGTTGTACACGGTACAGTTGATCTGCCAAATGTCGGTGTCTTTTGGTAATTCCTCATCGATAACAGCGTCTATCCGTGCCAGGTCTTATGGCTTTAGGTTAGCCCTGCTGTTAAGGCTAACCTCCGATTAAAGAACTTATATCTAGATACATAACAAGCTATCTTTTCACTATATACCTTGTTTGCTCCTAACATAGTCACATTATATGTCCATTAAAAAGAATAAATGAACATCACATCCCATAGGCAACAGTGGCGTTGTGTGTGTAGAAAATGTGTAGAATGGTAAATATTTTCATTAAAATGAATTATTGCAATTCCTGCATTACCGGCTCTTTATATAACGTGATGTAGGCATACGATATTACAGTAAGATAAACCAGTAAGATAAATGTGTATTGAAAGGATATTAAAATTTAATTGCTATTTACTTTATAACTGTAAACTGAACTTCAACATGTTACGACTATGGAAAAATCGATTTTCTTCTTTTCTAAACTGCTTTCTGCAAACGGCACAGCACTTCACTATTTATTTGCACTAAATATATTGTCACTAAACTGTGTAAATATGAATAGAGAATATTATTTAGGTATTGAGCAAATCACAACTTAAAATAAAAAGACTTCTTCACCACATTTTGATCGAAAAACACGAAAAACACTTATTAACATTAATGGCGGATATACTGTCAAAAGTGTCAAACTGAGATTATGATAATCAAACTGAACCGATGGTGCCCGAATCGGTCGCGAACAAATCGACTAGCCAATCAAGAACCTATGGGAAGAAGTGCCTTAGATTGTGAATCTTTCGGGATCACACAAAGTAATGCCATTAAGTATCTAGATGTAAATTCTTTAATCGGAGAGGCTAACCCTCGTCCTTAAGTTGACTTCGGCGTACCTTCTAGGTTGCTCCCCGTCAGATTTTTGCCGCGGTGGAAGTGCGGCTGGCGCTTCTTCCTGCTGGCGGGGTGCCCTTACGTAACCCGTAGTGCGCAGGTAGAATACTTGATCTCTGAGCTGTTGCTCAGAGAAGGCGCGATGCTCTGGATGCGTATCGCACCAGATTTCGTGCAATCGCGCCATGTACCGTCTGCGCGTAGGATCGCTTATCTCATAGCAGGTCAGCAAGTCATCTCGAAGTTCCCTCGTCCACCTAAAGCGTCCATGATCATAGCGTGTGTTGTCATCATTGAGACCGTCCGGTATGGCCCCTTACTATTATTATTATTATTTTCGCGCACGCGATTCTTGACAGTTCTCCCGTGTCTCCGACATTCTCACGAGAGAAGCGCCAGCGAATTATCCACAGTCACTCCGCGCATCCCGCAGGGTCAGTGACTGTAGATTCCGGACTCATGTACCCTAAGCAAACGGAGGGACCCCAGGATAACTGCCTTCTGCATTTGACCTGCCAATCATTCGGCTGACTTTTGGCAGGCTGGGATGGCCTTTAATTCCGAGAGCAGCATTGGCCTTATTTCACCGAGTACACCGATTATCAAGACGACCATCTTGACCGAGTAGTCTGGGTATAGCGTTCGGAGCTCATACCGGAGATCTCGGTATTTACTCCGTTTTTCCCCCCTCCTTCAAGACGATGTTTGTCTCGGCAGGTGCCGAGAATTCCATGACATATATCACCTTGGTTTTTTCTTGGTAGAGGAGGACTATGTCAGGCTTGTTTGCTTTGTAATGGTATAATTTATTTTTATTATTATTATTTTAGTTACACGCGCGTGTACCCATATTCATAGTTCATAGAACCCATCCTTTAGTTTTTAAGTTAAGCATTTTATCTAGGTTAAGTACTTAGCAATATTGCAAAATGTACAATTATGTTCGGGCTACGAACTGCTTTAAACTTTGTGAATAAGAAAAAATGATGTACCTTCAAAGTAAACGGGTGTGTTTAATTTCCTTAGGTTAGTTCCCACATCACACCTTGAATCTGCCTGAACGTCGGAAACGAGTAATTCCAATATATTCGGCACTTCTCGTTCTCGACAACGGACTCGATCTCTCCGGGGACGTAAGGCAGCACTGGTGTTTGGTCTACTTCGTACGAGTACCGAATCTGGTAGTACAGCACTCGTAGAGCCGCGTTTTGCCTAGGGATGTAGGCCGAAGTCGCATATACCGGACATGCAGATAGTAAGTGCATGAGTGACTCCGGCGCCTGACGGCAAGTCCCACAATTAATGTCAGGGAATTCCACGCCCATAACGCGACTGCGATAGATCAAGGTGTTAATAACACCATCTTGGCAGGCCACAATTAATCCCTCAGTCTCCGACCCTGCTGACCGTAAGAAAGCGAAGGTCAGCTTTGTCGATAAACCCAGTGACTTTATGTTGTTATAGAATACACCGTGCATGGGCTTATCGACGTACTGACTGAACAGATTTATCTGCTCGGCAGCTTTAATTTGGGCTATCAGGCGATTTGGCGCAAGCTCAGTTACTGATTCTAACTCAGCACCTCCCCGGCCTCCTCGCCTGTAGTCGAATATAAGACCGAGATCATCTGCGGCCTTATGTGCTGCCTTGAATAAAACTGCGCCAACTCCTGCAGTTTCATGATCTCTCACATACCGCAGGAGTGGGTCCGAGCTCCTGAGGATGTTGCATGTCACACTCAGCGCTACTCTACCATTATTCTTGTACAGCAAAAATGTATTGCCTTCTGCAAGAAACGAAGGGATGGTTTCTGGATTGTTCAGCGCTGCAGTAAAAGCCTTTGCGAGACTTTCATGAGCTGCTGAGAAGTTTTTAAGCCAATAGTTGTGTAATCCGTCCGGCCCAGGTGCTTTCCAGTTCTGAGTCTTTTTCACTGCATTGTTTCTGTCAATATCTGTAAAATCATTGACTGACATCTGTGGATATATCTCTGCTTGGTTCTCTATTGAGTTAATCCACTGGGCTGATCTGTTGAAACCATCAGCTCTTGCCCAAATAGATTTTCAATAATTCTCAAAGGTGGTTACATCCACGTTCTTTAGTTCCGGTTGAGAATCAATAGTTTCAGTTTCAAGTTCTCTATAGAATTTTTTCTGGCTGATCTGGAAGCTTGAGTTTTGGTGATTCCGTTTTTCCAACTCATTGTACCTTACTAGCCTAGCCCCTTTCGCTTTGGCTTTCTGCTTAAGGCGATTTTTAAGATCTAATAGCATTTCAAGAAAGCTTGGATTATTAGGTAGATTTTTCGGCAATCTTTCTTGTTTTTCTGTCCACCTTGTTTGATCTGTTGCCGGCAAGATACTCTGAGATAATGTCAGCTTTCCCTCGAAATTCGCTAATGTCATCCTCGAGGCATCTTTTCCGTGCAGGGGTTTTTTTCTGAATCCTGCGCTTTTTAGTATTAGGAATATATATTTTTTGGCCAGAGATTTCAATTACTGTCACTGCCGCGCAGTGTAATGCCAAATGCACTTCGCTGAGATCTATTGTTTCAGCAAGGTGGATCTTTAGAATATCGTTGACAAGCGCGATAGTTGCTTTAGCTTTTGCGATGTTACGCAATACTGGTATTTTCGGCCTATTTAAAGGATTAGAATCGGTGTAGTATGCCATAATGCTGTGGAATCGTTCCGTAACAGCATTGGTGTTTTTATCGGGATTGACTTCAACGTTTTGTAAAGTAGGGATATCAATTGCTACGTCAGGTTGCTGTTCTATGTCCAGAGCATCAGTCACTGCTGGTTGCAGGTTTATTTGGTATATTTCCTGCTGCTGAAGTTCGCAACCTAATTGCCTTTTGATATCGCCTAGTGCCACTTCAGTTAGATAATTTTTCCTTACAATCAGGTGTTTACGGTCGGCTATGTTCTGCTCCGACATCTCAGAATCAGGGAACCTGATATTATACTCACAGTGGAGTGCATTTCTCCATCCAGGAAGCGGTTCATCGGCGCATTGGTTTACGTAGTGGTAGGCTCGCATAACCTCAATGTTCATTTCACGAGTCCATCTTATACGCGCAGTGTGCTCTCCCCTAGGAGCAGCTCTCCTTACGGAGGGCTAACCGGCAGGCGGGGGGTATTCATATTTTCTACCCGTTCAATTAGTTCCGCTTCTCGTTGACTGTTCGGGGCTGTAATTCCTTGTGCGGCAAGGGCCCGCGTCCTCAACACCCTGCTACCGACGTTCCGCATGCTGTCATGTCCAGCGTCGGCTCCAAACATGACCTGGCGCTCCCCAGGCAGCGGTAATTTTATAAGGCTTCGGTTAGTTTCCATTTTTATAGGTCACCCATTTTTGTCGCCTTTTACGATAGGTATAGGCACACCCTGGGCCTATTCTTACACGGGACACAGACGGGTGATTTTTTACGAGGTTTACTCCCCGCTCCCTTTTAGTCGTCTTTTACGACAGGCTAGAGGTACCCTGGGACTATTCTACCCCCGACCCCGAGGGGTTTTATTATTATTATTATTATTATTATTCTTTTTTCGCGCACGCGATTCTGGACAGTTCTCCCGTGTCTCCGACATTCTCACGAGAGAAGCGCCAGCGAATTATTGAAAGCCACTCCCCGCATGCCGCAGGGTCAGTGACTGTAAATTCCAGACTCATGTGCCCTAAGCAAACGGAGGGAACCCAGGATAACTGCCTTCTGCATTTGGCCTGCCAACCATTCGGCTGACTTTTGGCATTATTATTATTATTACTTTTTAGCTAGCTAAAAACCAGTCACCATTCTCTGTGGCTCCGACCTTCACAGAGGGGAGCTGGTAGTACCGGTAGCCACTCCCCACGCCAGTGGGGTGAGTGACTACTGTGTCCGGGAATCGTGTGCCCCGAGCAGACGTAATGAACCGAGAATGACGGCCTTCTGCATTCTCCCGGCTAATTATTATTATTATTTTTTTTTTAGCTAGCTAAAAACCAGTCACCCTTCTCTGTGGCTCCGACCCTCACAGAGGGGAGCTGGTAGTACCGGTAGCCACTCCCCATGCCCGTGGGGTGAGTGACTACTGGGTCCGAGAATCGTGTGCCCTGAGCAGACGTAATGAGCCGAGGATGACGGCCTTCTGCATTCTGCCGGTTAAGACCTCTGCCGAATTTCGGCATGCCGGTATGATCTTCAGTTCCGAAAGCAGTGTGTCTCGTTCCACCGAGGGCTCCTATAATCAGTACCACTATCTTAATAGTATGGTCTGGATAGATTCTGTGGAGTTCGAAGAGCAAATCTCGATATTTTGTCTGTTTTTCCTCCTCCTTCAACACAATGTTGTTCTCCGCGGGAGCCGAGAACTCCACGACGAACATTGTCTTGAGTTGATGGTCGAGGAGGACTACGTCAGGCTTGTTGACTTGTATTTGCCTGACGCATGACGGTGGGAAAAGAGTAGTTCCAATAAATTAGACACTTCTCATTTCCCATAACGAACTCAATATCCCCCGGAGCGTAAGGCAGCACTGGTGTTTCATCTATCCCATACGTGTGCCTTAAATTGTAATAAAGCACTCGTAATGCTCCGTCGTGCCTTTGGATATAGGCCGAGACTGCATATGTCGGGCAAGCCGACAGCAAGTGCATAAGAGTCTCTGGCGCCCTGCGGCAGGCCCTGCAGCTGACATCAGGGACCTCTATACCCATGATACGACTACGATAGACGAAGGTGTTAAATACACCATCCTGGCAAGCCATTATGAATCCCTCGGTCTCAGACTTGATGTTGTGTTCTGCAGCTTTAATTTGGGCTTTTCGTCGAGCAGGTTCCAACTCGGTGACAGAGTCGGAATTTACCCGCTCGACGTCGAAGGAGAGACCAAGTTCATCGGCTGCTCTCTGTGCTGCCCTAAACAAAAAGGCTCCTATTCCTGCACTTGCATGGTCCCGGACCATGCAGAGGAGGGGATCCGAACTCCTGATGACCTTACAGGCTCCATCCAGAACCATCCTATTATGGAGACTCTCCAAACTCAAGAGTCCACGGCCTCCCCGATGTCGTGGGAAGTATAGCCGTGGAACGGACGATTTAGGATGCAAACTTCTATTGAGATGCATCTTCTTGCGGGTTCCTACGTCGAGTTGACGCAACTCCTCTCGAGTCCATTTCACTACTCCAAAGGAGTAGAGTAGGATCGGAACGGCTAGCATGTTGGTAGCAGACAGCTTGTTCTTCCCCGACAGTTCTGAGGACCAGATCTGTCAGAGTCGGTGCTGATACTTGCCGCGGAGAGCGTTTTTCACTACACCCACTTCTTGGGTGGAACGTTGCTCGACACTCTATTATGCACTATATTTTTATAGAAGACTCCGTGCGATGGCTTATCCGAGTGTAGCTGCAGAAACAGATCAATTTCAGCAGCTTTGACTTGGGCTTTTTGCCGAGCACGTTCCAACTCGGTGACAGAGTCGTGATTAACCCGCTCAGCGTCGAAGACCAGACCGAGTTCATCGGCGGCTGTGCATGCTGCCTTAAACAAAAAGGCTCCTACCCCTACACTTTCATGGTCTCGGACCATGCAGGGGAGGGGATTCGAACTCCTTATGACCTTACAGGCTCCATCCAGAACCATCCTCTTATGGAGACTCTCCAAACTTAAGAGTCCAGAGTTATTATTATTATTATTATTATTATTTTATTTTTTTTTTCCTTATTTTATAGCGGCATCAACTACCTAGGTTATTAGACGCTGTCACGTAATTGTTTCGTCGATTTAATCAAAGGTTCTTGATTAATCCTGTTTCATGCAGAAATTCTTAAGTTTTTCGACATTTTTTGACCTCATTGTTTAACCTATTTCAATATACATTTTATGTCATAGTCTTGTCTCCGCATACTTAATACGGAAGATAAGTACGTGCGTCACTGCCAAATGAGATTGTCACACCTCACATCTGGGTTGTCTGATACCAGTTAACATAAATTAATTTGTAAGTCGGGTATATTCGATTCTTGGTCGCGTGACTGCTACGTTTTCTCTTATGGGTGGAGTAGGAAAGTGTAAATAGATAAATGAATGAATGAATATGTATTTCTTAGTTTGTTGGGTATTTTGCCACTGTAAAAATATTTAAAAATTTTGATGAAATAAACCTCTGCGCCAAAGGGATCAGACAGAGGCTGGTTTTTATACTTCTATTACAAAATGTCTCACACCTAAAAATATATAAACTGAAACAAAATTGTTAAATGATAAATTGGAAAATTAAAACGAAGGCAGTTGACGTTTCGGAAAATAGTTCTTTTTCCGTTATCAAAACTTTCACTTTTGAGAATGTCAAACCAGACAGTTTGTTGTTTATGTATTTCCATAGTCACGTGAGACATTAAATTATATTTATTTTATTTTTACTTACTTCGTCTCTGAGGATCGGCAACCAGCTGGTACAGAAATCTACAGAATAATTAGAAACACATTTATCCTCATTTAACAAAATAATAGCAGATTCCTTAACTTAAGGAATGACTATATATATATATACATATATACATATATATATATATATATATATATATATATATATATATATACGAAACGACTGAAAATGAGTTTGAAGGCCGACCAATATATACATTCAGATATTGTTTATAATTTATTATTTGTGGCATATTCATGATTTCTTAGTTTGTTGGGTATTTTGCCACTGTAAAAATATTTAAAAATTTTGATGAAATAAACCTCTGCGCCAAAGGGATCAGACAGAGGCTGGTTTTTATACTTCTATTACAAAATGCCCAGCACGAAAGACAAAAAAATATGGCTCTTTATCTCGAGAGTGAAAGACGCTGTAAACACAGATAATATTGTGACATATATAAAAAAGAAAACCAAATTGGAAGATGAAAAAATATCAGTTAAAAAACTAAATACCTGGTACAAAGTGGAAAATAATAAATGTTTTCTAGTGGGTGTAGACCCAACAATCAAGGATTCAGTATACAGTGCATCTTTCTGGCCTAGAGGAGTGGCTTATGAAAGATTTAATTTTGTTAAGGGACAACGTTTTCTGGACAATCAAAAAACAACTAGTGGAAATACCCACGAGGATAGTTATGAATCAACCATTGAACATGAGAGTTTTTTAACGTAAATGTATCAAATCTCACCTTAATGCACTTTAATGTACAGGGACTAGTAAATCAAAAAAATGATAGTTTATCCATACATTTAACCCACCATAAAGTCAATATATTGTTCCTAAGTGAACATTGGTTAAGTGAAGAAGAAATAAAAGTGACGAAAATCGAGAACTTTAAATTAGTGTCCTATTTCTGTCGCTCCAATCAAATAAGAGGAGCAGTGTCTATATATGTAAAGGATGACCTAAAAATTACATCTGTGCCATCAAAAGAAGATGCAAAAGAAAGACATTTCGAGGTATGTGCTGCAAAAATGCTTTCTCCAAATGGAAAACACTCAATTTATATTATTACAACTTATAGAACACCTGACAGCGATTTTAAAGAATTCTTAGGAAGACTCGAACTACTCCTTTATAGACTCTACAACCCAAAAGACTATTATATTCTTTGTGGTGATATAAACATAGATCTTCTACAAACAAGTCCTGAAAAATGTCTGCTGCTAAACTTACTAGCTGAATACAACGTCATAAATCACATTCAGGAACCTACAAGAATATCAAGCCATAGTGCCACCTGTATCGACAACATATTTTCAAACTTAATAGTAAACAACGCGAAAGTTCACGAGTCTTTCATATCCGACCACTCATTTCAAATATGCTCATTTCAACTATGTCCACCTAAAGATATCAACTCCAACCATACCTACAGAAGAAACTACAACAACACGAATATCGAAAGATTTCAATATTTAATATCCGTTGAGAACTGGAATGAAATGTATACAGCCTCCACATTTCCACAGAAGTTTGCTGCATTTTACAGCACTTTTTTATTTCATTATAACTGTGCCTTTCCCATTATGAAGTCCTCTAACAAATTAAACACTAAAAGGTGGTTTACAGCTGCTATTAAATCAATGCATGACCAACTGTGTGAAATGAACAGCATCAGAAAACGTTTAAATAATCCAGCCTATACCGAAAGATATATGCAATTTAAACTAATGTACAAAAATTACGTCGAGCAGCACAAGAAACGATGTAACGACCAGCGCCTAATAAATTCAAACAACATAATGAGAGACAGCTGGAAAATTATCAACGAGTCCAAATCAGTAAATAAAAAGCAGTCATCCATAGACATATGTGACAGCCAAGGCATTCTGATAACAACTGCCATGGAGAAGAGTAACTATATCAACGACTACTTCATAAAAGTTACGTCAAACCAACCTAAACCCAACTATAACGTCAACATCGAAAAGGCACATACCAGTTTTTTTCTCACACCGACAACATCACAAGAAATAAGCGAAATAATTGGAAAAACTACTCTTAAACCGGCCGCTGGTATCGACGACATCAACGGAAAAGTGATGAAATCAGTGAAAAACTTTATTGATGAGCCATTGGCGTACTTAGTGAATGAATCGTTTTCAGCTGGTATATTTCCCAACTTGAAAGAATCCAAATGTATACCTGTATATAAAAACAAAGGTCCCACAACAGACATTATGAGTTACAGAGCTATATGTATGCCAAGTCAAATTGCTAAAATCTTTGAGGCGTCATACTCCATAAGACTGACCAATTATTTAGAGAATTTTGATTTAATATCAAATGTCCAAAATGGTTTTCGTAAAAATAGATCCACCAATACTGCTATCTTAGACTGCGTAGATTTTATATACAATGCACTAAACAACAAGAATCATGTCCTAGGTCTTTTTTATGATTTAAGTCGTGCATTTGATACTATAGATCACAATCTATTGCTCATGAAATTAGAAGGCATTGGGGTACGTGGAGCACCATACAGCTGGGCTGCCTCATATTTACAAAATCGTACGCAAACCACCATCGTTGACGGTATTAAATCAAAAACAAAAAATATAAATCTGGGAGTGCCTCAAAGCTCTATTTTGGGACCTCTGTTTTTCATAATTTTTATTAATGATATACCTAATACATGCGTCACTACAAATCAACTTCTTATGGTCTATATCTAAAGATATTAAACAAGTCCATTCAGAGTACAACAAGTACTAAATTCCTGGGCGTTACTTTAGATCAGAAACTTACATGGGAAAAGCATATAGATACAGTTTGTTCAAAATTAAGCACTATCTGCTACATAATAAGAAATCTGCGAGATACTGTCGGTATAAGCACTCTGAAAACTCTGTACTATGGATTGGTTCAGTCTCAACTACAATATGGGCTCATTTTCTGGGGGAACTCTTCATACTTTAAAAGAGCATTTAAATATCAAAAAAAGGTTATAAGAACTATGTCTAAAACTCACCCCTTAACTAGCTGTAAACCATTATTTAAAGATTGGCAAATACTTACCTTACCTAGTTTATATATTTACCGACTGATAATGTTCATCAAAGAAAACGAATCTCAATTCCTCAGAAACAGTAATGTTCATACACATCACACGAGAAACATGGAAAATCTGCATCAGCCATATAGCCGCCTTGCATTAGGAGAAAATTCTCCAAGACATATTGGCATTAAATGTTTTAACAAAATTAATCAATGTATTGACATTGGCAGCAACATGTTATTTAAGAATAAAATATTTAAATTTTTGTGCGATAAAGCATTTTATGATGTTGATGAGTTCCTAAACTGTTGAGTTTTTGTTTAACCTATACCCACTTGATTTAACAAAGTCTGCAAATATTAGTAATACTATACATATACGTGTAGCTCTGTGTCTATGTATGTACAAAAAATTTCACTATATCTATCGTCTTATATGTATATGTGTATATGTGTATATATGTATATGTATGTGTATGTATGTATGTATATACATGTATATATTTAAAATCTTTTTTTAATTGTTACCATTCTCATTTTATTGTGTATTATATATTGTATTTTATCACAAGTTACTATTTTTGACTAGTCAGATAAATTATATGTTTGTATAATTTTGTCGATGAATAAATCTTATCTATCTATCTATCTATACATATATACATATATATATTGTTCTGTTTTGCACACTCTGTTATATTGCTGAAAATGATAATAACTGAAAAAGTCAATATAGCAAAGACAGAAGCACGAATACAAAACACCCTTATTAATTTTGTTGGACGCCAGATGGATTACACCATCAAATCTAACAGGCGAGAGCACTCGACACTGTTTAAAACCCAGAGCATGAGAAAGTTCACAAGAGTGCAAACGACCCTATCTCAGTAGTCGGTTCCTGTAAAGATAAATTTTAACTGGCAAACATAAAAATGGCAATAGAATTTAAATATTTGGTTGTTTAATGTTCTGAATGGTTAATCAATATTTTAAAATTTTATAGTTTACAAAGAAAATTAAACTAAAATTGCGGACTATCAGATGTGGCCTTTTTTTATTTAAATAGTATGTGGTTGCTAAATAATGAATTGAGTGAACTGTATTTTATAGGTGCGAGATTTCCAAACAAAAGAAAAATAACTTAAGAATGTCGAAAACTTACCTACTTTCAGGATGTCTCGTGGTTTCACTGTTGATGTCGGTAAGGTGGAAAGGATAGGAAATTAGGATGTAAAATTTCCGACACTTTAAATTATTATTGATTAAACTAATAACTAATAAATAAAAAAGGTATATTATAATTCACTTTTCTAGTTGATAACTATATGCGTTCGATAACTATATGCGTGAAGCCGCGTGCTATGCTATCTACTCTCTATTTATTAATCACAATGTCTCGCACCCGGTGCTATCTTTCTTTACGCACCCTTTTTTGCTGGTGCTAAGACCTTGAAATTTTTATTAAGACTACCAAATATATAGAAAAATTAAAAATATTTAATTATACTACAATTAATATTAAGGCGCGTAACCATTCCCCCGGCCTTGAAAAATTATTTTCAAATATACCCTAAAGAAAAAAGTAAAATCTATTAAAAAAAAAGAACTAAGAAATTCTAAGAGAAAAAAAAATTACGTTTTACTGATTAGGCAAAGGGCACAACTTGACAATGGGTCTTTTGTAAGTCGTGTTTTTTGCTTTGACAAGGGCTACACGAACTACTCCATCTTTGCCTGGAAATACCTCTTCGATAACCCCTAACGGCCACTGAAGAGGGGGTATGTTTTCTTGCTGAATAAGAACCAGTGTCCCTTTAGTAACAGGACAAGCTGGACTGTTCCATTTTTGGCGACTTTGCAAACTGCTCAAGTATTCCAGACGCCACCGTTTCCAAAATGATTGTACTACCTGGTCAAGTAGTTGTTTACGCGAAAGCAAATTTTGTTTTGTTTCCGAGAAATCTAACGCTGGAAGTGATTTCAATGGAGTCAATGTAAGAAAATGTGCGGGGGTTAACGGCTCTGGTTCAGAGGGGTCACTACTCAACCAACACAATGGTCTAGAATTTAAGAGAGATTCAATCTGTGTTAATATGGTTGTAAATTCCTCAAAAGTAAAAATTTGATTGCCTACAACTTTATGCAAATGTGTTTTCATTGACTTAATATTTGCCTCCCAAATACCCCCAAAATGGGGTGTGGATGGAGGGTTGAACTTCCACTCTATCTTGTGCAAACTTAATTCTGCGCCTATAGTGCGAATATATTCACTGGATTGAATTAAGTTGTAAATTTGATCAAGTTCAGCTTTTGCCCCAATAAAATTTGAACCGCAGTCCGAGTGAATAGAACATACGGGTCCGCGGCGCGCTATGAAACGTTTAAAACATCCTAAAAATGTAGCGGTTGACATATCAGAGGCTAATTCTAAGTGCACCGCTTTCGTTGCCAGACAAACGAACAGACATATGTACGCTTTTTGGCTTTTAATACCTCTGCGACGTCCTAAAGTAATATAAACCGGGCCGGCGTAGTCCACGCCACTGTTTAAGAAACATTTTACCTCCGTCACTCTAGCAACGGGTAGATCAGCCGTTTGCGGATATGTAGCTTTAGGTTTAAATTTAAAACAACAATTACACAATTTAATGCGACTACGAACAACATTTCTAGCAGCTAATATCCAAAATCGTTGTCGAAGGAGCGATAATAATAAATGTGGCCCAGTATGTAAGTATAAGCGATGAAAGTGGTCAATTAAAATATTAACTAAGTGATCCTTTTTTGGTAGTAATAGTGGATGTTTTGTATAATAACTAATTTGTGCGTTTTCTAACCTACCTCCTACTCGAATACATCCCTTATCTAAAAAAGGATTTAAATGACGCAATGATTTGGAACACGACTGTTCATTCTGCAACAGTACAAATTCTTTAGCAAAATGTAATTTTTGAACAATTCGTATTAGCACTAATTCGGCTTTATCTAAATCTAATACAGAAATCATTTTTCTAACTGGTAATAATTTCAGAAACCTAAGTACGTATATTGTAATTCTGCAAAGTTTCGACCAAGAAGACATCCTCAGTATAAGATTACGTAACGGATTATATTCATCAAGTACAGTAGGCAGGACTACAGTTACTTTTTCTTCAATTATAGGTGAGTTATTTTCTACAATAGGTTGAATAGGCCATTTATTCAATTCTAATTTAAGCCAATGTGGACCGGAGAGCCAGGTAGAGTGTTGAATTAAAAGTGCCGGCGTTAGTCCGCGTGAAAGACAGTCAGCTATATTGTTTTCACTTTCTACATGAAACCATTTAGCGGAGGGAACCGACTCCTGAATTTTAGCAACTCTATTCGAAACAAAAGTTTTCCACCTATGTGGAGAACTATTAATCCAGTGCAAAACTACTGTCGAGTCGGAAAGTGCGAAAACCTTATCTATTTTAATGCGAGCTGAACACGTATCTATAATTGATTTAATTAATTTTGCCAAAAGAACCGCGGCACAAAGTTCAAGTCTAGGTATTGTGCAAACTTTCAAAGGGGCTACTTTTGCTTTTGCACACATTAAGTTAATTTTAATATCATTATTAGGTGCAATTAATTTTATATAAACCATGGCTCCGTATCCTTTCAGTGAACTATCTGCGAATCCTATTAATGTTGCGTAAGAATTATTGTCAAATGCCCCGATATAACGCGGTACTTTAAATTGCCATATGAGAGGAAGCTCCTCATAAAATTCTAACCATTGTTTTTGAATGTTTTTTGGCGGTTCCGCATCCCAATCAACTTTAGAAATCCACAACTCTTTTATCAGAAGTTTTGCGACGATTGTAATAGCTGATAAAAACCCTAGTGGATCCCAAATGCGTGCTAAAGTTGACAAAATACTTCTTTTTGTACAAATTTTGTTTGGAATATTTACCGAAAATGAAAAGAAGTCGGTTGAAGGGTCCCATTGTAACCCCAAAACTTTGAGTGCACAATTAATTTCAGGCGTCTCACTAAATTCTATTGTTGATGATAAACGAATATTTTTAGGAATTTCTTTTAACAATTTTTGCGAATTTGAGCTCCACTTAACTAATTCGAAACCCCCGGTAGAAAATAACCCTACCATTTGACGATAAAGCTCTATTGCTTGTGGTGTCGTCGGGACACTAACTACTAGGTCGTCTATATACAGATCGGTCTCGACCACTTTGGACGCGAGAGGAAACGCATCTGCTTCATCGTCGGCAAGTTGTTTAATCGTCCTTAAAGCCGAGAAAGGGGACGATTTTAAACCAAACACAACTGTGGTTAGTTCATAAGTCGCTAAAGGTTCTTCGGGGAAGAATCTCCACAAAATTCTTTGAAATTTGCGATGCTCGGGGCACACCCGAATATTTCGATACATCTGTCGTATGTCTGAAATTATAGCAACTTGAAAAAGTCTAAAGTTAAGTAAGATTTTAAAAATGTCAGTTTGTAATTTTGGACCGGAATATAAAACATCATTTAGTGAGCGTGAATTAGATGTTTTTGCGGAGGCATCAAACACGATACGAACAGGCGTGCTAACACTATCTTTCAATACTGCAAAATGCGGAATGTAATATGCGCTATTATCAAGTTGACCATTCGAATCTGGGGATACCAGAGTCATGTGACCTTGACTTATATAATCCCTAATAACCTCACTATAATTGTTTTTAAGAAGAGGGTCATTTTTAAATTTATTTTCGAGGTAGTAAAATCGTTTGCAAGCTATAGCAAACGAATTTCCTAACACAGGCGGATATTCCTTAAACGGAAGTGCTACTGTAAATCGACCAGTGTGGTCGCGAGTGGTAGTGGTTCTAAAAATGTTTTCACATTCAGCATCCTCCTGATTAAGCACGGGAGGTGCAGGTATCTCCTCTACTTCCCAAAATTTATGTAAAATTTGTTCTAAAGATGGTTCTATAATTGAGCAAAATGTTTGCGAATTTTCAACCTCAACTGGTGTAGTGGTGGGTATATTTCCCATCACAATGTAACCTAAACTAGTTTGTACTGCCATAGGTAAATTAGGTGGGCCAACTATCTTACTAGTGCCTAAAATATGTAGAAATAAACTGGCTCCAATAATTCCGTCAATTTTTGAGGGTTCGTAAAAATGATCATCTGCTAATTGCACATGATTTAAATAATTAAGCGATTTGACTGGTATATTAGTTGTTGGAAGTCGGTCAGTTATTTTATCTATTACCAAAGCATATATCTGATACTGAATATTTGAATCAAATCGTGAACTTAAACCAAAATTTAAGTGCCCTAAAACTGTTTGAGGACCACCGATTCCATTAACAGAGGAGTGATATTTTTGAAAAGGTAATTTGAGCCGCTGACAACATTTTCTAGTGATAAAATGTGCTTGGCTTCCGTTATCTATCAAAAAACGCGCGGGTTTATATTCGCCCGAAACAGACATTATGTGGACCACTGCTGTAGAGAGTAAAGTTGTATAATTATCTTGCGATATTTCACTGCTTGAAGTTGAACAAAAATTGTGCGTGGATAAATTTTCTTTCTCATGTTCATTTGAGAGAGATTGACTACTAGATGCTACGTTTTCGTGGTCATTATTGTTATAAGCGGAATTTAATTTATCGAAATGTAATAGCGAATGATGTCGAAAACGACAAATATTGCAAACGTTTGTCGATTTACAATCGGCAATTTTATGAACTGAACTTAAACAATTTAAGCATAATTTTTTCTCTCTAGCTAAACTATATCTTTCGTGAGGCGTAAGTTTTAGAAATTCAGAACACTGAAAAACTGAATGTAATTGTTTACAAATGGAGCAATTGCCTGCTAAACTTTTGTAAGGTTTTTTATTTGCCCCACCACTACTATTTGTAACAAATGATTGCGGAACCTGTTTAGGCTTATAAGCACTACTACTACTAACACTGAGCTTTGCGGAATTAGCATGACTGTTTTTTGAAAGGCTACTAAGGGCTTTTCTTTGGTTTTTAACAAAGTCTACGATTTCTTTATAAGTTGGGATTTCAGAGTGTTTTGACATTTCAAATAATTTACGTGTTTGAATATCTAACTTTGACAGAGCTAAAGAAGCTATGAAAAAATCTGTCAAATCGGGAATATTTAATTGTTTAATGGCGTTAACAGAAGTGTCAAATTTTTCTAAAAAATTATTAAGACAGGCTGCAGATTCCTGCTGGGCCGTTTTAAACTCCAACATTTGATTAAAATAGGTATCAGCTAACAAACGCTTATCTTGATATTTACCTACCAAAGTGCCCCAAAGAATACTGTAATTTGCGGCCGTCGGCATAACACCCGCACAAACGTCCAAAGCTTTGCCCTTTAAAGCGCCTAACAAGTAATGTATTTTACTTGTGTTATCTAAATTTGCATTATTATGAACAAGGCTTTTAAAAGTTTCAAAAAATATTGGCCATTTTTTGGGATCACCGGAAAATTCCGGTATTTCTATTTTTTGTAACCTAGCGACAGCTGGCTGATCAGCTGTTTGTCTATTTTGTGTGACCTGCTGGTCTTCTATAATTTTAGCTGCCTCTTTTATATGACAATATAGCGAATCTACCATTTCTAACGGTTGATAATTTAATACATAATCAGGGTTTATTTCTGAACTTACATCATTAATACTATCTATCATTAGTTTAAACAACTTTGTTGTTTCATCCAAAGTATGCATTTGAATTTTGAATTTTGATAAATTCTCAGGATTTTTTAAATCTCTCGACAAATCAAAGAGCATTTGTATTTTGTTGAAATAAGTTTCTTTTTTAGCTATAAATTTTTAAGTTTTGTCTCTAAGTTTTGATCAATTTTTGGTGGCATTGTGAAACACTTGAACAGTTTAATGTCACCCAAACTATACACTAAAAATATCCAAATTATGTAAAAAATTAAAATGTTGAACGCAAGAAACACCCAAGTTGTTAATCAGTGATATTAATTAATTGTTGATTAATCAAAATGCCAGAGCAAATAACTCGTACTGGTAAATAATGCAAATAATTCTTCAAGGCAAGTATTAAATAAAATCTACTAAAATATATGAAAATAAACTACTAAAGCATATGTATGTACGTGTTTAAGAAAACAAGTGAATTACAATATCGCGATAAATTAGAGCAAAAACTACTATAAAAATCTGCCGCCGGCTATAATCTGGACGAAGTGGCCATATGAATGGGCCTAAGCCTTATCAGCGGGTGCGCCTAAATAATGAATTGAGTGAACTGTATTTTATAGGTGCGAGATTTCCAAACAAAAGAAAAATAACTTAAGAATGTCGAAAACTTACCTACTTTCAGGATGTCTCGTGGTTTCACTGTTGATGTCGGTAAGGTGGAAAGGATAGGAAATTAGGATGTAAAATTTCCGACACTTTAAATTATTATTGATTAAACTAATAACTAATAAATAAAAAAGGTATATTATAATTCACTTTTCTAGTTGATAACTATATGCGTTCGATAACTATATGCGTGAAGCCGCGTGCTATGCTATCTACTCTCTATTTATTAATCACAATGTCTCGCACCCGGTGCTATCTTTCTTTACGCTCCCTTTTTTGCTGGTGCTAAGACCTTGAAATTTTTATTAAGACTACCAAATATATAGAAAAATTAAAAATATTTAATTATACTACAATTAATATTAAGGCGCGTAACCAGTTGCAACCTGTATGAATAGAAATATAGTTTATTTGTTTTGGTACCTTTATGATATATTAAGATTTGAAAAGTTTTTACCTACGTCCCTGTCTTGATCGTCGCGCACTAAATCGATGCTACGTCTATGGTCGCTCAGGTCCTACGTTCGGTTTTCATTAAATTTTTCCGGTTAAGTGACAGCTGACAATTGTTGCAGTTAATATCTCGTTCTGATAATCTTCGTGAAAACTTTTGGAAAACACATCATTTATAATGCACTTTCGAAGCACTTGGTACTATTAATAACTAATGGGTAAATACCTTTTCTATAATACAGTAGCGAAATGGAATCCACAGTATCTACTGACAAAATATTTAAATCGATCAAAATTTCTACCTTTCATTTACAAAATTTCCCTCTATAATGTAGAATATTTATATCCTCTATTGAATTAACTTCTTTCTTTATATATTTAGATATTATTCTTCTAAGTATTAATTTTTTTCTGACGTTCTATCAGAAATTTTCTATCTGACACCTCTTTTTCTCCTCTTATTTTTTTACTACTCGATTTTTTTTTATTTAATGTTAATTTTCGAAATATTATAAATTTTGAATCTTTTAATTAATAAGTAATCATACTTATTAATAATAAATATTCTTGTTTGTACATTATGGTCTTAATACTAAACACAACTTGATAAAATCCATTCAGAACCTACATTGAACCTTGATATTTAATTTAACCGTATTTTATAATTTAACAACAGTTTTAAAATGTTATTAACAAGCATCAACATTTCAGGTCTTCCCCTTGCACAAACACATGATTAGGGTCCGTTAAAAAAAATGGTACCACATAAAAGTACCGAATAACAATAAATAACAAATTGGAATTTTAAACCTTTCGGAGGTGAAACTACTGTTCTGTGTTGTAACCAAATTTTAAGAATGAACGTTTTATCTCGCGTCTGTAAGATCAATGATACAAGCCATCTACCTAGAACTTGTGCATAACTGTATGTATGTGGATAACATAACAATATATATATATATATATATATATATATATATATATATATATATATATATATATATATATATATATATATATATATATATATATATATATATATATATATATATATATATATATATATATATATATATATATATATATATATATATATATATATATTGATGTGATATTTTGGTCTCATATCAAGGAATAAAGAGACAAATTTAGTTAAAAGATTTAATCGACACTACTATTATTGCATAAAAAACTTGCAAAATACCAGAAAAAACAAATCAAGAAACTGGTATGAGTTACAAATTGTGAGCGCATTGCCAGTGTAGCTTTCACTAGATTCAACAAGTTTAAATAATAACAATAAACATTGTATGTTAGTTGAAAAATGTAAATAATTAGATTTAAGAAATTTTGTAAAATTCACTTTATCTTGAGAAGCTAGACTTCTTTAACAAAAAAGGAAAAGGCGTTAAAAAGAAATCCACCGATGGAGTGTATTTAGTTCACAGACTATCACAGGTTGACTTTGAATAGCTTGTAGTGTAGAAAATCACAAGATGTGTGAAAAGCAAATTTCTGGATCTGAAACAAAGAAAATTCCAAATTAAATCTAAAAATAAAATCAATAACTTTAAAAAAGTAACAAATATCAAAACTTAGTGAGAAAGACTATATACTTTGCTTAAAAGACAGTAAATTTTAAATAAAGTGAATGAACTTGAAAACAAGAAGCTTACTATCGTTAAAAAACAACAAACAGTTATTTTACAAAAATAAGTGAGCGTACCAGAGACTTTGTTAATGAAAATCAAAGCATATTACTTTAAATTCGATAGATCAGGTCAATCTCTAGTTTTAAAAGTTTAATTTTCGTTTTATCCCAGAAAATGTACCAGCAGCTGCCAAGTTTTGCGTTGTCAATGGTAATTTTGCAATATCAAACCAAAGATGTTGATTAGTTGTTATTTTTCACGTTGTATTCAAAGATGAAAGTTCAGAGAACATTTTCAGCAGATTTCAGCAAGTCAGGCAGTTGAAAAAGCACTGAACTAGCTCGACAAACTTGCATGTCACCCTAGAAAAGATTCAAGTTTATTTAGTTAATAAAATTCTTTGGAAAAACCAAAAAGATGTTAAATTAAGAAATAGGGATTAGTAAGTAGGAAAGGAAAGTAAAATTTCAGACTGTACATAGTTTTAACTAATTTTAAGGAAATTATGTAAGAAAACACACAAATTTGAGTAAAGCTTTAGAAAAAAGCTGGCCAAAAAAAGGGGGTATCAAAATGTAGGTAAAGACACGGAGAATATTATTTTAGCAGTAAAAATGGGCAAAAGTATCTATTAAGAAAAATTTTGTTCATTTCTCATTTCGACATTTCAAAATGACAGGTCCAACAATCCATGAATGTGACAAAAAGTCAAATTTTAGTAAAAATCTCATGAAAAAAGTTCGTAACTAAGAAGTTTTGTTAAAAAATGGGAACGAGGTTGTTGAATTTTGAGAAAAATAGTCATGTCAAATTATTATTAATATTATGAAAATTTAAAGAAATCATATCAAAACTACAAATTAATTAGCAGAAAATGGAGAAAATAAGACAAGGCAAGGCCTAAAACATATAGTTTGTGTATTTTCAAAATAAAATTGGTTGGAAAAAACATAACCAAGAACGTAAAACAAACGTCAGAATTTGACTTACCAAACAGGTATCAATTTATATTCCTACATTTAATCAAGTATTTTAGCGTAAAGCTTCACGTTCACATTTAATCACTATTCACTGGAGAGAGTATCGTCGACAAGGAATATCCAGGGGTAGCAATACGTGAGCTGTAGCAGATTGGCACTTTGCAGAAAAGGTTTTGTGCGTATAAGATTTGAAACGCCCGTAAACTGACAGATACAGTGTTAGATACAGGAAGAGAGCTCAATTGACATTATTAAATTTGCAAATTCCCATTTCTTCGAATGCATTAGTTCAAATTTCCACAGAGTAAATTTGCAGATTTAAAACAACAAATCAAGGCCTAGATTTTCTTAGTTTAAAATTTAGTATAAGAGTTTATTGATCACTGGTTTTACTTTCTTGTCAAAAATAAAATTGTTATTATTTAATTGTTGGTTCTTTAATCAAATCAAAGCCACTGGTTAGCCGAAGTGACCTGCACTGGGACTAGTATCTACATTTGTAGCTCATGCTCAAATTAAATGTGTGATTGATTATAAAAGGTAGTGTACTGTAATAGTGGCGCCTTTTAAAAATAAATTTCTATTACAGTCATTCACACACACCTTTTAAATAATAAATATTACAACAATACATATATATATATATATATATATATATATATATATATATATATATATATATATATATATATTGTCGTGACATTTGCAAAAATATATATTTTAGGGCAAAAGCCAGAGAAAATAAGCCGTCGTAGCAACAGACAGAGGTACATAACTCATTGCACGATATTGTTACCTTCGTGTATGAGGAACTGCACTTACAATCCTTCAACGAAGCTAGGGGAGGTCAATGACCTCAAGTAAGACTTAAAATGTGATATGGTAACTCAAGCAAAACACCTTATATTTAATAAAGCTCACATGCACTATGTTTAGTATAATTTATGATAATTAGGTATAAAAGGATACACCCAGTAGGGTAAACCATATGTAAAAAGTAGACAAACCTTATAATATGTTAAAATAACTAATTAGAGAGACCACAGCAAGGGTTCAAATGTGTAGAATCAAGCTTTGTTCTTGTAGAAACCATAAACTCTCTGAATACTCTCGTAGTGGACTCGTCAAACTATAAAATTAAAACATTTTATTAAAATAGTGCTACAAATTAGATTAAAGGAAAATAATAGTGAATAAGGATGACTTATTAACTACTAGAATACGTATATGAACGATAATAATGAGCAAAATTAACATAAAATCTAGTTATAAGAAAATGTAAAAAAATATCTCTCGGCAAGTATACGTATATGTAGGTTTTACAAAAAGGATACATCGTAATGTGATGAAACTCACAGAAAATAAAGACTAGTACCTGTTAGTGAAGTGCAGCGTAAAATTTCCGAACTGTGACACGTTGGGGGGTATTTCTTAATAAATCTTTGTGTATTCTAGATACCCTCACATAAAATGAACTGCAACTTTTCTTAAAACTCCTTTAGATATAATATTTCTTATCCTGGTGTGAATTCAGGACACCAGTGTTGTTTTGTGTAACTTTTGATAGGACACTATGTATTAGTTTAGGCACTGCTCACCGATGAACTTGGAGGTGGGTACCTAAAATATTTGTTCACATATAATTATGTTTTAAACCTATCTAGGTAATAAATGTTTGTAGATAATTAATAATTAGTGTATTAAGTAAGATCTGGGCGAATTTTAAGTAGTTTTATGTAGTAATAAGGTCAGAAAATAAGTATATAGAATATTTATCAAAGTGTCTTAAAAATCATTATGGGGGTACAAATGGGGTACCAAAATGATTGGAAATGCATAGTAAAGCTCATTCCAATGTTAAAATGTGCATATAATAAGTAATAGGCATAAAAATAATACATGTTTAAAAAATTAAAATTCTTTATTAAAATCATACTATCTGATTTTTGTATTCCTGTCAATCTCAGCGAATAAAAACGCAAAAAGTGGCAAAGTCAGTCTAGAAAACGCGGTCGTAGAGGCAACATGTTATAAAATTTACTCCAGAAAATTCCTAACCTAGAATTTGATTATTGAAAATTTACCCTATTGTTGAAACCGTGTGTTTACGGAAGTAACTATAAATTATTGAAAAAAAAGGAATAACAAGTTGATAAGTATTCTATGCTTAAAATATAAATGTTATGTAAAATGTTGTAAACTAGACTCAAATTTTCCAAAGCCGACTCGCATAATTATCTATTTTGAATATCTAAGGTACTTACCTTAATGTAAAATTTAATTATTTTAAAAACCCGTGCTTCGAAAGTGATCTCCTTAAAATAAAGTGTCCCGAAGGAAGAAAATAAGGGAAAATAAATAAAAACATCTTTATCCAATCATCTGAACTTCTAGTAATCTTCAAGCACCTGCGGTTGGTAACATCAGTAACCAGCTTTGAACGAGAATCCAGGGGCGTACTCACAGCAGTTGTGCGCGATTGAGCTCAACGACGTGACGATAGCGGTAAAGTATAAAGGTACCTTATCGGTTATTATTTTCACTGATCAGTTGATAAAACTTTTGAATATATTTGCAAAGGCCAATTAATAAAACGCATAATATCCATTCATCTTAAATTTTACTTATGTAAATTTGTGTATTTTTAAAATTTATAAATTAACCTCGTCCAGTTCATTAAATTTTGTTAATCTCTTTAAAAAAAAAAAAAAAAAAAAAAAAAAAAAATGTCGTGACATTTGCAAAAATATATATTTTAGGGCAAAAGCCAGAGAAAATAAGCCGTCGTAGCAACAGACAGAGGTACATAACTCATTGCACGATATTGTTACCTTCGTGTATGAGGAACTGCGACCAACGTGGTAGGCGACGTTGTTAAACGGCATTTTGACGCTTAACAACGCAGAATATTGACAACAGTGTACTCTAGTAAATTGAAAAGATTAAGTTTGATATTTTATAAAAATAACCGGCAAAAATACTAATCATTTGTTTTAAAACTGTAAGAAGTATATCCAATTTCATAAGTATATGGATCTAAGATCTGGAAAAACAATAGTCATGGCAGACCAAACAAACACTACACCAGAACAAATCGAACAAAATAACACTACACAAGAGCAAACACCATCCACATCACAACAATCTGATGATACAGCACTTACACAAACACACGCAGACACAAACATGTTGCATCAACTAATGCAAATGGTGACAAGTATCAACTCGAATATGGAGCAAACAAATATAAACGTCATTGCAACACAAACAGAAATGAAACAAACAAATATAAACGTCATGGAGATACAAGTAACAGTACGACAAATTGCCGAAGACAATAAAAAATTTGAAGAACGCATGGAAGGAATACAAGGGAGAGTAGAAAGGGTAGAGAACAGGCTCGACTCTATGACAGACGATGTCATTGAGGACATCAACACCAAAGTCAAGTCCGCCACGGAGAAAATGGAGGAGTCCATTGCACGTAATGTAGAAGGATTAATAGTCGACGTGGTAAATGAAGTAGACAGCAAACTAAAGAAGCAAGATGACACAGTAAATAAGAAGTTAAAAGAGCAGGAATGTATGTATAACCATTTGAACACGCAGTTGTTAAAAGAAGGACACACAACCATCACCAACACACCATATGCACACACATGTACCAAGAACCAATTCTATTTTTATGGGGACAACCGTACGCACCCCAAGACATTCATCACACGTTTAAAACAGTATATGAACACGATACACCCAGACGCCAACTTAAAACAAAATATACAAAATATGGTAAGAGGTTTTGCTGAGGAGTGGTATAATGTTATATGTGATAATTTTGAAACGTTACCTGAATTTGAGGAACTTTTGTTGAAACAGTACTGGGGAAAACACGCTCAGCAAAAAGTACGTTTCAACCTGTTTAATGGGAAATACAACAAGAACTCCGGTGTAAGTAGGGAGAATTATGTATTACGAAAAATAGGTAATATTAAACATCTAGAACCAGCTTTTATTGAGGGAGAAATGGTAACTTACTTAGCAAGACATTTCTCTGACGATATACATAATGTCATTATTACTCAGAGAATAACGACATTAGACAGCTTAATCGAATATTTACGTGGCATTGATGATCACCGTATAGGGTGGAAACAAGGAAATAAAGGCAAGGTAGATAGGCAAAATGATAGGTATACAAATTTTGAAAATAATAACAGGGATAAATATAGGGAAAACAATAGAAATTCTAACTATGATAACAGAAGAAATTATGACTATAATAATAATCAAAGAGATGATAGGAGACATGTTAGTTGGGGGGACAAAAAGGCTCAAGATTCAGAAAGGGAAACAGACAGACGAACATACGCACAGATCAGTAATGTAAACGTTCAGGGGGAAAAAGGAGACAGGGCAAACACACGAGCTAATTTCGATAGGATTGAAACCGTGGCACAGGTAAATGATCCGCCTCGAAACCAGGATTTTCGGCAAGCGATGTTTTAATTTTGAACAATGTTTCATACCAACATATGAAAGAGTTTATCGGTAATGACATGGATGACGGATCAATTAACATTAAAACCAGCAATCTACCAATGGTAGACGTTAAATTAAAAACAAATACATATAAGGCGCTCCTTGATACAGGTGCTGAATTAAGTTTAATCAAAGAAAGAATTATTAATGATTGTTATGATGGTAATAAAAGTAAAGATTGCATTAAAATAAGTAAAATAAATTTAGTAGACCCAAAGGGGAAAAAAATTGCTCAATGTAATCAGGTTTTAAACACGAAGTTCACGGTAGAGAATTATGAATTTGAGAGAAACTTTATAATAATAGATGACATGAAGTTTGATATCATTTTGGGAGAAGACATCCTAACACAACTCAGAGCAAAAATTGACCTTGAAAAGAGGGTAATAGATTTACAAGGTAGTACCATACCGATGTATTCCACCGGGGAGGTAGGAAATTGTGTTGATAATAAAAATGAATATGCTAATAATAATATTGCGGTCGACATACAGGTCGAAAAGTTTAAATGGTGTAATGGCGAACAGGCCAGTGATATGAAAATAATTGCGGACGACGGGGAAGTCGTGTACAAAAATAAGGTAGAAATCGACAAGGAGGTCGAGAAAAAAAATATGTATTGGTACTATGTAGAGTTGTGGATGGAAAACTTTGACAAAAAAGATGCAATCGTACATGATTGGTTGATTGAATATAAAACTGAAAAAAAATCTACTAAAGTTAAAAATGGTTATATTGGCAAATTTAATAGGGTAAATAAAGTAAGGATGAAAAGAAAAGTACATAAAATAATAAAGCGTCGAATAGGACATGTATCAAAGCCTAAAACTTTTAAAACATATAAAGATAAACAAAAGATAAAGGTCAAAAAGAAACAAGTAAATAATATAAATTTATTTGGAGATATAACATTAAACTGTCCGGAAAATTTTGTTAAAACAATAAGTGAAATTTTACAGAAATATAGAGCGCTAATTAATTTTGAAGCACGTGTAGCGGTAGGCTACATACATAAGTTACAAGTAAACGAGACTAAATCATTCAAATGTAAAACATACCCAATTCCCTATAAACAAAGAGAATCAGTAAAAATTGAATTACAGAATATGATAAGTTCGGGAATCATAGAATCGACAAAGACAAACTACATTAATCCACTAGTTGTGGTGAAAAAGAAAGACAACTCAATAAGGCTATGCTTAGATGCTAGAAACTTAAACTCTATTACTACATCTCAATTCGACGCGCCACAAACAATCGATACATTATTGTTTAGAATAGGTAAAAACACTATTTTCTCTAAGTTAGATTTAAAAAACTCTTTTTGGTTGATTCCGCTACATCCTGAGTCGCGTAAATTCACTGGATTCAGCGTGGACGGACATATATACCAGTTCAAGGTGGTTCCTTTCGGTCTTCAAAGTGCTTCATCAGCTCTGGTTCGGGCGATGCAGAGTATCCTCGACAAGTACGATTCTTTCTGTCTGCACTATATCGATGATATTTTGATATTTTCTGCAACAGAAAGAGAACATCGTGAACATTTGAACATCATATTAAATGCGCTAAACGAAGCGGGTTTGAAACTTAATATCGAAAAATGTGAATTTTATAAAACCTATGTAAAATACTTGGGATACCAAATAAGGCAAGAGGGAATTAGCATTGGACAAGAGAGGATAAAAGAAATCAAGGACTATCCACGTCCTATTAATCTAAAAATGTTGAGAGGGTTCCTAGGAGTTCTAAACTATTACAAAAAATTCATTCCAAGGCTATCAGAACTCGAAGTTCCGCTCATAGAACTATTGCGAAAAAACGTAAAATGGGTAAAATGCGTAAAATGGGAGTGGGATGAAAGGAGAGAAAGGGCATTCATAGAACTAAAAACAAACTTTCGTGACAATTTACTGTTATACAGTCCGGATTTCTCCATAACTTTCATTCTACGCACAGATGCGTCTGACTATATCGTAGCAGCCGAGCTAACGCAGATTCAAGGGGGGACTGAAACTCCAATTTGTTTTGTATCGAGAATCTTAAAACCTTTCGAACAGAGGTATTCAATTTCTGAAAAGGAAATGACAGCAGTCATTTTTGGGATCACTAAATTGACCTTTTTCTTGACATCTAACCACTTTACACTTGAAACCGATCACTCGGCACTTTGTTTTTTGATGAAGAACAGATTCGCAAACAATCGGATATATCGTTGGTCACTCCTGATACAGGAATATTCGTTCACGATCAAACATAGGCCAGGTAAAGAAAATGTAACTGCTGATGCGCTAACTAGAAATCGTCAAATAAACACAGAAAATGCAAACACTTACATGATAGCACTCAACACCTTCGAATATGAGGATAACTTATACTCAAACAAACGCATACTACGCAGTCAAACATATTTACACACACTCAGAGACAAAATTAGACAACAACCATTCAGAGGATACTCCATTGAAGGTAATTTTATTATAAAAACAATTGGAAATGAACAAAAATATGTCATAGATGAAAATTATACCAAGGAAATTATTTGGGATTTACACGAACGATTTGGACATATCGGGATACGGAAAACGTGGATGATATTTCGAGAAACGTTTTATGCGGAAAAAGACCTTATTTTAGCGAAGGAATCAATTTCAGAATGTCATCTGTGTATACTTGGCAAGACCAAAAATCACGTTAACAGGAACACAGTGTGTAGCTTCGTCACGAAATCACCATTAGAGTTAATCGCAATTGATTATATAAGTAATTTGATAGAAGTCGAATATGGATATAAACATATTTTGATTGTGGTAGATGTTTTTACCAAATTTGTTAAATTGTACCCGACAAAAGCATGTAACACTAGAATCACAATTGCCAAGCTCAAACTTTATTTTGAAACGGTAGGAAAGCCAAAGAAAGTACTAGCAGACAATGCAACATATTTTAATAATGAACGGTTTGTAAAATCATTAGAGAAAAGTAATATTCGTGTAGCATTCACATCTATACGACATCCACAAGGGAACATCTCTGAGAGGTACGTCCAAGAATGTGTAAAAATTTTAAGATTCATCGTTCAGCATGATCATACTGAATGGCCTTTAGCCATAGCCGAAGTAGAAGAGTATATGAACAATGTGCCACATACAGTAACTCGTATTTCACCAGTTACCGCCATGATGGGATACGCGCCCACAAGACCATGGACAGACAGAGACATATTAAATTTAGGAGAGATTCATAAACTAATAAAGATGAGACAAGAGCGTAACACAAAAAAATATTTAGCAAGGGCCAACAAAAGAATCAAAAACAAGATTAAGTTTGAAGTAGGGGATTACGTAGTAGTAAAGCGATTACGTGTCTCTGACTTGAGAAGAAATATATGCGGAAAACTCTTTTTGCCATATGAAGGACCTTACGTTGTACACAGGGTATTAAACGACAATACTTATGAGTTAAAATTTTCTAATAATGATCATGTCAGGGGAAGATTTCATATAGAAATGATATACCCTTATGATACAGATTAAAACAAATGATTTGCAGTGTTTATTATTTTGCAAACGCCACTAATTGTTTTAAAAAAAAATATCAAAATTTTCTTTTAGTAATAAAACTTTGACATTTTGGGGAGGTAAAATGTCGTGACATTTGCAAAAATATATATTTTAGGGCAAAAGCCAGAGAAAATAAGCCGTCGTAGCAACAGACAGAGGTACATAACTCATTGCACGATATTGTTACCTTCGTGTATGAGGAACTGCACTTACAATCCTTCAACGAAGCTAGGGGAGGTCAATGACCTCAAGTAAGACTTAAAATGTGATATGGTAACTCAAGCAAAACACCTTATATTTAATAAAGCTCACATGCACTATGTTTAGTATAATTTATGATAATTAGGTATAAAAGGATACACCCAGTAGGGTAAACCATATGTAAAAAGTAGACAAACCTTATAATATGTTAAAATAACTAATTAGAGAGACCACAGCAAGGGTTCAAATGTGTAGAATCAAGCTTTGTTCTTGTAGAAACCATAAACTCTCTGAATACTCTCGTAGTGGACTCGTCAAACTATAAAATTAAAACATTTTATTAAAATAGTGCTACAAATTAGATTAAAGGAAAATAATAGTGAACAAGGATGACTTATTAACTGCTAGAATACGTATATGAACGATAATAATGAGCAAAATTAACATAAAATCTAGTTATAAGAAAATGTAAAAAAATATCTCTCGGCAAGTATACGTATATGTAGGTTTTACAAAAAGGACACATCGTAATGTGATGAAACTCACAGAAAATAAAGACTAGTACCTGTTAGTGAAGTGCAGCGTAAAATTTCCGAACTGTGACACGTTGGGGGGTATTTCTTAATAAATCTTTGTGTATTCTAGATACCCTCACATAAAATGAACTGCAACTTTTCTTAAAACTCCTTTAGATATAATATTTCTTATCCTGGTGTGAAATCAGGACACCAGTGTTGTTTTGTGTAACTTTTGATAGGACACTATGTATTAGTTTAGGCACTGCTCACCGATGAACTTGGAGGTGGGTACCTAAAATATTTGTTCACATATAATTATGTTTTAAACCTATCTAGGTAATAAATGTTTGTAGATAATTAATAATTAGTGTATTAAGTAAGATCTGGGCGAATTTTAAGTAGTTTTATGTAGTAATAAGGTCAGAAAATAAGTATATAGAATATTTATCAAAGTGTCTTAAAAATCATTATGGGGGTACAAATGGGGTACCAAAATGATTGGAAATGCATAGTAAAGCTCATTCCAATGTTAAATGTGCATATAATAAGTAATAGGCATAAAAATAATACATGTTTAAAAAATTAAAATTCTTTATTAAAATCATACTATCTGATTTTTGTATTCCTGTCAATCTCAGCGAATAAAAACGCGAGAAGTGGCAAAGTCAGTCTAGAAAACGCGGTCGTAGAGGCAACATGTTATAAAATTTACTCCAGAAAATTCCTAACCTAGAATTTGATTATTGAAAATTTACCCTATTGTTGAAACCGTGTGTTTACGGAAGTAACTATAAATTATTGAAAAGAGTTAGGAATAACAAGTTGATAAGTATTCTATGCTTAAAATATAAATGTAATGTAAAATGTTGTAAACTAGACTCAAATTTTCCAAAGCCGACTCGCATAATTATCTATTTTGAATATCTAAGGTACTTACCTTAATATAAAATTTTATTCTTTTAAAAACCCGTGCTTCGAAAGTGATCTCCTTAAAATAAAGTGTCCCGAAGGAAGAAAATAAGGGAAAATAAATAAAAACATCTTTATCCAATCATCTGAACTTCTAGTAATCTTCAAGCACCTGCGGTTGGTAACATCAGTAACCAGCTTTGAACGAGAATCCAGGGGCGTACTCACAGCAGTTGTGCGCGATTGAGCTCAACGACGTGACGATAGCGGTAAAGTATAAAGGTACCTTATCGGTTATTATTTTCACTGATCAGTTGATAAAACTTTTGAATATATTTGCAAAGGCCAATTAATAAAACGCATAATATCCATTCATCTTAAATTTTACTTATGTAAATTTGTGTATTTTTAAAATTTATAAATTAACCTCGTCCAGTTCATTAAATTTTGTTAATCTTTTTGAAATATTGGTGTATTATTTGAGTTGCTAGAGAGTACATTGTATTTCAGGAACCGGCTATCTGAGAGGGAGTTGTACTGCACTGTTGCGGTACCCTCATGCTCTGAGGTGTGGCAGCATCAATCTCTCTCGACTGTTCACAACAATATATATATATATATATATATATATATATATATATATATATATATATATATATATATATATATATATATATATATATATATATATATGTAAAATGTAATGTTTTATTAAACTATATAAATAGAAATATAAACAAAATTTCATTGCTTAAGATTTAAGTTAGAAGCTTAATCTTGAATTTCCTATTTCTTTAATTGGAGATTAAACTCATTTTTATCATTAACAGTGATAGACCTCTATTTTGGTTTCAATTAAAATAAGGATAAAATTATCAAATTTTTAGGTCGAAACTAAATGCAAAAATTTGCTTCTTATTAAAGATAAATTGAGAATATTCAATATTTTTTAAATGCAAATTAAATGTTATAATTAACTATTATCCTAATTTGCTCAATTTAGAGCTCCTTGATTTCATTCATGAAATAAGCCAATTAATAGAATTAAGATAAAAAAAATTAAGATAATTGAGTAATTTATTATATTTGTAAGTGTTAATGTTATAATTATAGGTATTAATAAAGTAATTTCAACATCAAAAATTAAAAAAATTACAGCAATTAAAAAAAATTGTAATGAAAATGGTAAACGAGCAGGATTTTTGGGGTCAAATCCACATTCAAAGGGAGATCTTTTTTCTCGATCTATAAAACTTTTTTTTGAAATTAAGTTAATTAAAATGATTATAAAAGTAATAATGATAAAAATAGTAATTGTCATATATAATAAGATTTTAATTATTTATACTAATTATTTTAGATTTATTGATTGGAAGTCAATTATAATATTTATATTATATAAATTATCTACCTCATCAATAGATAGAAATATAAAGGAATAATCAAACTACATCTACGAAATGTCAATATCAAGCAGCAGCTTCGAATCCAAAATGATGAATTGAAGAAAAATGATTTTTATAATGACGGATTAAACAAACAAAAAGAAATGTGGTTCCAATAATTACATGAAGTCCATGGAATCCTGTGGCTATAAAAAAAGATGAACCATAGACAGAATCTGCAATTGTAAAAGGGGCTTCAATATATTCATATGCTTGAAGGATAGAAAAATAAATACCTAATATTACAGTTAGAATTAATCTTTGAAGAGCTTGCTTATAATTATTTTCTATTAACCCGTGATGAGCCCAAGTTACTGTAAGACCTGAAGTAACTAAAATTAGAGTGTTTAATAAAGGAATTTCAATAGGATTAAAAGTTTGAATACCTTTTGGAGGTCAAATTATTCCTAACTCAATTCTAGGAGAAAGAGAATTATGAAAAAATCTTCAAAAGAATCTGATAAAAAAAAATATTTCAGATGTAATAAAAAGAATTATTCCTCAACGTAATCCTATAGTTACAATGTAAGTATGAAGGCCTTGAAAAGTTCCTTCTCGGGTTACATCTCGTCATCATTGATATATTACTAAAGTTGTAATAAATAATCCTAATAAGAATAAATTTCTTTGATAAATATGAAATCATTTAATTAATCCTACTATAGTAGTTATAGCTCCTAATGCTCCTAAAATTGGTCAAGGTCTAGCATCTACTAAATGAAATGGGTGATTTATATATATATATATATATATATATATATATATATATATATATATATATATATATATATATAAAAATCGGCAGCTACTGGAAGCTGCTGGAACCTCCCCACCCGGTGAATCTTTGAAGCCGAAAAGAGCACTAAACAATATGAAAGATCTCATTTAATTATATTTATTAAGTTGAAATATTTTTTTCGTATTAAATCAGAAAAAAGTCTTTCGTTCGGTGGGATTTTGACTTAAGAACTTGAGTGTTAAATTTATAGTCTGCACAACATTAACATTTTATTCAGTGTTTTTAATACAAATATATGCTTCATCGGATCCTAGCCCGGGGCCAGCCAGACAACCACGGTGAACACCGCCGTGGCGAGTGTGAGGCTGGACGGGGTAGGTCCGGTTTGGCTTTGAGAAAAATAGAAAAGTAGCTCCTGTCTTCTGTAAGCAGGCTTAAAGACTAGGTTAAAATTATAATGTGGACCTAAAATTAATATAAAAATAAACACAATTCTATAAAAACGTTCGTAGGCAAGAGCACTTAATAATTTTGATTATTGATACGGGAAACAACTAAACGAAAAAACCAGTTCGTTGGTAATCAGGGATGGCCATCTTTGGAAAAAACCATATAACTCTTGGTGGACAGCTTCCCTGCCAGATGTAGCCAGGTGGATCGTTTAAGTTTGAGTTGGTATATTTTGTTTTATCTTTTGGCCTCGACCAATTTTTCACTAAATCGGTCGGGGAAGTGATAGCAGTCAAATTTTTGGTTCCAATGTTTCTCTGGGGACTTTGATTTTTGAAAAATGTTTAGGTTGGTACCAATGTCTTAAATTGTTTTTAGGTTATGTAGTACTATTTTTAGGTTATGTTGCCGGAAGAATTTCCGGCGGGATGCCGAAAGTAGCGGAAAAAGTTTTTAAAATATGTCACTGTCACTTTTAAAGTTTTATTGGAAAAAACTCACCGAAAGCATTCCGGTGGGGTTGCTTACACTTGTAGGACTTGTAAGCGGTTCAGGATGGCCTCTCACACCATCCGTGGGCTTTATAAACGTCGAAAAAACTTGTAATCTCTCGATGCACTTGACACGTCAAAAATACTCAGCATACAGTTTGCACGCTTTAACACACTAGCAGAGAACTTATACCACAAATGGACCCGTAGTATTTTTTGGGAATTTTCCTTTGAGTCCATTTAATAAAATTTGACATTTTTCTGAAAAGTAATATTTTTCCGAAAATTTGACATTTTTCTGAAGTGACATTTCTCCGAAATTTTGACATTTTTTCGAAAATTTGACATTTCTCTGAAGTGACATTACTCCGAAAATTTGACAATTTTCAAACATTTGACATTTATCTGAAAGGTGACATTTTTCTGAAAGGTGACATTTCTTCGAAAATTTGGCGTTTTTTCGAAAATTTGACATTTTCCTGAATTTTTGACCTTTTCCTGAATTTTTGACATTTTTCTGAAGTGACATTTCTCTGAAAATTTGACATTTTTCTGAAGTGACATTACTCCGAAAATTTGACAATTTTCAAACATTTGGCATTTTTTTGAAAGGTGACATTTCTTCGAAAATTTGACGTTTTTTCGAAAATTTGACATTTTTATGAAAAGTGACATTTTTCTGAAAATTTGACATTTCTGAAAAGTGACATTTCCCTGAAAATTTAACATTTTTTCGAAAATTTGACATTTTCCTGAATTTTCGAAATTTTTCTAAAAAGTGACATTTCTCTGAAAATTTGAAATTTTTTCGAAAATTTGACATTTTTCTGAAGTGACATTACTCCGAAAATTTGACAATTTTCAAACATTTGGCATTTTTCCGAAAGGTGACATTTCTTTAAAAATTTGACGTTTTTTCGAAAATTTCACATTTTTCTGAAAAGTGACATTTTTCTGAAAATTTGACATATTTCTGAAAAGTGACATTTCCCTGAAAATTTAACATTTTTTCGAAAATTTGACATTTTCCTGAATTTTTGACATTTTCCTGAATTTTTGACATTTTTCTGAAAAGTGACATTTCTCTGAAAATTTGACATTTTTCTGAAGTGACATTACTCCGAAAATTTGACAATTTTCAAACATTTGGCATTTTTCCGAAAGGTGACATTTCTTTAAAAATTTGACGTTTTTTCGAAAATTTGACATTTTTCTGAAAAGTGACATTTTTCTGAAAATTTGACATTTCTGAAAAGTGACATTTCTCTGAAAATTTGACATTTTTCTGAAGTGACATTACTCCGAAAATTTGACAATTTTCAAACATTTGGCATTTTTCTGAAAGGTGACATTTCTTCGAAAATTTGACGTTTTTTCGAAAATTTGACATTTTTCTGAAAAGTGACATTTTTCTGAAAATTTGACATATTTCTGAAAAGTGACATTTCCCTGAAAATTTAACATTTTTTCGAAAATTTGACATTTTTCTGAAAAGTGACATTTCTCCGAAAAGTTGATATTTCTTGGAAATTAAAAAAAAAAATTTCGTGACTCGTCTTGTAGAAATATTTTTTTGATATCATCAGTTCGCCTGTTATAAGAATTTTATGCTTTTACGACATCATCAGAACGTAGGTGTATTTTTAGTTCACTCGTATTCCATCCATCTACAATATTTCCACATACGTTTCAAACTTTAATTGGATGTTTCCAATAGTTAAGTCGATATCTGCACCAGTTTCTAAGAATTTTTCTTATTTGTGACGTCATGTGACGTAGATGTATTATTAATTCACCGTAATCCGTCCGCCTACAATATTTATACCTACGTTTCAAATTTCAGTTCGATATCTTCAATCGTTCCCGAGTTATCAGCCGAAATCACTGAACACCTCTGTCATTATTAGAATATCACCCTGTACATTGCACTGCTTTGAGGACAAAACAAGTGAAATTTCTGTTTTTTAATTTTTTTCACGGAAACCAAATCGAAAAAGTGCAAGTGTGATATATCGTTGAAATCGGAATTTTTACTGCTTTTCAATGGTTCAATTACAAATTGTAAATAATCATAAAATAAACAACTTGTTGTGCCAAAACGGCACTAAACGTAATCCGATCTCAACCAAAACCTTTTCAGATCTTCTGGAGCACGAAAGAAACCCTCATGCAAAGTTTCATCCAGGTAGCTATAGTTGCCTCCGTGGTGTGTTAGTTGTCGCTCTGAAAATTCAGGGTCTTCTAACTCTTGCCACAAATGTGCGACTGGCTGCCTGTCAGTGGTCACCGTTTGTGTCATTTCCTAAGTTGTGCCTATCCTTTCAACTTAGCTACACCGTGCTGATGAGGACCAATGAGTCCGAAACACGTGTCCACGGTTGCTCTTTTTCTCTGCGGTCTTACCCACGAATTTTTCCTGTTTGCCATAAAGCTTTGTTCCGCATTAACAACTCCTATTTTTTTTATTCTTCCTTGGGTCCAGTGATTCCACGCAGGTAGCTATAGTTGCCTCCGTGGTGTGTTAGTTGTCGCTCTGAAAATTCAGGGTCTTCTAACTCTTGCCACAAATGTGCGACTGGCTGCCTGTCAGTGGTCACCGTTTGTGTCATTTCCTAAGTTGTGCCTATCCTTTCAACTTAGCTACACCGTGCTGATGAGGACCAATGAGTCCGAAACACGTGTCCACGGTTGCTCTTTTTCTCTGCGGTCTTACCCACGAATTTTTCCTGTTTGCCATAAAGCTTTGTTCCGCATTAACAACTCCTATTTTTTTTATTCTTCCTTGGGTCCAGTGATTCCACGCAGGTAGCTATAGTTGCCTCCGTGGTGTGTTAGTTGTCGCTCTGGAAATTCAGGGTCTTCTAACTCTTGCCACAAATGTGCGACTGGCTGCCTGTCAGTGGTCACCGTTTGTGTCATTTCCTAAGTTGTGCCTATCCTTTCAACTTAGCTACACCGTGCTGATGAGGACCAATGAGTCCGAAACACGTGTCCACGGTTGCTCTTTTTAAATTATTTTTTTTATTTTTTTTTTATTCCTCAACCAGACATTGACCTTTGAGGTACGGTCATTGAAAGCCCAATTCTAAAGTATGAGCATAAAATTTTAACGATGTACTGCATCCGAAAGGCAAAATAGAAGATTTTGTCAAAGCCGGCGTAGTGCCGATAAGCAAAAATTGATAAAAATCAATGCACATGTACAAGGCCGGTTTCTCGCATAGAAAGAGTTTGGATCGACCCAGCGGCTCGCAATTTGGTCGAGCGCGTTGAGTGGTCCAGACAAAGCAATGGTAGAAAAGCCAATAACATGGCTTTTCAAATGACAAAGTTATAGAGGAAAACGCCTTGTGCATAAAAATCCAAAAATTCAATTTTGCCTAAAAGTCGCTCGAAGGTGAGACGCTGCCAAATCGATAATATTAATCGACTGTGATAAGGGTTAGTAAGTCGTGGACTGATCGAACGCCACTCAACTTATGCAGTAATAAGTCCTCTGAATGCGTTTGAGTACGTGAATCTCCACGATACAAGAACTTTAAAGCTAAGTAGTCTCTAGCGAAACTAAATTCATTTAGTAAAACTTTTTTAAGTTAATTTCAGTCAGCCTTAATTATTCATTTACCCAGAGTCTGAAATGATTCTAAAAGCTCGCATTTTGATTCTGAGAAGGTATGTATGTATGAATCTTTTCTACCTAATCGATCGTTAGCGTGAGCGCTCTCGCTTGTATGGTCTGAAAGTCACTACCTTGATTGGGGAAGGCACGATTCTTATCTTGAGAATTTTGTATAACCAATTCTGTTAAATAAACGGATTGAACTAATATTTCTTAATTGATCTTGAGGCCTGTTGACGGTCTATAATCCCTGGAACTTTCGTATAGAAAACCGGATGTGTGGAGTTAATTCGCATTAACGTTCGACCTTCTGGTTACTTTACGGAGGTTTGATACGGATTTTTTTATGCGTTTTTTGAGAAATATATTCCGTTATTAATGGACCAAAACGTGATTTTCGCGTACCAAAACTAATCCCTCCGCAGAGAAATTCTTCGGTTGGGATTTTTTTATGCAAAAATTCAGGAAATTAAGAGGTGCCTAAACCCCTAACGAGGGAATTCGGGTCCAGAGAGAGCGTAGTTTCCGATCTGTGGTAGTGCAGCCTTGGTCCATTACTCGGCTACCGAAGTGCATCTTATCTCGAACCCGCCTGGGAGGTAGAAGAACGGGGTAATACGCGACTGGCGCCCCCTGAGAAATAAATTGGTGTCGCGTCATTTTGACGCCCGGTAGTGCGTTCTTCTACAATTCCACGCAGGTAGCTCTAGTTGCCTCCGTGGTGTGTTAGTTGTCGCTCTGGAAATTCAGAGTCTTCTAACTCTTGCCACAAATGTGCGACTGGCTGCCTGTCAGTGGTCACCGTTTGTGTCATTTCCTAAGTTGTGCCTATCCTTTCAACTTAGCTACACCGTGCTGATGAGGACCAATGAGTCCGAAACACGTGTCCACGGTTGCTCTTTCTCTCTGCGGTCTTACCCATGAGTATATATATATATATAAATATATATATATATATATATATATATATATATATATATATATATATATATATATATATATATATATATATATATATATATATATATATATATATATATATATAGACATATGAAGCCTCAATACGAAGCCCAAAACAGCATATTCTGCCGCTTACTCGAAGCCCACAACATACATACGAAGCCCGCCTTCGGGCTTCGTAAAAATAAGCGTGTATAAAACCTAGACTATGTTATTTTCAACAAATCCCGCCAATTGGCAAAATTTCGCCCGGGCATCAAATTGCACCTCCTTTCTCTCAAAACATACGCGATGTAGTTGAACGAATTGATGTTCAGATGGCGCTACAGTTGTCGGTGTATAAGCGATATATACAGTGAATATATTTGACGCATTTTGCAATGCCCTATTTTATTCGATGCATTATACGAATCCCTAAATCTTGGCAACACTGTCCATCTGCTTGGTAAATATTATGCAGCCAACTAATGTGTTTGTATCTGTAATATTTTTGCTGTGGCAATGATAATTTGTGGCAATGATAATTAAATATTTTATGTTAATTGTGTTTATCTAATGGCTGGCTTAGAACTGGACTCGTAACTAAATAATATTTATATCTGCTATAAGATGACAAAAAAATTGTTGTTATTTAACAAAAAGTAATAATAATAATAATAATAATTATATTTATTTACCAAAAGAGCAGTATATAAAATACACACACAAAAAATATTTTACTTTTTTACTTCACTAAGATTATATTTTTCTTTTCCGTGAGTTCAGCAGCAAAAATCGTAATTATAAATATAATTAATTTGTGATTTTAAGTACACTTATACAGGGTATTAACTAAAATGTTGTAGATATTTCTAGGTAGATTCCTTGACAAAAATGAAGGAAAGTTTCTAGTATTAATCTTTCCAAAATTAGCCCTCCCTGGAAAGCCCCTTTTAAAGGGGAGACTCCAAATCTCCTCTACTTTATATTTGTTAAATATTTCCCATCTTCTTTGTTATTTCCGTTCATTTAGTTTACATTACTTTTAATCTGAATAATTTTGAGAGAAGCGTATTAAATACATATGGAAGAAAACGGTTTACTTTTATGCATGTCAGGATATTTTTTTTTAAGCAAGAAGCAAAAAGTTTTAAAATTTTCTGATGAAGTTATAAGCTAAGTTTCAACCGTTAAGAACTGTTGAAAAGTCATAAAGGGTGGTTTATTTGATACATTTAAGGGATGCCACGGAGGATGAAAAGACTTTTGCATAAATATCATATTGAGTAAAAACTATTGATAAAAGCTTGCACTATAATGAGTCTGAAAAAAATAATTTCAAACATTATTTTAATGCACGCTTTACAGAAGGGCGTAATTATCCAGGAAAAGCTAATTTTAAAAAAGTTCATATGAAAGATCCGACTTTATTTTTGTCAAGTAATCTAGTACTTACCTAATATATGGTAGATACATACTATTCCGTAGTGTGAAAATAATAGTATGTTATCATCAGAACGGTAACGGACGTTTACCGGAGACCGGTATAACCCTCAAGGTTCGCGATGCTGTACTGTTTTTTGCACAATCGTATTATATTGCACTTCAATTAAAATAGTTTAATTTCTACTAAATGAACGAAAAGGCACGTTTATATTTCGCGGCAAGTACAACTTGTCAAATATGATATTTGTATTTTGACATTTCGTTTATTTACTAGAAATTAAACTATTTTAATTGAAGTATAATTAAAAACGATCGTGCAGAAAATGTTATTTTTCTTTTAAATACATAGAAATGACCTAATTTTTTGTACTTATTTTTGTGGAATAACGGTAATATATATTATATTAATTTTACTTACAAGTAAGCAAATTACTTACCGATTTAGCAATCAGTAAATATAACCTGACGTCGGGGGAACATATATTGTAAATAAACAAATAAGCTCGATCGTACAAAAAATAGAATTTTTTGAAATCGGAAAAAACCTCAAAATTGTCATTGAAGTGTTAAAGACAGTCACTAAAGTAATCCGACATTGTACGATTTCTTGTAGTAGTTGGAGGAGGTGACAGGTAAACGTCAACATAAATTGTCCATTGCTTGTGACATAACTACATTACTAAAAATTATTGAGATTTGACATTTAAATAATTATGACATTTCTTAATGTCACTTAAAATTATTTAATAAATAGAGTTGATTAACCTCAATTTCACAATTTTTGGGTTTCAAGAAAAACTTAGTTATGCACCTTGGCACTAAAGTTTCTTTTTATCATTTATGTGGTTTATTTAACTAAATTCTACATCGTGATAAAAAGTTTAACTTTCGTGCCTTGTTACATAAACAATTATTATCGCGTGTTTCCAAATAATTAATAAATTGTACCTACCTATTTTAGTTATTACTTTTTCCGTTCATCGTGTATTTGTAGCTTTGATAAATATATAAAAAATCGTTCATTAATAACCCCTATTAATGAATGATTTTCTATTAATATACGATTTTAGTTCAGGTAACTAAGGACATAATTGAAAACAATTAATATGACAATTAATGTCAACACTCTAATTGTCAAACGTATAAAACGTGTATGAAGCTTTTATAATTTATTAGTTATGTACATCGAAGACATATCATTAACTCCCCCAGAAGTGCTAGAAAGTGCAAATGTAGCATCTCTAAATTTACTTCCAGATAAAAACAGAAAACTTTACGAGAAAACTTACGCGGATTTAATTTCATGGTGCAAAAAGAGAAGCAGGTATAGCGCTATTCGGGATCGGTGCTATTGGCATATTTCTTCGATGTTACAAAAATAGGCCTAATGAATTTGTAATTGTATTCTTGATATTTTTTAAGTTCCATGTGTATTATCATAATTAAATAAATGAAGTAACACTTAGAATTCAATTTTGTGTCATAAAATAAAATTAGATTTTTTCCTATGTAATAATATACAATCAACGCGCAACGGAAATTTTTTATAACTTACTCATGTGTTAATCGGCGATTAATAATCTCGACAAATAATGCGCTCGCTAGCGCTCGCACGTTAAAATGTCTCAATTTATTAATCGCTCTCATTAACATACTTGTTTGTTAAATAACTATTATCTTATAGGTGTGTATTGTCTCTAGATATATGGTGGAGTGAGGTGAGAACAAATAGCAAAATAAAACATGTACTTATTTTATTTTTAAATTTTTAATTAATTTTATTTGAAAAGAAATTCTATTTGAAAGGAAATATTTATTTTATATTTATTGCGGAAAGGAAAAGTGGTAGAAAACTTCATATTTATTATAGAAAGCTATTAAAAAAGTTTTCAGGGAAATTCATTCAAATCCAATCGATTTTCTAATAACTTACTTTTTTCGTCTAAGAGCACCCCACTATTAGTGGAGTGAAAATAAATTTTGAATGAAACTGTTTGGCTGCAGGAATTTTATTGTTTTAGTTTGTTTTATGTATAATAACAAGAGCTATGAGCAGGATTAAATCGGTCCATTGCTTCTTGTAATATTTTAACAATTTACCTATTTTTAAACACTGAAATTTGCTATTATTTTCATTAGTATCTCCGGTCCTAGTAATCGTATCGTAAAAATAAAAATAACGAATTATTCGCAATAAAATCTTGAATAAGACTAGGCCTATGCAAAAACTAGATGATAGTTTGTTAATTATAGTCCAATCAATGAATGCCCAAAAGAGGATTGTAGAGAACATTTAGGAGGGGAGAATTTTCCTCTTCAGGGATGTGTTGGGGGTAGTTAGAACGCAGAAATACTAAAAGTCCCTGCCCCTAGCCCAGCCGCTTCAGGGATGGAGGGGGGTGTAAAGGTTCCTTTTTTCGATTCTTCGCTTATAACTCGGAAACGATGCGTCGTATGGGAAAAGGTAATCTATGCAAAATTAAACGTAATTAAATTTTCCACAAGAATGTTTATAATCATTTTCTTCCTATGTGTTATGGTTTACGAGATATTCGCCAGCGAAAATCTATAATTAATAAAAAAAAAATCAATATGTACCTTGAATAATTCTATCATAGCGATTTACCGTGGTCTGCTAATAAATCACAGTCACAAAACAATATTTATTTTACCATACTGGACGTATTTACTAACGTAATATTTTGTTGAAATCTATACATTTCCTTAAATATACAGTGTGACTCACTTACAATGAAAATACCCTTATAACTTTTTCATTTCAATCAAATTTTACTCAAGTATAGAACAAATTAGGATATACTTATGACCAGAAAATCATTCACCTGCTATAAAGGGAAAGCCACCTGCGGTACCAAAATATGCTGAAAAAAATAAAACATTTTGAATGTTAGAAATTCTAAAAAATGCATCCGATCGGCGCCACAATTGTACATACACCAAAATTTGATTTGGTTATTGATGGGGGATATCTCATACATAAGCACATCTGGCAAAGGAGATCCTCAGTTTCCACAATTTGTGACTACGTAAAATTCGTCGTTCGTAAGATTAAAAATCAATATGATTTTTAATATTTGTCCTCATATTTTGGTACCGCAGATGGCTTTGCCTTTATAGCAGGTGAATGATTTTCTAGTCATAAGTAGATCCTAATTTGTTCTATACATGAGTAAAATTTGATTCAAATCGGAAACAAAATGAAAAAGTTATAAGGGTATCTTTATTTTAAGTGAGTCACACTGTATATTTAAGGAAATGTCTAGATTTCGATAAAATATTACGTTAGTAAATACGTCCAGTGTTGTAAAATAAAGATTGTGTTGTGACTGTGATTTATTAGCAGACCACGGTAAACCGCTTTGATAGAAATATTAAAGGTACACAATTGATTTTTTTTTATTAATTATCGATTTTCGCTGGCAAATATCTCGTAAAATATAGTACATAGGAAGAAAATCAATATAAACATTCTTGTGGGAAATTTAATTAAGTTTAATTTTGCATAGATTACCTTTTTCCCTACGACGCACGCATCGTTTCCGAATTATAAGCGAAGAATCGAAAAAAGGAACCTTTCCACCCCCCCTCTCCCCTGAAGCGGCTTAGCTAGGAGCGGGGACTTTTGGTATGTTTACCTCCTGACTACCCCCAACACATTCCTGAAGAGAAAACTTCTCCCCTTCAAAATGTTCTCTACAACTCTCATTGATTGGACTATTAGTAAAAAAAATAAAAACCACCAAAAATTGCCTTTTTTTGAAAATAATTTAATAAATATAACATAACAATGCATCAATTTTAACGAAAGTCCGTGGAACTAAGCCTTTTATTGAACTAAACCTGTGCTAAATTTTAGCGCAGAATATTTTTGAACAAAACTCAAACATCTAAAAACCAATAATAATTTCGAAATTTTTATCGCTTATTGTTTAAGTGCAGTGACTCGTGTGGGGTAAATTTTTGTTCAGAATGTAGGTTTTTACATGTATTTTCCAACAGTGTTAAGAAAAAAGAATCCTTACCTAAACCGTTTTTTCTTGAAAATTATTTATTATTTTCAAGTTACAGTTGCAAACAAATTCAAATAACTCGGGATTTTTTATGAAACCAAAATCGGGAAACGAATTATGAAAATAGCTGAAATATCTAACATTCAAAAAAAAAATTAATGATCTTGCATTTGGGGCCGAAAAACGTCATTTTTTGTGTTATACACTTATAAATAAACAAATCGATATTTTTTCTAGAAATTTGGACTGATTGTTTTTCGATGCTTATGTTTTTGTCTCTGCCGTTTGAAAATGGGTCAAAACTACAATTTTTAGAATTGCGTCGAATAAAGCGGCTTTGAGATTATAACACACATAGTCATTTTTTTTTTACTTTCTTATTCATTTTTGTCGCGGAAGGGAAAACAAACTTAACCTGAACAGTAAGTAATTCTTATGTCTATGTACACAGTTTTGTAACTTTTAATTTTACTGATACAATAAAAAAATCGCAGTTAGGATTTGAACCAGAGACGTTGCATTATGGAAAAAAAGTGCTGGTGACGACCAGCACTTTTTTTCACAAGTCGCCAAATAGCTCTAAAGGTTATATTGTGGTTTTACAGATCATACTTCAGTAATAAGATAGTTCAGTGTGTAAGACGTTACACACTGAACTATCTTATTACTGAAGTATGATCTGTAAAACCACAATATAACCTTTAGAGCTATTTGGCGATTTTCGGATCTCTAACATAATCGCTAAAAGTCCGACTATCAGGCCTCTATCTTTTTTAACAATTGTGCTTCTGGATTGTTCTCAACTAGGTGAGACTAATATTATTGAAAAATAACCAGTCCAAATTGTAAGAACATAATATCAATTTGCTTATTTATAAGCAACTGAGATGCAAACACTGACGTATGTCGGCCCCAAATGCATTATTTTTTTAAGAAATGTTTCATCTATTTTCACAATTCGTTACCTGTTCTTGGTTTGATAAAAAATCCACAGTTATCTGAATATGTTTATAACTATAATTTTGAAAATTATAAACAGATTTTAAAAAATGGTCTAAATGAAGATAATGCCGTTGTAAAATACATGTAGAAAACCTACATTTTGAAAAAAAAATTCTACGAATCGATGCACTTAAACAATAAGCGATTAAAATTTCGAAATTTTTTTTTATTTTTAGCCGTTTGAATAAATGTTTTATGCTAAAATTTGGCACAAAGGTTTAGTTCAATAAAGTGCATAGTCCCTCCAACTTTCGTTAAAATGGATGCATTATTACGTTATATTTCTTAAATTGTCAAAAAGAGCAAATTTTGGTGGTTTCTATTTTCTTACAAATTAACAAATTGCCAGAAAGTTTTTTCATAGCCACTCGCTATTTTTATTTTTGCGATACGATTATTAGCATCGAAGATAATAAGGAAAAGAGCAGAAAATTTCAGCGTTGAAAAATAAATTGTTAAAATTGTTTACGCTGAACCGATTTAATTAAAAACTTCTCGGTGGCACTTATTATATCTATAACAAATTAAAATAATAAAATTGCTGCAGTCAGAGAATTCCTTATTCATCTATTTTGTTACTTAATTTGACTTCACTATATATGATTTAATATGTTAACATATTTAAAAACTAAATTAAATAACTAAAAAATCAGAACATGAAAAATTTATAACACTGCACATTACAGCAAATTGAGAAAGCATTAGTCTCATATTTAAAAGAACTAACTGTAAAAGGCCATTGTAGTGTCTGGCTCTGGCCTGGCCGACCAGATGTGGTCGACACTTTCTATCAATATCCCGCCAAATTTGTTTTAGATACCTACCTGATAAATGCGGCTGCCCCAAGTAGAAACACTGCATAAGATATTGACATAAATGGCTTTTACAGTGTTTTTACTTGGAACAGCTGAATGGTCAGTGCCACTTGTTTAAGAAATGTTAAAATCCACTATTAAAGCATTTAGAAATATTGTCATATAGATTAAATTTCGTTTTTTACTTCCCTTGCTAACCGAAGGGAAGTAGGGTATTGTAATCGTAAAAATTACCCTCTGAGATTTATTCGGATTTTCGCGTTTCAGACTATGCAGAATATGGAAATTAAAGCCATTTAATTTCATCAGTCTGTCTGTCTGTCAGTCTGGTGTCTGTCTGTTGGCGCTATATATACAGCTATATGTATATGTTATGTGTACACATAACAATTATTGTAGTTTATAAGATATATATTGTGGGGAAAATATTACAAAACCATTTGACGCAGAAGAAAAATATTTGGTCGTTAGTTAACGCTACTGTCAACGAAGAATAGTGGACACCTGAAAAAATAATGAGGAAAAAAATGTGACGAAAGACAGTTATATTTTGCGTGTAGTTAACACAATTGTCAAGGTCACTCTAAGAAAATAATGAAAAAATGGATTGCGGACAATAATGTTTCGCATATAGTTAACACAACTGTCAAAGAAGAAAAATATGAAAAAAATATACAGGGTGGTCACCCAAAAATAATAATAAAAAATGAGACGGAGGACGATATTATTTCACATGCAGATATCACAATTGCCAAGTAAGAAAAATATGAAAATATACAAAAAAATAATGAAAGAAGATGTGGCGGATATTTCGCATGTCAAAGAAGAAAAATATGAAAAATTTACAGAGTGGCCACTTTAAAAAGTAAGATACGACACAGGAAAATGATATTTGAAATGTAGTTGTCGGTCGCTATTACCAGGAAAAAAATCTGATATAGTTTTTATAAGAAAAAATATGCTCGGTCGTCATCCAACAGAAAAATAATTCATAAATAAAGGATGTCAATCAAAGGGGGAAGAAAATACTTTAAATTTTAGTCCGTTCCAATATGGTAAAAAATTTTTTTTTAAGGTTTAGTGTTTTTTTTTGCTCACCAAAAGTAAAATTTCGGCGCTCGTTTTTCGCGATTAACTCAAAAAAACCGCTGCCCAAGGAGTCACTACTTCCACATCCAGATTTTCTAACCAAGTCTCACAACGAAAAAAATTTGTATGTGGGAATAATTGTTTATGGAACTTTGATAATATAATATTTGAAATCGTCTACCCCAAAAACCCATAAAACGAAATCCCATCGGTAGTGGGATGGCGGTGATGATAGGGGAATAGTAATAGGAGAGGATGAAGTAAAAAAATATTTTGAGATTCTTGGTTCTTGTACACACACTAAATTACAATTTTTTTTATCCCCTTTAAAATGGGGTGGGGGTGGTAATGCGGGTGGCTAATGCCAAAAAGTTTTTTGAGACCTTAGCTTCTCTTACATATACCAAATACCAATTTTATGGACTCTTACCTGTTTGAATTACCTATTTATCCCCCATTTACCCCAATTTACCACCCATCCCTTCGACGGATGAGGATAAAATATAATTTATTTCCAGATCTCGTTAAAGTACATACATATACCAAATTTTAAGTCAATATCTTAAACGGTTCCAGAGTAATCGTGCGCACAATAAAAAGAAGACGGACCGGACCGCCAGACAGAAATGTTTTTTCGCTCAAATTTAAAATCTCGATGTTTCATGACATTCTAAGCTTATTTGAACAATAAAAATTTCCAAAATTTTTTTTGTCGTTTTATGTGGAAGTAATTAAGGCTTGAGGAGAAAAACGTTGACCACAATGTTGAAAGATATTTTAATTCTCTACAATTTCTACAAGTTATGTCTGTTCTTTGTTCAAAAATTCGTTTATATGAAAATCGAATTTTGCGAAAATGTTTTCCTTTAAATTGCGTTCTAATAAAAAAGTTCATTTAAAGTTTTTTTTTAGTTTTTTAAATGATTAATTAAATGGTATAGATGCCTACATTATTTTCCTTAAAAATAATTTATAACCTAGAAATCCAACCTTATTGTAAAAAAACATTTTATCCGTTTATAAGGAAACAAAATATTAGAAATTTTTGTTGAAAAATAAAGTTTATTCAATTATCTTTCAAATGGGACCAACCGATTTCATTTACCCTAATTACAGCGTCTTCTGTCAACACCACCTATAGACAAGGCCGACGCACAAAATCGATGAGTCATCAACACAAGACTGCAGTTTTGGTTGCTTCATAAAAATTTAAACAATTTATGGAGCAATATTAAATTTCTGCTATTTTTCTTATTATGGTCTTAGTCTTCATATCGCAAATAATAAAAAAACTAATTTTGAATAAAAATAGACATAAAAAAACTTTCAGATAATTTGTTACCTTGCAAAAAAAAGCATTATTAAAAATTGCCCTCTTTGTATAATTCGGTGAAATTATGCCATTTATTGCTTTATTTTTCAAGTTATGTTTAAAGACCTATCACTGTTTTTTTGATAAAATAGTAAAGTTAAAAACATCGTTCGTCTATTCAAATAATAAAGAAAATAAAAAAACCGCTGCCCAAGGAATCACTACTTCCACATCCAGATTTTCTATCCAAGTCACTCACAACGAAAAAATTTTGTATGTGGAAATAATTATTTATGGAACTTTAATAATATAATATTTGCCCAAAACCCATAAAACAATACCCCTCATCGGTAGTGGGGCGGGGGTGGCGATAGGGGGTGGTAGTGGGGAGTGGATGAAGTAAAAAAATATTTTGAGGTTTCTGGTTCTTGTACACACACTAAATCACAATTTTTTTTCATCCCCTTTAATAATGGGGTGGGGGTGGTAATGGGGGTGGCTAATGTCAAAAATTTTTTTGAGACCTTAGCTTCTCTTATATATACTAAATACCAATTTTATGGACTCTTACCTGCTTGACTTACCTATTTACCCCAAATTTACCCCAATTTACCCCCCAACCCTTCGACGGGACAAGATGAAAATATAATCTAGTTCTAGATCTCGTTAAAGTACACATGTGTACCAAATTTCAAATCAATATCTCAAACGATTCCTGAGTAAACGTGCGCACAAAAAAAAGTTACAGACAGACCGATAGACAGACAGAATTTTTTTTTCGCTCAAACTTAAAATTTCGACGTTTCATGACACTCTAAGCCTATTTGAATAATAAAAATTTTTAAAAAATTTTTTGTCGTTACTATACTTCCACTGGATGTGGAAGTAATTGAAGATAATTGTATCATCTACAAACAATTTTTTCGTCATAATAATAGAACTATTAATTTTTTAGAAAGTACTGTCATCAAAGAGGTGTAGCTTTACCATTGCCACCAGTTCTTTTGACATTAGTTGGACTATTCACGAAAACGCCATGTGCTTTATAAGCACGATAACTGAAGGACCAAGAGTCCGATCGTATTTAAGAAAGTGCCACGTTGTTATTAAAAAAAGTCCAATCTGCAAATACAACAGTATAGTCATCTTAAGCAAAAAATGCAAATATAAACTGTTGTAACTCTTGATAAGATTTGACAATAACAAAAATTCTGCAGAATGTAGCTAGAAGCTCTTCGCCAACCAAGCTGGAATCATCAGGAGACGATTAGATTACAAATATAGCAATTATATCTAGAAAAATCAACTTATTTTCAACAAACTGCAGAATGTCATATAGAATGTTTAACAGTTATATATTAACTTCAGTATACTGGCGAACAATATTTCCATTCAGTTATTTCTTTTTGCTTTCTATTGACTTTGACTTTTATCATGCGGGTAGTTTGAATAGAAAAAAGAACATTTACATTAATTCTTCAACGTTTTATATAACATTGTTCTATTTTCAAACTTCTCAAACAGTCTAGTTCACAAGTTCAAACACGTGTTAATTCTTGATATAGCTCGTAAAACTATGAGTGAGGGTTCATTGAATTCGGAATGACGTCTAGAAAAATGTGCAAAAGTTTCAAACCCGCACATAAACAATTGCAAAAGTTATAAACAAATTAAGATTGAAAAAATAACGAGATTCGTTTTTCCAAATAACTCGAAAACTATTAATATTTAAGAAATTTAAAAATAGATTCTTAAAGAGGAAGAAATTTCCAATAAAAAACTCCTGACACCCGGAACTCTATCTCTACTATTAATATAATTTTAATTTAATGTTGAAAATAGAGCTCCAGTGCTCTGAAACAAGTAAAAACATTTTTTTATATTATTAAATATAACAAGGAACAATATCTCGTTGGAAAAAAATTTTTCGCCGATTTTTCATAAAATGAGCTTATTGTTAATTAACAAATTTTTTTAGAGTTTGCGTTTATATTTCATGTCGGATAATTGTTAAACAAAAGCCACTAAAACTATTTCGCTCCGTGGAGACCTTATGTCAACTATACTTTATGAGATTATGACATTGCGATGATTTTAATTGTTATGGTCTATTAGTTATTAATCATTTGAGCTAACAAAAAACTAAGAAATAAAAAAGAGAGGTTGAAAATTTTTTTTATTAGTTTTAATTATTATTAGTGTTATTAAATTCAAAAATACTATAAGATTACATAAACTTTAAATTTTTAGTGCTATTTGTTTAAACGAATTTTATAGACAAATAGATAAATTACGTATTTTTGAAAAATATTTTTTTGCCATTTTATTTGTTATAAAATATTAGGCGATTTAAAATTTTTTTAACTGTTTGTAATCAATTTTTTCCTTTTTTCATTATATAAACAAATTATAAAAAAAAAAAAATGATTCTTAAAATTTATTATTTTTTGCAATTCTCTACAAGGGAAAAATTTTTTTGTTGTTAATTTATTTGTTTATTTATTAATAAACAATTTGTTATTAACAATCGCTGAACATGTTTATATTTTTTTTGATAGAAAAAAAAAAACAAAAACAACCTTATACATAAACATGTAAAAAACAATTAATATTTAAAATTTAAAATTCTATAACAAAAAATATAAAAATTTTTTTTGACATGTTTAATTATACGGTTGTTTTTGTTATTTTTTTCCATAAAAAAATATAAACGCATTCGGCGATTGTTAATAACAAATTGTTTATTAAATAAACAAATGAATTAACAATAAATACAAATTTCCCACCTTGGAGAGAACTGCAAATAATAAATTTTAAGAATAAATTTTTTTCTTAATAATTTGTTTAAATAATGAAAAAAAGAAAAATTTGATTATAAACAGTTAAAAAATTGTTTTAAGAATTTTTTTAAATCATAATATTTTATAACAAAAAATTGCAAAAAATTTTTTTCCAAAAATGCGTAATTTATCTGTTTGTTTATAAAATTTGTTTAAACAAATAGCACTAAAAATTTAAAGTTTATGTAATCTTGTAGTATTTTTGAATATAAAAACAGTATTAATAATTAAAATTAATAAAAAAAAAATTTCAACTCAACTCATTTCCATTTTTTAGTTTTTTGTTAACTTGAATAATTAATAACTAATAGACTGTAACAATTAAAAACATCGCAGTGTCATAATCTCATAAAGTATAGTTGACATAAGGTGTCCACGAAGCGAAATAATAATAAATTTAGTGGCTTTTGTTTAACCATTATCCGACTTGAAATATAAACGGAAACTATAAAAAAATTTGCTAATTGACAATAGGCTTATTTTATGAAAAACGGGGATCCAACGGGATATTGTTCCTTTAAGTGTCTAAATAATACCATAATTTTTTAAAATTTTTAAATTAATATTTAATAACATAAAAAAATGTTTTTACTTGCCACGGTTGGTTTCAGAGCATCACAACGGCTTTGCGTTCGCCGCGCGGAGCCTTATTTTCAACATCAAATTAAAATTATGAATAATAGAGATAGAGTTCCGGGAGACAAGAGTTCTTTTTTTGAATTTCTTAAATATTAATAGTATTCGAGTTATTTGCAAAAAACGAAACTCGTTATTTTTTCAATTTGTTTATAACTTTTGCAATGGTTTATGTGCGGGTTTGAAACTTTTTCACATTTTTCTAGGCGTCATTCCAAATCCAATGAGCCCTCACTCATATTTATAAGAGCTTTATCAAGAATTAACACGTGTATGAACTTGTGTCTTGTCTAAAAGAACAAGTACATAAAATTAATTTAATAATCATCGTAAAATGAAAAATGTTTATAAACAAACATAGGCAGGCTGTGGGCTTCAAGTAGGGGAGGAATATGCTACTTTGGGCTTCATTTTGAGGCTTCATATTTGTACAAAAAACCTATTTTAGTCAAACGTCAAGAATGGAATGAATACCTTGTATATTTTGCATTAGAATAAATATATCAATGGAAATAGTTTTAACATGCATATCCTAAACTTCCACAGGCCTCCCTGCAAGAGGATGCACATCGTCCTACCAGGGAAGGGAAAAGGCTAGCTGAAAAAATATTCACCCCTAGTAGAATTAAATGGGCGGTATCAACCTTCAAGCCCTTTAAATCACCGGGCAGGGACGGTATTTTTCCTGCCCTGCTTCAACATGGAATTGAGGAACTTATCCCATGCCTGAGAAGCATATTCATAGCAAGCTACACTCTTGGGTATATTCCCCAAGCTTGGAGGGAAGTTAAGGTGGCGTTTATCCCAAAGATAGGCAGACGTCCACCAGACGAGCCAAAATCTTATCGCCCCATCAGCTTAACCTCTTTTCTCCTTAAGACAATGGAGAAAATATTAGATCAACAGATTAGAAGCGAAATCATTACAGTGAAACCGCTTCACTCGAAACAATTTGCCTATCAACCTGGCAAATCAACAATAAATGCTCTACATGGCCTGGTTAAAGGCATCGAAAAGACATTTACTGCCAAGGAACTGGCTCTGTGTGCTTTCATAGATATAGAGGGTGCTTTTGATAACACCTCCTATGAATCCATACAAAGAGCCGCGGAAAAAGGGGGTATACAATCCCCAACAATCAAATGGATACAATCCATGCTAAGAAGCAGAATAATTACCACAGATATGGGGGGTGAGTCCGCCACCGTGACTGCAGTTAGGGGCTGTCCACAAGGTGGAGTCTTATCGCCCTTGCTGTGGTCAATGGTGGTCGACGATCTCCTCCATAAGCTGAGCAATTATGGCTTCAACGTTCAGGGCTACGCTGATGACCTGGTCGTTACTGTCAGGGGCAGGCATGAGGTTATGATCTCAAACCACATGCAAATTGCCCTAAACATAATATCCAAATGGTGCTCGTCAGAGGGTCTTAGTGTCAATCCGAGCAAAACAGTTATTGTTCCATTCACCAAAAGGAGAAAACTCAACTTGAGAGCTCCTATGTTGAATGGAACAGTACTGACCTTTTCCAGTGAGGTCAAGTATCTAGGAGTAATTCCTGGAACTCACATTTAGAAAGGACACTTACCAAGGCAACAACGGCCATTTGGACGTGCCGTAGGCTGTTTGGTAAGACTTGGGGTCTAAAGCCGAAAATGATACATTGGTCATACCTATCGGTTGTGAGACCTATGGTTACCTACGCATCATGCATATGGTGGCCAAAAACAGAAGAAAAAGTAGCACAAGGAAAGTTGCAGAAATTGCAACGCCTTGCCTGTCTAGGGACTACAGGAGCAATGCGCTCGTGTCCCACAGCAGCTATGGAGGCAATGCTGGACTTACTTCCTCTGCATTTGCATGTGAGGAAGGAGGCAGCACTTAGTGCCTTAAGGCTGCATCAGGCACTTAAATTCAGACCAGGCGACCTGGTTGGTCACTTAAGGATTCTGGAGTTAATCCAATTCGAATCCATGACCAAACCCACTGACTCAATGCCAATCAAATATGACTTTGACTGCCCGTTTGATGTGCTGATTGAAAGCCGTCAGGCGGGCAGGGCCGGAGCATTGCGGTTGGAGAAAGAGTCACACATCTGGTACACAGACGGATTCAAGATGGATGAAGGGGTTGGTGTGGGCGTAGCAGGGCCTAAATGCAGGCTATCTAAAGCCCTTGGTAACACCCCAACCATCTTCCAGGCAGAAATTTATGCTATAGATCTATGCGCCCAGGAATGCCTAAATAGAGGCACTCGAAGGGCAAAGATCTATATACTTTCAGATAGTCAGGCAGCATTAAAGGCTCTCAGGTCATATACCTTTGAGTCAAAAATTGCCTGGGAATGCAGACAATCCCTGAAGCAACTGGCAAAAAACAACAAGGTTACCTTAATGTGGGTGCCAGGGCATGAGGGGATAGAAGGCAATGAATTAGCTGATAGCCTCGCAAGAAAAGGGGCTGAAGCCCCGTTTTTTGGACCCGAACCGTTCTGTGGCCTATCCAGGGGACACATAACGGAGGAGGTCCTAAAATGGGAAAAGGAACAAAAAGAGTCCTACTGGAGGAACACTCCAGGACAAAGACAAGCAAAAAGGTTTATAACCTATTCTACAAAGAATGCTACAAGGCTTCTCGAACTGGAAAAGTCCAATTTAAGGCTGATCACAGGCCTTCTAACTGGCCATTGCCCCTTGAGATACCATCTCAAGAACATGGGCATGGCAGAAGATGACAAATGCAGATACTGTGAAGCTGCAACCGAAACTGCGGAACATATACTTTGTGAATGCAAGGTATTAATCCGCATTAGGCTAAAGTACCTAGGACAGGCGGAATTAACCCCTGAAGATATAGGGAAATTAGCCCCCGAGAAAATCGCAAGCTTTGCAAAAAGTCTTGGAATCCTGGGTAACAACTAGATGCAGGGTAATTCACAAAAGATCTTTTAGGTCGAGGTGAAGAAAGGCCAACCCAGGGCCAAGCGACCCCTTAAACAATCTACAATCTACAATCCTAAACATAATTATTTATATTAGGGCGGCCCCTTTGGTGCCATGCGGCCGTGACCTACAACAATGCAATTATATTATTAGCACATCGACTACGCAATTATATTGTCGCACACAGTTATATCATGTAGTTAAAGAATTACAAGAGAAGTGGCAACTATGTACGGCTTCGTGTAATCTGAAACATGTATACATTTTATACAACGGGCTTCGTAATGTCACATAATTATAAAAGGCTTCGTATGACATGTCGTGTTGTTTTCAATCTGTATGTCCAAAAAAGTTCCCCCCTCTCATGTTGCTCGCGTTATTACTCCCACTTAAAACATTATTAACAGTTGTACACACTATTTAAATTACAAATAAGGCTGGGCTTCTGGTACCCTGTAATGTGTGGTGGGCTTCGTTTCATGCGTACCGTACGTATATATATATATATATATATATATATATATATTAAAAACCGCACCATCATAAACTAAAGTGTCACAGGTTCCTGAAAAGGGGCATGCTCATTTAATGTTTACAGTGTCTTCCAAAATGTGCGCAAGGTCGGATTTATTGCCTAATCGAAATTTACCATTACTAGAAAGTGCAGGTGGAAATGGCTGATTCTCATGTTTGAAAAAATTCTTCATATCTAACTGACGATTCTGTGTAACTATAAGAGCCTGGAAAACAGCTGGACATCTGGTTTCAAAATCTTGAGTGTACTATTTTTCTTGCTATATATATATATATATATTAAGTGCCACCCCCTCAGAGGGGGTTTCTTTGTACTATTTTCATTTAGATCAAATGTATTGTAATTGTTTCAAACAGAAGAAATAATTAAATGTCTTTGATTACTAGTTGAATTATTTTTCTTTTATTCTTCACAATTTTTTCAAGTGAACACAAAAATAGCAAAACTGTAGACGTTTATTTGTTGATCCCGTGGTTGAAAGTGTCACTGGCACCGATGGAAATTTGAAATGGATTTTTAAAGTACAATTGGCGCTTTGTTGTTTCCAATATGTTTCTTTTCAATATTTTGGCTTTAATTGTAATTGTATGAATTAGATGAAATAATTGTATTTGATTATTAGTTAAAATTAACTTAAATTTAATTTAATTATTTCACTTTGATTTTAATAAAGGCGAATTTAAGAGCTCCTTCGATTTCTTTCATTACAAGTTCCTCAAATATCATATTATACCATGATCTTTGAGTTCCTTTATCAGATACACTGTTGTCAAGTTTACGGGCCACGTATAGTGCGACTAAAATACTGGGCTTCCGATAATCGGGCTTACATCCACAGTGTATATACAGCTCTCGTAGGCGTCAGCTATATTTTGTCGAGCGGTTTAGGTTTTTTTAAAAAATGTAAATTTTTTATTTAAACAAACTTTTGGCAATTAGTGGGGGAGCTATACAACAAAAACCATAAGATAACTGCAAATTGTGATAAGACCATGCCCTTTGCTGAGAGTGTAGATTAAGGTTAGGCAATAAAAATAAGATTGGGAGGCAACGCCCAAAGTTATTATAATCCAAAATGGCGGCTATTTTTCAAAACGGCTACCCGTATTTTGTTTTTGCTATATTTTCTTTAATACACATGATGCAAAATAGTGTTTTGTATCAATTTATATGTTTTAGGTCAAGGATAACTAAATAGATTAAGTAATAATGTATTTAACGTAAATTAATTTACACAGTGTTAATTCATAAATATAACAAATCAAAAAGTACACTTTTAATTTTATAAGTTCTGCAGAATATTTCTACCAACACCATTGTTATTGTTCACATTCATTCTAGCATTTGCACATAATGTGCACGATAAACCAGCAGTTCTGCAGCTGCACTTGTTTTGCAGATTTTGCAAACACTTTAACAACTTTATGAGTTCGTTGCAGGAATCAGAAATTTCTGGTAACTCCGACCATTTCAACTGCCAAGATTCATTATGCAACCACCATCTCCAATCGTTTGGTGATGGTACACATATTGTGCGTTTATTTGTTTGTCCCAAATGTGTCCAGCTTGGAAAGCACTACGCAATACTTGTAGTAATGCGTAGTGCTTGCGTAATGCGTAATGCGTAATGCGTACTGCTTTGTTGGTGGACGACTTTCTAGTGGACGATTTTGGTCATGAACAATTCTTGTCTTGCTTCATTAACACTGACCTTGTCACTAGTTGAACAGTAAAGGAGTACTACGTACCTTTCAAATATGTCAACAATTTGATTAGGAATTGAATTATGTGGTTGTGAGACGAAAATGCTTCTTTGAAGAGCATCCATGTCTTCCAAGTTGATTTTTTGGACTTTCCTGTGAAACTAGGAATGCTATCACAGCCTGTAAAAGCGTGGAATCGTGGTAAAGCAATAGCCTTTTCCATCCCAATAGCTTCAGCTATTGCAGGAACCGGAATAAATCTGCAATTCTTTCCTGTTCCAAACGCAATCCAAAGTTTATCAAGACCCGCTGCTGACATGGTGAAGAAGTAAGCAATTGCTAAAACTAAGACATCAATATCTACAGTGCGTATAGCAACATTCTTGTAGCCGTTTTCTACCAAGTCTTGAAGGTGCAGTATTATTCTTGAGTCCGCTTCTTCATGACCAGTACAAGTAGCACCTATGAGGGAAGTTTGTGCATTGATATTTCCTTTGACGTCTTCACCTGATGTTGTTATAACCTGTACGTTTGTGATGGTATCTGCAAATAAATTTCCAAGTACACTGAAGAGCTCTTCTTTGGTCTTTGAATTTCTCAAGAAGCCGTGCCAATTTTTAGGTATAGGTACATGTGGAAGTACTTGTTTCCTAGTTCCTGCTCCCCTCTTCTCTCTAGTTTCACCTTTGATACTTGGTGTAACGTATCTATCCCAAACAAGATCAGTTCTTCGACATCCGAAGGCTGCGATATCCTTACGAATGTGAGGGAGAAATTGGTTTGTATAATAATCAGCAAATGTCTTTGAAGCTTGTGGCCTCAATATGTTAGTAAGAACTGCACCATCATAAACTAAAGCGTCACAGGTTCCTGAAAAGGGGCATGCTCATTTAATGTTTACAGTGTCTTCCAAAATGTGCGCAAGGTCGGATTTATTGCCTAATCGAAATTTACCATTACTAGAAAGTGCAGGTGGAAATGGCTGATTCTCATGTTTGAAAAAATTCTTCATATCTAACTGACGATTCTGTGTAACTATAAGAGCCTGGAAAACAGCTGGACATCTGGTTTCAAAATCTTGAGTGTACTATTTTTCTTGCTAAGGGTTGCCTCAGGAGTACTGAACAGGGGAACTTTGTTCTTTTTCAAAGGTTCAAATATTGTTGAAGAGCTGTAAATATGTAAATACATATGCGTGATGCGACATATGCGACACTTTTGCATGACATGTATGAAGAAAAGTATAGCAAAAACAAAATACGGGTAGCCATTTTGAGACATAGCTGCGATTTCGGATTATAACAACTTTGGGCAATGCCTCCCCATCTTATTTTCATTGTCTGACCATAACCTAAATTCATACCAAAAGGCTTATTCTTATCACAATTTGCAGTTTTTATATACGTAGCTACTCCACTAAATTAATAGCGAATAAGTTTATAGCGTTAAAATACAAAGGTATGTATCTGAAGTACGACAATAACTAAAACATAATACTGTTACTACATCTATTTATAAGCTTCTTTATCTGTGCAATTATGCACAATTGCATCTTCTTTTGTTTAATACGGCGTCTGGATATCATAACTCCTCCATCGCTAGTGGAGAACTCGGGGTTTTCTTTTAGAAAGGACCGACGTTCGTCATTTCAGTTTCTTGGGGGGTTTCTCGTGTTTTCGAATTGCTGGTAAAGATGTTGAAAGTTGGAAAGCCTTTGATTTTATATATTTTCCATGATATAATTAGGACAGCAATGATAATTATTATAATCAGGGCATAGGTAAGCCAGGAATTAAATTCAATGAAGGTTGGTTCTAACATCTGATCCTTTATCTCTTCTTGCAGATTTTGTGTACGTCGTGACAGGTCTGTAAATTCCTCTAAGTCCACATGGTCCATGGTTGGTATATTGGTACCATCTCTTAAAATTGAAAGGTTGCTATTTACTTTCACTATTGGAATGTTTATGGGTTCGAAAGTTCTCCGAAAGTTTTTATTTGGATTAAGCTTATATTTGTCAATAACGCAATAGCATTGATCAGAAATTGTTATTAGATAATTTCCCTTGAGTTGTCTCTTTTTCTTCATCTCGCAATATGTTTCGGCTATAATAGTGGTGGGGCTTGTAATTATCCATGAATTTGAGTTTTCGACCCTTTGAATTTTGGGATTGTTGATATTGATTTTTGTGAATGCACATCTGTTTTCTTCGTGGGAAAAGTCAATGAATTGAATTTCACAGGGTTCGTTTGATGTCCTTTTTATGATAGAATTGTGAGTACACAGGAATTTTTTCGATTCTATTTCTGTACAGGGTGTGTTCGTGTACGAGTACCAATCTGGGTTTATAAGTAGATAGCTTCTTCTGGGTATGATAGTGAAGTAAAAGTCGCTGTTCTCTACAGGCAATAGGTATAACTTGTAGTAGTCATAAGATACTGTCTCTATCAATGGTATTTTAATAATGAAATATGTATAGGAATTCTTCTGAAAAATGGAAGTTTCGCATAGTTTCTCGTACTTTATAATATTTTCGAGAGTAGGTTTAAATGGTAGTTCTACTCTTTTCGGGTAATTCTGGATTTCTAATAGTTCTTTGATAAGATTAGTTAGTTTTATAATGGTTTGGTGCATTTGTCTTATATTTGCAAAGGAAATTGCTGTCGAAAGTTCGTCTAAAAGATTGCAGATAAGTGATAGGGTGTGTGATAATTGGTCTAGAGTATTTTGTACAACCAATAATTCAATGCAACGTGCTGTTGTTTCCATTTTCTGTCCAATGTCAGCCATTGCTGAATTAATTTTCTTTTGGTTCTCTACGAGAATGGTAATTGATTTATTTGTAGATTTAATGAGGTCATCCGTAATTGATAAGTGTTTTTCCATGTCTATTTTTAATTTGGCTTCATTATTAAATAATTTCTTGAAATTTTGCTCACATCTTTCGCCATCTTCGGCATCTAGGTTGCCCGTGATTGATTTTTCAATTGTACCAATAAAGTTAAATGCTCCTCGTGGTTTTCTAATATGGTTTGGTAAAACTTGTTCGAATAATGTATAGGTTCTGGTTATTTCAAAGGATAGAGTTCTATTGATTTGGAATAGGAGGGTGTTTGTTAAGGAAGTTTGTTGTTTATCGCAGGATAGATTCAGTTCTAGATATCTGTTGATGTTTGCTAGGATTCTAATAATTTCGTCTTTTTCTTGAATAAAGGTTTCATATAACGGTTGTATGTCAAATGCGTTCATTATTTCCCATTCTGATACAATATTGTCTGCTGTACCCATGCGAATCGGTAGAAGTCCGGGGTTGTCATCTAGGGGTTTCCATTGGATGTCGTCGGCTGCTGCGAGGGTGGTGGTGCATCTGTAAGAGTAGAACTTAAGTCAGACAAATGGACTCGACGTTCTTTTTTATTTCTTAATCTAATCATGCAGGTATTGTCATTACTAATAGAAATTATTGGGAAGGGTCCCTTAAATTTAGGGACTGTTTTGGAACCTCGTTTTTTGGGTGCTCTGACATAGACCTTTTGACCTATTTTATATTTTTCTTGTGGATTTGTTATCTCTCTGTTCATTCTGTTGACTGTTGTTGTTTTCCGACTTTCGATTCTTTCGTAAATAATATCATAAAGTTGAGAAAGTTTCTTTCTATGTTCATCTAGTGAATAATCGAAAACTATTTGACTGGTTTTCGTATCAAATAAGTTTTTGCTTGGTGAATATTCAAAAACGACGTCGAAGGGTGTGTATCCTGTAGCAGAATGGTTTGTGTGGTTGTAAGCAATAACAGCTAGTTTCATAAGTTCTTCGGTAGTTTTGCTGTTAAGTTGTGGGTCTTGTCGAAATATTCGAAGGTGTTCAATTAGTGTGGAGTGGAGGCGTTCCACAATGCCATTTGATTCTGAATGGAATGGGGTTGTGAAGTGAAGATTAATCTTGTGATAAGCCAACAAGTTTTTTATTTGATTGTTAACGAATTCGCGACCATTATCAGTTGTGATTGCGGTTGGGGTTCCATAATGTTCGAAGTAATCAATTAGGGCCCTCGCTACTTCACATGCTTCTTTTCATTGAATAGGAATTGCTTGTCCAAATTTCGAAAACGAGTCTACTAGGGTTAGGTAGACTTTTTGATCAATGGTAAATGTGTCCATGAAAACGACTTCGAATGGTTTTTGCTGGGTAGGTGTTTGGTTCATTGGAATTGTAGGTGGATGTCTATCGTATTTTCCTCTTTGGCATATATTGCATTTATTGATATATTCTTGTATTGTAGTTAGCATATGACTCCAATAATATTTTTGTTTCAATTTGTCATATGTTTCTTGTGAGCCTCTATGATTTGTTTCGCTTTCATGGTAAAACTGTATAATTTCGTTTATTTCTTCTTTGTTTCTTAAATATATTCTTTCTTGGGTACATCTTACTAATTTTGGGCCGTTGTTGTTAAAATATTGGTTATATATTCGACAAAAGTCTTCGTACATTTTGTCGTTATCAAAATATATATAGAAGGTAGTTTCTTCAACTGTATGATCTCTCAATAGTTCAAGAATTTGATCGTCGTTGTCTTCCTTCGTGATTTCTGCATATAGAATAGTTTTGTTTTCTACATGTAAAGTTCTGTTTCTTCAGGGGTTCATTGAGACTGTTTTTATAAATATTTGTTTAGGTTTTGTGTTTATTACATCGTCTATGATTGGAATCGTGTTTCGTGGTTCATCGTCTTCGTTAGATCGAGCTGTAGAAATTTCAGGAATATCAATTTCATTTGTTTCATCGTCTGTGTCTTTCGTATTTTCAGGAGGGTTGAGTATTTCTTCGATTTCTTCTTGCGTAGACGTTCTTAATTCTGTCTCCCTGTTTAGGTCTTGTATTATTCTGTCCAGTTCAGGATCATCTATGTTTACTTGCATCTATTCTGTGTCAATTGGGTGAATTTCAATTCGTGACAGCGCGTCCGCGTTCGTATTTAGCTTGCCTTTTTTGTATTCTATATCGAAATCATAGTCATGTAGCTTTGTACGCCATCTGACGAATTTAGAGTTTTGTGGATCTTTTAATGAGAATAACCACCTTAGTGGTCTGTGGTCTGTATATATAGTGAAGCGTCTGCCGTACAGATAAGGCCTGAAATACTGGGTGGACCATACTAAACTCAAAAGTTCTTTCTCCACAACTGAGTAATTTTTCTCTGATTCGTTCAGTGTTCTGGATGCGTAAGCAATAGGTTTATCGCTTCCCACGATCCCCTGTGACAAAATACTTCCGATGGCATATTTCGACGCATCGGTTGTCAAAATAAATGGTTTGGAAAAATCCGGGTGTTGTAAGAGTGGGCTGTTGGTTAGAATGTTTTTACAAGTTTCAAAGGATTCTACAAACTCTCTTGTATGTTCTATTTTGGCTCCTTTCTTTAAACAGGCTGTTAATGGTCTTGTCAGTTTTGAGCAGCCTTTTATAAATTTTCTATAATATCCTATTAGTCCAAGAAATGACTGAATTTCTTTTTTTGTATTTGGTATTGGGAACTTTACAATTGCTTCGATTTTATCTGGATTGGGTAATATGCCTTCTGGTGTAATGATATGTCCAAGGAATTTTACTGTTTGTTTTAAAAATTCTGACTTATCAAGCTGTATTTTGAAATTAGTTTTTCTGAATCTATCAAATACTGAGCGTATACTTTCTATGTGCTCTTGCAAGGAGGTTGAAAATATTAATACGTCATCCATGTAAACTAAACATTTACTCTGTAGGCCTGATAGTACGTGGTTCATTGTTCGTTGAAAGGTTGAGGGTGCATTTCGAAGTCCAAAGGGCATCCTTAAAAATTCGTAATGACCGTCGTCTATCGAGAATGCTGTTTTCTCGATATCTTTGGGATCCATTTCAATCTGATGGTATCCGCTTGCTAGATCTAATGTTGTAAAGTATTGACTGCGACCAAGTTTGTCCAGGACGTCCGTAATTTTTGGTATTGGAAATTTATCGGGTATGGTTTTCTCATTCAATTTTCGGTAGTCTATTACAATACGAAATTTTCTTTTTCCACTATTGTCCATTTTCTTCGGGACAATCCAAATAGGGGAGGACCATGGCGAAATTGAATTAGTTATTATATTTTGTTCCAACATTGAGTCGATTTGCTTTTTGACCTCTGATTTATAGATGTGTGGTAATCTGTATGATTTCGTATAGATTGGTATGTTGTCCGTTGTTCGAATCTCGTGCTTAACTTGGTTTGTAAAAGTTAGTGGAATGTCCTCGCAGTAGAAAATGTCTCTATATTCGTAACAAAGTTTTCTTATGGCTTCGTACTCTTCTTGATTACAGTGTCTTAGATCAACATTTTCCAAATTTTTCTTTTGTAGGTCGTCGTAGTTTATATCTGGATTGTTATATATAGAAAGTTCTTCATCAAAGTCCATAGGTTCGGTTGTAAAGTTATTTAATTGGTGGCTAAGCATACATGGAAGAGGTTCAGTTATTGTGAATGTTTTTTCTTCGTCAGTGTTGTTAATAAGCAATACTGTCGCTTCGTTATTTTTTGTATTTATAAGTCCTGCTGAAATTTCTATTTGATTTTCAAATACAATAGAATTTATTAGAGCTTCTCCATTTTTTTGTGATATTGGTATTTTAGCTACAATTTCTGTCTTAGGACTAATTCTGTATTCGTAATTGTTTTCCATTTCGTTGGTGTCATTAGTACCTATTAGTCTTTTTCCTTCCAAAAATAATGGAATTTTTGCTGAGTCTGTTAGTAAGTAACCATTTTTAAAATCAAGGGTGGCTCCTATTTCTTGTAGTAGATCAAGGCCAATAAGTCCATCGTATGTTTGACTAAAGTTAAAGATGTAGTGTGTATACAACATTCCTGGTTTTTTAAAGATTTTTGATAATGGAATTTCTGCTGAATATCTATGTAACGATATGCTGTGAGGTGTTTTTATTTGGAAAGGGTCTTCTTTAATTCGGTCTGGAAAAAATGTTTCGGCGACTTTTTCTATAATCAATGTTTTTGTGGACCCTGTATCAATCATAAATTTGGCTTCGAGTTCTGGGATAATTATATATGGAAGATTTGTATTGGCTGCGACGTTGATTTCTACTTGTTTTGTATGGGTTACTTCTTCGCATTCGTCAGGTTCGTAATATTGGTCTCCGAGGCTGGTAAGGTAAAATTTTCGTCATCGTTATAACTTTGGTAATTTTCTGAATAGTATTCTTCGGAGTAATAGCTATTGTCAGCAATTTCTGAATCGTATGTCGGTTCTTCGTAATAGTCTGATTGATATTCGTCCCTGTTGGAAGAGGTACTCGGTATCTCTTGCAAATGTAATTCTTGCGCTGTCCATTTCGGTGCATTAGACGGTTGGGAGAATTTTGATCTTCTTGTGTTTCCAGATGAGGTATCCATTGGTTGGGGATAGGATTGTTGCGTTTTAGGTTGGAAATTGAAATGTGGTTGATTTTGGAAATGTGGGAAATTTTGCGTATTTTGGAAATTTTTCGGAGTGGAAAAATTTTGTCTTTGGAAGTATTGCTGCGGTGGAGCTTGGCGTTGGAAATTTTGAGGGTTTTGAAATGGTCTTTGTTGAAATGTTTGTTGGGGGTTTCTTGGCATGAAAAAATTCGGCATACGATAAGGGATGTTTGACATAGGGCGGATTATTTGGGGATTCGGTTTTGGTGGGGGTGTTTGAGGGTAACTGGGATTATATTTTGGGTTTGTCGGTGTCGTTCTTATTTGAGATTGATTTGTATTCTGATAAGTGTTCTTCGTCCCTAACTTTTGTTGCCGGTTGTAGTTCATGTTTTCTTCTTCTACTACCATGTTTATAGCTGCTTCTAGGCTCGTGGGTTGTTTACATCTTAATAGGTGATTTAGATGTGCGTTAAGTCCAGATAGGAAAATTCGTAGTGCCATTTTTTGTACAAATCTAATTTTTCTTTTCGTAGTTCTGCTGTTATATTTGCCATCTGCATTTTTGAGAGTAACAGTCCACGCAGCGATATGCATCTGTCTGCAAATTGGCTAGCGGTTTCGTTGTGATTTTGCGTTAACATCATAATGTCATTTAACAGTGATTCTTCATTCCGTTGATCACCGAAAGTGTCTAATAAAAATGTTTTTAATTCCGGGAAAGTGAGTATAGTTCTCGCGGCTAATACTCGAGCTGCTTTACCTACAATTTTATTTCTAAAATGCAGCATCAAAAATTTAATTCTTTGTGGATTATTATCCTGTACTAACATATCTAATACTTGCTCGCACGTGTCTAAAAATACCGGTAATTTTGAGTTATCTCCATCGAATTGAGGTATGAGCTCTAAATAATCTCGAACGGTAACATCATTTCTAGCCATCGCGGTTGAATTTAAATTTTCTCGTCCTACTAAATTTGAGGTTCCGGTACTATTAGAGGTATTTGCTCCAGTATTTGTTAGTATATACTGGTTAGGACCAAATGTCAGTAAAGCAAGATTAGCTAAGGTTTCGTCGTCGGAGTCAGGCATTAATGGTACTTACAAGAATATTAAGATGACAGAAAACAAGGCTCTGGTATATATAATCGATTACAATGTGATAACGAGGGATTTCAAGAGAACTCAGAGAGCTCCCAGGCGATGCTCTATTACACTTTGATTGATTATATATTTTTTCTTGAGCTGGAGGGCGGTTATTGTCTCGTTAGTTTTAGTCGTTCTAGTCAATTTCCCTAAATAGCGCAAGGCTATGTGCTTTTAAAGATGTTTTCTTTATAGGTGTTTTCTGGCTTGGGCCAATCTTTCCTATACACGATTTAAGGTCACGTGTAGTCCTGGGAAAAAGAGTGCACGATCTTGGTTTCTTCAAGGGCTTATGTGAAATTACTTTCACAAGTGCAAAGCCTCACGGCGCTTCCGACGAGGGGATACTGAGCGTCTGGTGGTCGTGCTCACACGTACTAAGCTGGGGGTACTCAGATTGAGATGTACCAGTTTTATAGCTCAGGGTGTGGAAGGATATTTGAAGGATAGGTACAAAGGAATGGTATGGCTAGGTATGCAGAGTATATCTTCTTTGCTTGAATTCACTTGTTTCTTGATTAATTATCTTCTTAAAAATTGTTTGTTTACCAACGGTATGGTAAGGGGTTGCAGGTCTTCTTTGGTTAGTCGATGGCACGACGAGTTTTCCGATATTCTCTCGAAATTACTCCAAAGAAAATCCCTATGACTGCGCCAGCTATATTTTGTCGAGCGGTTTAGGTTTTTTTAAAAAATGTAAATTTTTTATTTAAACAAACTTTTGACAATTAATAGCGAATGAGTTTATTGCGTTTAAATACAAAGGTATGTATCTGAAGTACGACAATAACTAAAACATAATACTGTTACTACATCTATTTATAAGCTTCTTTATCTGTGCAATTATGCACAATTGCATCTTATTTTGTTTAATACGGCGTCTGGATATCATAACTCGCCCTGAGTGCGGAATTTCTTTGAACTAAAACTGTATCTTTTGAGGGACACAACGACTTTAACGGGCCCTTCTAAATATCAGAAAAATGCTAAATTACTTGTACTGTAATTTATTTGAACTGAAATTATATGTGGAGAGGTAAGCAATAACTTCAATAACCCCCCCTAAGAAGCGAGATAAACTGTCAATGACCCACACTATATTTTATCGCTGAATATACACGTAAGTTTTACTAAGCCCGAAGTCGGGCCGCGTAAGTCGGTCACGGGCTTCCTATCAACTGGAAAACATACAATTTCGGGCTTTCTAATGCCGGTAAATACGTATATATATATATATATATATATATATATATATATATATATATATATATATATATATATATATATATTGAATTTATTAGTCCATTTGTTATCCAACATTTTCTTTTAATATTTTTTCTTTTTATTTTAATTATTTTTGTGCATTTGCTAATTTGTTCAATTAAAGTGTTAATGAAGAACGTTGTCATGTCAAATATATTATTTTTAGAGTAAAACTGTGACCAATTGTAATTTTTTAAATTTAATTTTAAACTATTGTAACTAATAAACTTTAAGAATTTTTCGTGATCATTTTTTTCAATATCCATGTTTAAGGGTAAATTAACAATTGTCATAAAATGGTCAGTAATATGTGTCTTTAGAATAAATGGAAAACAATTTTCTATTATATGTTTTCTTGTGTTTAAAAAAACGTGGTCTATGCATGATCCATCCTCTTCTCCAAGCCTTGTCTTTCCATTAATTAAGGAAACAAAATTAAATTCACTTAAATTAGTTAGGTATTCAGAAACAGTATTTGAGTCTTGTTTAATATTTATATTAATATCCCCTACAAGGACATGAATATCAACATTTAGAATGGCTGTTATTGACAAATATTCTTTTAGACTACTAACAAAAATTTCTGTACTAGTCGCTGGCGATCTATATATGGCTGTTATTAGGATGATTTTATTTTCTAAAATTAACGTCATTTCTAGAGCTTTACATTCACTTATTTCTACAATTTTATACGAATAATTTAATGATTTTTTTAAATAGACCACTAGGCCATCATTAAATTGATCCAGATATATTTTAAATTCATCGAGATTTTTGCCAATACTTTTGGTGTAAAAGTTTAAAAGTGGCATTTAACCTATTATTTTTAACAAAGCTATTGTAATTTGATACATTTGCTAATTCGCGTTTGTCCTCGTAATCACGAATGTACTGATTCATTAATTTTTAATATTCAATATTTTCAATTTAGTACTTAACACAATTAACCAATATTAAAATATATATCAACCTATCTATCAATATCTATATATCTAAACTAATTTAATTTCTTTGGTTTCGACCTCCACTTCGTGTTTTAAAAACCTTTGGTACTGCTCCAGTGTTTATATTAGGACTGCCTTGTAATTTTCTTTTCTTCTCTTCTGTATCGTGATATTTATCGTTTGATTCTTCTTTTTCAGTCTGTGAACTTTCTGACTCCCTTCTTTTTCTTTCTTCCTGTATTTTTACAGTATTTCTATCACTCCTATCAACTTCCTCAATAAGTTTAGTCTGTAGATCTTCAAATTCTGACGGTGTAGAGGGTACACTCGTTCCTTTACGTTGTGGTGGCGGAGTGTGATATCCAATATTTTCTACACTGTCTTTATGCTTTACAAAATCTGAGTAGCAATATACTTCTCCTTCTATGATTAATTTATTCCCCTTTAGCTGCGCTAATTTACTTTTGCTTTTTGCCAACTTTAGTTGTTCTATTAGGACCTTTTTTTCTTCTCTGTCTTCAGGAATAAGGTCTTCATTAATGAAAATATTGGTACCCTTTAAATTTTTTCTTTCCTTGATAATTTCTCTTATTTTAAACTCAGAAAGTAATTCTACTAGTATAGGTCTAGGTTTTCGAGCGTTTTTCCCCATTCGAAAGGCATTAGTTATATCATATTTTTCAAGTTTAATGCCTAGTTTTCCCTCAATTAATTCCTCTAATACAAGGACAATATTTTCGCCTTCTTCACTGACACCATAAAAAATCAAATTTCTTTTTCTTAACTTCCTATCAACGTTCAAAAGGCGTGATTTTAACTGTCTATTTTCGTTCTCATAAATTTGTACCTTTTCCCTGAGTTGAGTAATGGTTATATCGTACTTTTCCTCTATACCTTTGAGTTTAACTTCTAATCCGTCTATTTCTTTACCGATTTCTTGACTTGATAATTGTAGTAGTTTATACACATCTCCAATGTTTATTTCTTTATTTTCTGCAGCATCTGTTTGTGGCATTATTCAATACTCAAGGTATTTGTTTATACAAATTTGATTAGCTAGTAATACTGATTTATTTTACTTAAAGGAACTCTCGTGTCAGCCACTACACACCACTTGCAGACTGCAGTTTCGAGCTGTTGGCTCTCTTCAGTGCAAGGTACTTGTATTAATGTGTATTGTCCTATGATGATATAGTGGTCGGTATTCCAATGTTCTGCATCTACCTGTTAAGCACATGTGCTATTTTTTATTATAACCTCACTTTTCGTAAGTACTAACATCAACCTTTTATAAGAATTTTGTTAATTATTGTTGTCATAATTGTAGCGTTCCTGATGAAGAGACAATAAAGACTCGAAAGCTAGAACAGAAATAAAGAGTTTTTCTTTAATTTTGTGCCTTACGACTGCATACCCGATTTCAAAAAAAATTTTATCCTTAAATAGCCAGTCGAGCTAATCTCACTCTCAACTATATATGTATATATATATATATATATATATATATATATATATATATATATATATATATATATATATATATATATATATATATATATATATATATATATATATATGTATATATATACATCTTGAAGTTTTAAGACGTCTTACCATATCGCAACCTTACGGAGTCACGTAGAAGGAGACGTAGTAGCTCTTGTTTTGGTCTTATATATTCATTGCAATGTAATGCTTATTGCCCTCTAGCGATTAAAAAGACCGTACTATAAGAATTATGAAATACATTTTCTTGCTATTTATGGAACATTACAACAACTTAACAAACTGCTATTATTATAGCGTCAGTTATATATATTTTAATCGAAATACAAATATCCTGGACTCATATACGTTACATTGCAACCTCATGCATTGTTGCCACATAGTGTATAACCATCATTCGCTATTACTCCCAGAGACAACCTGTTCGCACTTAATTTAATATTTAGTTGTTACGCATTGTTACACCATCGGAACTTGTTCTATTGAAAGAGCTAAGGTGTGGTGATTAAGGGAAAAACAGGCAGAGGAGTCCCAGTACTATTTGGCGTCGACGTTCAAAAGAATATTGATTCTATGCTAGAATACAGGTCGAATTTTGTTTCCAAGAGAAATTTATATTTATTTCGCAAAAGCAAATTCTGCAACCGAAATTAGTGGATATAAGATTTTGAAGAAATATGCATACATATGTGGTGCTAAACACCGCTATAACATCGACGCGGCTCAGAAAACACTTAGCTACATTGACACAAATCTTCAATATGACCGTCAGTCATACTGAACAACTGGCTACATTCAAGGGGCATACGCCTGGTGTTCATCGGGGTTGTTATAGACTCCCTGATCTAAGCTCCTATTGCTAATGGAGAAAGGTGAGGCTGGTGATTACAAAGGAAAGAGTTTGGAAGAAATTGAGTTAAATATGGAAGAAGAAAACTTACTAGAAGAAACGAATGGTGGTGGTGGTGGTGGTGATAGTGATGGTAAAATAGATTTAATAGACACTGATACTGCAGTTGAGGCAAACGTAAATGAAGCTACTGTTAATATTAATAAAACTATCAGTATGGAACCTCAGCTAGAGAAAAATCCAAACAAAAGAGTATTGATTCCTTGGACTACTGAACAAAAACTACTAGCGAAGAAATTTTTCGGGGAGCATATAAAAAATTCAAAACCTCCAAAAAAGCATGAATGTGAAAAACTTATTGAAAACCATCCTCAAGTATTTGATAATAAGAATTGGTTGAAAATAAAAGTATTCATCCAAAACATATATTCAAAGAAGAGACTACAACATGAAGACGAAGACGTTTAATATACTGTATTTCATGCACTGCTTTTTTTAACATGATTTACCAACCCGTTAAATCATTTGACTGTTTAGGGCCGGTGGCTGATTGTACCGACCTAGTTCATTCAAAGTTCAACTCATTTTGGCTTAAAATCCAAGTTAGGATTGTTACAGCAATCGTAACCTTGGATTTTAAACGAAGATCGATTGAACTTGGAATGAATCAGCTCGATACAATCGGCCTTTTTGTATAAACGTGGTTCGGCTTAAGCTCAGATGAACCTACGCTTGGGCAAAGCGATTGTTATCGCAATCATAACCTAATATTTTAAGATAAACTACGTGTGTACAACTGACGGTTTATCAGTGGGTTATCTCGTAACTAAAGGATAAATGTCAGGTTAATTTCAGTAGCGGTAAGCAAATAGTAATAACCATCAAGAATTTGCGCGTTTTCAGAGGCCAAACTTTTGACGGTTGGAAACCGTTGCGTACTGCTGCATATACAAATCTTATGGATAGTTATCCCATAGATAGAAGTAACTCTGCGTTGATAAACCGGCCCTAAGTGTTCTAATTACAGTTATAGGATCGATTACACTTATAATCAAAACTTCAAATAAAAACAAAACAATTAATTTAAATAAATAATAAAGAAATATAAATAAGCCATGTGGACCTGTAAATCTACAGATTGTACTAAAACTAAATTAAAAATACTTACAGATAGCAAAAAAAGTCCAATAAATTGATAGCTTAGGTTGTGTGACACTCATCACCTTAAAGTGATCACCTTCGAGAAGTTTTTTTTATAGCACACCTCACTACAAATACATATTGCCAGACTATCGGATATCGGTGACTGTGATCTGATGATATCCCACTTAATAAGGTATCAAAGCTTCAGGTAAAATATTATGTTTACCTACGCTTATAATCAAAACACAAAGTAAACACAACGATTTATTCAAATTAATGGAATATTCACATGAGTCTGTTAAACTACAGGTACTTAGTAAAAAGCTAAATTAAAAGTACTTATAAATCGCTAAAAAATAAGCTCCATGAAATTGCTAGGTACCAACTGATAGCTTGATGTATGGTAGGATACAAAAAAATCAGCAAAAGGCAAATATAAATGTAAAATAATAAATCAGACTATAAAAAACAATAAAAATAAGTTTAAATACAGTAAATAAACTCTAGTAAATATCTGAGAGGATTTGAACCTTTAGCCACGAACATTAAGGTGGCCGGCGCAGTACTTAAGAACATGATTTCGTATTTTGACAATTTCTCCTACATCCTTGAACCGATTTAAAAAACATTCTTAATAGGCGTTTAGAAAAAACTCGATAAGATGTGACTGGATTATTGAAAATTCAACAAAAATTTTATTTTTCAAAGAAGAAAAAAAATTGTCTTTGTGTAGTTTTCATTAAGTCCAGTGAGATTCTATCGACTTTTTTTCTAAAAGCATGTTAAAAAACTTTTCGAATCGGTTCTGAGATGTGGGCGAAATTGTCGAAATACGTCATCTTTTTAAGCATGGCGCCGCTAGTTTCCGCAAACATGAAAAATGCTAACATTTTTCTCTGTGCATGTTTTATCAACCAAGATAATTAGATCTAACCTAAGCTGATCTTAATAATCGCTCTAATTCACTGAACAAACCTGTCATTATGTCCTAATTAACACTTCATAAAATCTTTATTGTTAATACCTATCTACTTAAACTACGAATTTATTAATAATTATCTAATTATGTTAACGACTAAGTTCTTGATGATGTCAACTTGGTTGGCGAAATGTGCTTCGAGAGAAGTGTTTATGCTTTGGTATTTTTAAAAACTAGTTATATGTTACTGTTAAATGTTACAAGATACTTACCAAAGCTGGATACAATACGAGAGATTTTGCCGCAAATTATCTACCTAATAAGTGCTTTGCGTAAAATCAAAAACTCAATTACTTCTTATCCAAAAACAATTTGGAAGTTTTTTAAAGCTTTGCGTTACTAGATTTTATTTTACTGCTAATTGCTAATCCTATATTTATTCACAGATAAATAGCCTTTTGTATAAAGAGGGAGGAAAGTGTAACATTTCATCCTGCGGATGAAGCTTAATCATCCAAGAAATGAATGACACTTTCTTCCCAAATTATACAAATGACTTTTTCTATTACCTCCATAGAAAGTAATATATCATTATGCCGCTATATTGACGTCTATTTGGACGTTTTAGCAGACATTGAGATTTTATTGTAACAATGGTAAAAGTAAAAAATGCCATAGTGAAATTATAGAGTGATTATATTTTAAAAAGAAAGCGGTACCTATATTAAACGTTATATATCATATTACAAGCCAACCGAAGATAAGAATGATGAATATAACATATTCTAATCTCTGGTCGTGCAGCAGGCAATGTTGCCATATCGACTGAGTTTGGAATATGCTTGATTCAGATAAAATATACAGTTAACGTATATAACAATTCTCCACCAAGCGACAGAATTGTAAACTAAAATATACAATTTTGACTATATTCCTAATATTACAATCTCATGTGAATTCTTTTTTATCGGCTTATTGGACCTCTAATTTATGAATTAAAGCAAACTGTCACATTTAACCTTGTTCAACTTTTATGAGACCTTCATTCACGGTAAACGAAACCTAAATAACGTTGATGCACACGCAAAAAACAGGGTTGACATTAGGGCGTCATACGAAGCCTTTTATAATTATGGTACATTACGAAGCCCGTTGTATAAAATGTATACATGTTTCAGATTACACGAAGCCGTACATAGTTGCCACTTCTCTTCTAATTCTTTAACTAAATGATATAACTGTGTGCGACAATATAATTGCATAGTCGATGTGCTAATAATGTAATTGCATTGCTGTAGGTCACGGCCGCATGGCACCAAAGGGGCCGCCCTAATATAAATAATTATGTTTAGGGTATGCATGCATGTTAAAAGTATTTCCATGGATATAATTTGTATTTATTCTAATGCAAAATAGGTAACAGATACAAGGTATTCATTCCATTATTGACGTTTGACTAAAATAGGTTTTTTATACAAACATGAAGCCTCAAGATAAAGCCCAAAGTAGCATATTCCTCGCTTACTAGAAGCCCACACCCTGCCTATGCTTGTTACTACATTTTCAAAAAAATGTAGTATACGTTTTGCATTTTTCCGGTGGACCATCGAAACACGAAAAAAACGTCGGATCGAAATGAAAGTCGTATCTATCGACTCGAGAGCGAATTTAGAAAATTCCGTCCGTCGGTCAGTCGGTCTGTCGGTCTGTCACGCTCAGCCCCCCTAATCCGTTTTCGGATTTTGATGAAACTTGGGTGGTTGATAGGAGGCCTTCAGAAAACTTTAACGCTGGAAGCTCGGCTCCATTTGGAAACCGGAAGTACCCGATATAGACGTTTCAAGTTTTTCGGGAAAAATTGAATAACTCTGTAACGGGCAGTCAGATCGAGATATTTCAAAAAAGAGATGGTGCCGCTGGCAACGGTCTACAGATAAGTATACCGGAGACTATGTCGAAAAATAAATGGAAATTGAATTTTTTTGCAAAAAACTGGTTTTCTCGAAATCGGCATAGAAAGCACGATAACTGTCCATGATATTGATTGATTTCGATAAGACTTGGTGGGATCGAAGGTACACAGCCACAAATAAAGCCTATTGCTTGAGGCTCGAATCCGTTGACCGCAAGTATTTTTTCTAAGGCCGAGTATGATTTTCCAAAGAAATTAATAACTCCCGAACCGAAGGGCCGATTTTGATTTTCAAAAATGGCGATTGAAGGCTCGATTAAGTCTATTAGGTGACGTTTGTGAGAAATTTGACAAAACAAAAGCGAATCTACAAATCCTGAAAAACTTGATTTTTTTTGATAAATTCTACAAATACCGAACAGTTTCCTAATAAAAATCGAAAATTAAGTATTACGTCGATCAATCTCTATAACCAGTATAAGGCATGGATCTTTTTGGACAAAAAATCTGAAATGGAGTTTTTTCGAAAAATTAAAAATAAACGAGTTATTTACAAAGATGGCATGTTCCCGCCCGGTATATCAGAGTGGCAGTCCGCCCGAAAATAAAATTGTAAGTCTGAAATCACTCCCTTCTCGAAAAAGTATCTATTATGATAATACACGAAATTATCTATAGGTGTCCAAACCAAAAAAAATGAAGATCATACCGGGGAAAATTCTATCTCTATAAATATTTGACCGATTTTCATTTACTAAATAACAATATAAACGATGCCCTTTCTGTATTTCAAAATGTCAGTCAGTCAATACAAAAAGAAAAAATAAAATAAAAATAAAACATGTCAAAAGGTACTGAATCATCCCAACAGGGATAAAAAGCATATCAAAATGTAGTTTTTAGCTTGTTTATAAACATTTTTCATTTTATGATGATTATTAGATTAATTATTTTATGTACTTGTCTTTTAGACAAATTCACACGTTCAAACACATGTTAATTCTTGATAAAGCTCTTAAAAATATGAGTGAGGTCTCATTGGATTTAGAATGACGTCTAGAAAAATGTGCAAAAGTTTCAAACCCGCACATAAACCATTGCAAAAGTTATAAACAAATTCAAATTGAAAAAATAACGAGTTTTGTTTTTTGCAAATAACTCGAATACTATTAATATATAAGAAATTAAAAAAAGAAAAGATTCTTAAAGAGGAAGAAATGTCCAATAAAGAACTCCTGACTCCCGAAACTCTATCTCTATTATTAATAATTTTAATTTGATGTTGAAAATAGGGCTCCGCGCGGTGAACGCAAAGCCGTTGTGATGCTCTGAAACCGACCTTGGTAAGTAAAAACAATTTTTTATGTTATTAAATATTAAATTAAAAATTTATTTTTAAAATTATGGTATTATTTAGATACTTAAAGGAACAATATTCCGTTGGATCCCCGTTTTTCATAAAATGAGCCTATTGTGAATTAACAATTTTTTTAGAGTTTGCGTTTATATTTCAAGTCGGATAATTGTTAAACAAAAGCCACTAAATTTATTATTATTTCGCTTCGTGGACACCTTATGTCAACTATACTTTATGAGATTATGATATTGCGATGTCTTTAATTGTTATAGTCTATTAGTTATTAATTATTCAAGCCAACAAAAAACTAAAAAGTGGAAAAGAGAGGTTGAAATTTTTTTTTATTAATTTTAATTATTAATACTGTTTTTATACTCAAAAATACTATAAAATTACATAAACTTTAAATTTTTAGTGCTATTTGTTAAAACAAATTTTATGAACAAATAGATAATTTACGTATGCTTGAAAAATTTTTTTTGCCATTTTGTTATAAAATATGATTTAAAAAAAAATTCCTAAAACAATTTTGTAGCTGTTTATAATCAATTATTTCTTTTTTTCATTATTTAAACAAATTATTAAGAAAAAAATTTATTCTTAAAATTTATTATTTGCAATCCTCTCCAAGGTGGTAAATTTTTATTTATTGTTAATTCATTTGTTTATTTAATAAACAATTTGTTATTAACAATCGCCGAATGTATTTATATTTTTTTTATGGAAAAAAATAACAAGCGTATACATAAAAATTTTTGATATTTTTTTTTATAGAATTTTAAAGTTTAAATATTAATTTTTTTTTTACATGTTTATGTATAAGGTTGTTTTTGTTTTTTTTTCTATCAAAAAAATATAAACACGTTCAGCGATTGTTAATAACAAATTGTTTATTAATAAATAAACAAATAAATTAACAACAAAAATATTTTTTCTCTTGTAGAGAATTGCAAATAATAAATTTTAAGAATCATTTTTTTTTATAATATGTTTAAATAATGAAAAAAGGAAAAAATTGATTATAAACAGTTGAAAAAAATTTTAAATCACCTAATATTTTATAACAAATAAAATGGCAAAATATGTTTTTCAAAAATACGTAATTTATCTATTTGTCTATAAAATTTGTTTAAACAAATAGCACTAAAGATTTAAAGTTTATTTAATCTTATAGTATTTTTGAATTTAATAACAGTAATAATAATTAAAATTAATAAAAAAAAATTTCAACCTCTCTTTTTCATTTTTTAGTTTTTTGTGTTTTTGTTAATTAATAACTAATAGATTAAAATCATCGCAATGTCATAATCTCATAAAGTATAGTTGACATAAGGTCTCCACGGAGCGAAACAGTTTTAGTGGCTTTTGTTTAACAATTATCCGACTTGAAATATAAACGCAAACTCTAAAAAAATTTATTAATTAACAATAGGCTCATTTTATGAAAAATCGGCGAAAAATTTTTTTTCCAGCGAGATATTGTTCCTTTAAGTGTCTAAATAATACCATATTTGTTTTTAATTTCTAAATTAATATTTAATAATATAAAAAAATGTTTCTACTTGCTACGGTCGGTTTCAGAGCATTGGAGCCCCATTTTCAACATTAAATTAAAATTATTAATAATAGAGATAGAGTTCCGGGTGTCAAGAGTTTTTTATTGGAAATTTCTTCGTCTTTAAGAATCCTTTTTTTCAATTTCTTAAATATTAATAGTTTTCGAATTATTTGCAAAAAACGAATCTCGTTATTTTTTCAATCTTAATTTGTTTATAACTTTTGCAATTGTTTATGTGCGGGTTTGAAACTTTTGCACATTTTTTTAGGTGTCATTCCGAATTCAATGAACCCTCACTCATATTTTTATGAGCTTTATCAAGAATTAACACGGGTTTGAACTTGTGAACTAGACTGTTTGAGAAGTTTGAAAATAGAACAATGTTAGATCAAACGTTGAAGAATTAATGTAACTGTTCTTTTTTCTATTGGAACTACCCACATGATAAAAGTCAAAGTCAATAGAAAGCAAAAATAAATAACTGAATGTAAATATTGTTCACCAGTTTACTGAAGTTTTTATATAACTGTTAAATATTCTATGACATTCTGCAGTTTGTTGAAAATAAGTTGATTTTTCTAGATATAATTGCTATATTTGTAATTCTAATCATCTCCTGATGATGCCATCTTGGTTGGCAAAGAGCTTCTAGCTAAATTCTGCAGAATTTTTGTTATTGTCAAATCTTATCAAGAGTTATAACAGTTTACATTTGCATTTTTTGCTTAAGATGTTTTAACTGTTGTATTTGCAGATTGGAATTTTTTTAATAACAACGTGGCTCTTCCTCTAGCTAATTTTAACTTATTGTCCAAATTTAAATACTATCGGACATCGGACTCTTGGTCCTTCAGTTATCGTGCTTACAAAGCACATGGTGTTTTCGTAAATAGTCCAGTAAATGTCAAAAGAACTGTTGGCAATGGTAAAGCTACACCTCTTTGAAGCAAGGCAGTACTTAGTCATAAATCTATCTAAAAAATTAATAGTCCTATTATTATGACGAAAAAAATGTATAAGTAGAGCGGAAAAAATATTTTATAATTCGTTAAAATTAATAACCAAAACATTAGAATATGAGAAATACATAATACTGCGTATTACAACAAATTACCTGATCAGTTGGAAACTTAAAATAACATGAAAGTCATTGTTTATAAGAATGTTTTAGAGCAGAAAAAGTAATTCTTAATTACGTAAAAATACATACTTTACGAAAAAAATTGTTTGTAGATGATACAATTATCTTCAATTTTTATTTTCTTAATTATTTGAATAGACGCACGATGTTTTTAACTTTATTATTTTATCAAGAAAAAGTAAGTAAACATAACTTGAAAAATAAAGCAATAAATAGCATAATTTCACCCCAATTATACAAAGAGGGCAATTTTTAATGTCTATTTTTATTCAAAATTAGTTTTTTTATTATTTGCGATATGAAGACTAAGACCATAATAAGAAAAATAGCAGAAATTTAATATTGCTACATAAATTGTTTAAATTGTTATGAAGCAACCAAAACTGCAGTCTTGTGTTGATGACTCATCGATTTTGTGCGTCGGCCTTGTCTATAGGTGGTGTTGACAGAAGACGCTGTAATTAGGGTAAATGAAATCGGTTGGTCCCAGTTGAAAGGGAATTGAATAAACTTTATTTTCCAACAAAAATTTCTAATATTTTGTTTAATTATAAATGGATAAAATGTTTTTTTACAATAAGGTTGGATTTTTTTAGGTTATAAATTATTTTTAAGGAAAATAATGTAGGCATCTATACTATTTAATTAATCATTTAAAAAGCTAAAAAGAAAATTTTAAATGAAATTTTTTATTAGAACGCAATTTAAAGGAAAACATTTTCGCAAAATTCGATTTTCATGTAAAGGAATTTTTGAACAAAGAATAGATATAACTTGTAGAAACTGTAGAGAATTAAAATATATTTCAACATTGTGGTCAACGTTCTTCTCCTCAAGCTTTAATTACTTCCACATAAGTATAGTAACGACAAAAAAATTTTTTGAGAATGTCATGAAACGTCGAGATTTTAAGTTTGAGTGAAAAAAATTTCTGTCTGTCGGTCCGCCTGTAACTTTTTTTGTGCGCACGATTACTCTGGAACTGTTTAAGATATTGACTTAGAATTTGGTACACGTATGTATTTTAACGAGATCTGGAAATAAATTATATTTTTATCCTCTTCCGTCGAAGGGTTGGGTGGTAAATTGGGGTAAATGGGGAATAAATAGGTAAATCAAACAGGTAAGAGTCCATAAAATTTGTATTTAGTATATGTAAGAGAAGCTAAGGTCTCAAAAAACTTTTTGGCATTAGTCACCCCCACCCCATTATTAAAGAGGATAACAAATTTGTGACTTAGTGTGTGTACAAGAACAAAAAATCTCAAAATATTTTTTACTTCATCCACCTCTATTATCATTCCTCTATCACCACCCCTATCCCACTACCGATGTGGGATATCGTTTTATGGGTTTTTGGGGTAGACGATTTCAAATATTATATTATTAAAGTTCCATAAACAATTATTCCCACATACAAAATTTTTTCGTTGTGAGAGACTTGGTTAGAAAATCTGGATGTGGAAGTAGTGACTCCTTGGGCAACGGTTTTTTTGAGTTAATCGCGAAAAACGAGCGTCGAAATTTGACTTTTGGAGAGCAGGAAAAAACACTAAACCAAAAAAAAAATCACTTCTCGGTCAATGTTTTTACCATATTGGAACGGACTAAAATTTTCTTCCCCCTTTGATTGACATCCTTTATTTATGAATTATTTTTTTCTGTTGGATGACGACCCTGCATATTTTTCTTATAAAAACTATATCAGATTTTTTTCCTGGCAATAGCGACTGACAACTACATTTCAAATATCATTTTACTGTGTCGTTTCTTATTTTTTAAAGTGGCCACCCTGTAAATTTTTCATATTTTTCTTCTTTGACAGTTATGTTACCTACATGTGAAATCTCCGCCACACATCTTCTTTCATTATTTTTTTAGGTGACAACCCTGTATATTTTCATATTTTACTTACTTGGCAGTTGTGTTGTGATATCTGCATGTGAAATAATATCGTCCTTCGTCTCATTTTTTATTATTATTGTTGGGGCGACCACCCTATATATTTTTTCATATTTTTTTTGACAGTTGTGTTAACTATATGAGAAACATTATCGTCCGCAATCCATTTTTTCATTATTTTCTTAGAGTGAGCACCCTGTACATTTTTCATATTTTTTCCCCTGACAGTTGTGTTAACTACACGCAAAATATAACTGTCTTTCGTCACATTCTTTTCCTCATTATTTTTTCAGGTGCCCACTATTCTTCTTTGACAGTAGCGTCAACTAACGACCAAATATTTTTCTTCTGCGTCAAATGGTTTTGTAATATTTTCCCCACTATATATATCTTATAAACTACAATAGTTGTTATGTGTATACATGTATTGTTAGAAATAGATACATACTTCTGGCTCTTGTAGATATAGCTGTAGATATAGCGCCAACAGACAGACACCAGACCGACAGACAGACAGACTGATGGAATTAAATGGCTTTAATTTTCGTAATCTGAATAGTCTGAAACGCGAAAATCCGAAGAAATCTCGGAAGGTAATTTTTTTACGATTACAATACCCTACTTCCCTTCGGTTAGCGAGAGAAGTAAAAAACGAAATTTAATCCATATGACAATATTTCTAAATGCTTTAATAGTGGATTTTAACATTCCGTAAACAAGTGGCACTGACCATTTTCAGGTACCCTACCCAAAACAAATTTAGCGGGAATTTGATAGAAAGTGTCGACCTACCCCAACATCTGGTCGGTTCAGACACTACAATGGGCTGTTATAGTTAGTAATTTTAAATATGTGACTAATACTTTCTCAATTTGCTGTAATGTACAGTATTATAAATTTTTCACGTTCTGATTTTTTAGTTATTTAATTTAGTTTTTAAATATGTTAACATTTTAAATCATATATAGTGTGAATAAGGAATTCTCTGGCTGCAGCAATTTTATTATTTTAATTTGTCGTAGATATAATAAGGGCCACCGAGAAGTTTTTAATTAAATCGGTCCAGCGTAAAGAAAATTTAAAAATTTATTTTTCAACGGTGAAATTTTCTGCTCTTTTCCTTATTATCTTCGGTCCTACTAATCGTATCGCAAAAATAAAAATACCGAGTGGCTATGAAAAAACTTTCTGATAATTTGTTAATTTGTAAGAAAATAAAAACCACCAAAAATTGCCTTTTTTGACAATTTAAGAAATATAACGTAATAATGCATCCATTTTAACGAAAGTTGGAGGAACTGTGCACTTTATTGAACTAAACCTTCGTGCCAAATTTTAGCATAAAATATTTATTCAAACGGCTAAGAATAAAAAAAGAATTTTAATCGCTTATTGTTTAAGTGCATCGATTCGTAGAACATTTTTTTTTCAAAATGTAGGTTTTTTACATGTATTTTACAATGATATTATCTTCATTTAAACCATTTTTTAAATCTGTTTATAATTTTCAAAATTATAGGTATAAACATATTCAGATAACTGGATTTTTTTATCAAACTAAGAACAGGTAACGAATTATGAAAATAGATGAAATATTTCTTAAAAAACCGCTGCCCAAGGAATCACTACTTCCACATCCAGATTTTCTATCCAAGTCACTCACAACGAAAAAATTTTGTATGTGGTAATAATTGCTTATGGAACTTTAATAATATAATATTTGAAATCATCTACCCCAAAAACCCATAAAACGATACCCCACATCGGTAGTGGGGTGGGGGTGGTGACAGGGGGTGGGAGTGGGTGGTTGGATAAAGTAAGAAAATATTTTGAGGTTTCTGGTTCTTGTACACACACTAAATCACATTATTTTTCATCCCCCTTAATAATGGGGTGGGGGTTGTAATGGGGGTGGCTAATGCCAAAATTTTTTTTGAGACCTTAGCTTCTCTTGTCTATACTAAATATCAATTCTATGAACTCTTACTTGCTTAATTTCCCTATTTACTCCAAATTTACCCCAATTTACCCCCCAACTCTTCGACGGAACAAGATGAAAATATAATCTAGTTCTAGATCTCGTTAAAGTACATATGTGTATCAAATTTCAAGTCAATATCTCAAACGGTTCCGGAGTAAACGTGCGCACAAAAAAAGTTACAGACCGACAGACCGACAGAAATTTTTTTTCATGACATTCTAAGCCTATTTGAACAATAAAAATTTTTAAATTTTTTTTTGTCGTTACTATACTTCCACTGGATGTGGAAGTAATAATGATCTACTTGCATTTGGGACCGAGATACGTCAGTGTTTGCGTCTTAGTCGCTTATAAATAAGCAAATTGATATATGTTCTTAAAATTTGAACTGGTTATTCTTCAATAATATTAGTCCCACCTAGTTGAGAACAATCCAGAAGCACAATTGTTAAAAAAGATAGAGGCCCGATAGTCGGGCTTTTAGCGATTATGTTAGAGATCTAAAAATCGCCAAATAGCTCTAAAGGTGATATTATGGTTTTACAGATCCTAAACACAAAAACTGACGTTTCACGGCTCCAAATGCAAGTAGATCATTAATTTCTTTAGAAAAATGTTAGATATTTCATTTATTTTCATAATTCGTTTCCCGCTTTTGGTTTCATAAAAAATCCAGAGTTATTTGAATTTGTTTACAACTGTAACTTTGAAAATAATAAATAAATTTCAAGCAAAAACGATTTAAGTGAGGATTCTTTTTTCTTAACACTGTTGGAAAATACATGTAAAAACCTACATTTTGAACAAAAATTTACCGCACACGAGTCACTGCACTTAAACAATAAGCGATAAAAATTTCGAAATTATTATTGGTTTTTAGCCGTTTGAGTTTAGTTCAAAAATATTTATTTTGCGCTAAAATTTAGCACAGGTTTAGTTCAATAAAAGACTTTCGTTAAAATTGATGCATTATTATGTTATATTTATTAAATTATTATCAAAAAAGGCAATTTTTGGTGATTTTTATTTTTTTTTACTAATTAACAAACTATCATCTAGTTTCTGTATAGGCCTAGTCTTATTCAAGATTTTATTGCGAATAATCCTCTATTTTTATTTTTACGATACGATTACTAGGGCCGGAGATACTAATGAAAATAATAGCAAATTTCAGTGTTTAAAAATAGGTAAAGTGTTAAAATATTACAAGAAGCAAAGGACGATTTAATCCAAAACTGCTCATAGCGCTTGTTATTATACATAAAACAAAAATTCCTGCAGCCAAACAGTTTCATTCAAAATTTATTTTCACTCCACTAATAATGTGGGGTGTGTTCTTAGACGAAAAAAGTAAGTTATTAGAAAATCGATTGGATTTGAATGAATTTCCCTGAAAACTTTTTTAATGGCTTTCTATAATCAAATATGAAGTTTTCTACCACTGTTCCTTGTCCGCAATAGATATAAAATAAATATTGTCAATTTCCTTTCAAATAGAATTTCTTTTCAAATAAAATCAATTAAAAATTTAAAAATAAAATAAGTACATGTTTTATTTTGCTATTTGTTCTCACCTCACTCCACCATATATCTAGAGACAATACACACCTATAAGATAATAGTTATTTAACAAACAAGTATGTTAATAAGAGCGATTAATAAATTGAGACATTTTAACGTGCGAGCGCTAGCGACCGCATTATTTGTCGAGATTGTTAATCGCCGATTAACACACGAGTAAGTTACAAAAACTTTCCGTTGATTGTATATAGGAAAAAATCTCATTTTATTTTAAAACACAAAATTGAATTCTAAGTGTTACTTTATTTATTTAATTGTGGTAACACATATGGAATTTAAAAATACAATTACAAATTCATTAGGCCTCTTTTTGTAACATCGCACAGGTAAAACGCGACATATATTTATTTTAATGAGTATTTACTACATTTATTGTTTTACAACCCTCCCCTGCATAGTTCTGCCAAGAAATTAACCTATTTATTCAATTATTTACGTATTACAGGCATATTATAAAGCAGTCGATTCGCAAACGTTGTTTTAAATAGACGTATTTTGTGTGCACTTTATTAAAGTTTGTGAACTATTATTTTAATAATCAAGTAACTTCTAATAAATTTTATTATGGAAGGCCATTCTTCAAGTAAATACGTATTTTTACCATTAATAAAATTCCTCTTATCTGTTTTATATTAGTAGAAATATGCGATTGTGTTATATATGTATAAGAATCTATTCCATTTGTATTATTCTTAACTTTACATTGAGTTATAAAAAAAGTACCCATAGTACTTTCAGATTTTAATTTTTTCAGTCAGTTGCAGTATATGTTTGTGAAACAGAGTGTTATAAAATTGTTTGCTCGATATTGCTCTTTTTTTTATAAATCATAATTAAGTAAAACGTAGCACAATTCTTTTGTTTCTAATAATGAGATTGTGTGGCTAAATTATAACATTCTTTTAAGGTATCAGATGTACAAGAAAAGAGTTATTGGACGCCTTAACTCATTTTTGCAGAAAATATCGACACTTAATAGAGAAAACGCTGAAAGTGACTGATATTAACAACTATGACATCGAGGGTAACAGTAATAGTGACAGTGAATGAATATTGAAGTATGTATGGTATATACTATACGGTAGCCATAGTAGAAGACAAGAGTAACTAGGGTTTATTTTTCCAAAATTGCCTTATTCAAAAATAAAATTAATTTATTCAGCAGAAATTTATTATTTTCACGAAAATGCCACAAATATACAATGCTTTTTAATGTTATTACAATTATTATTACCTGAATTTGACACGTTTTTCTCATTTGCAACAAAAAGTTGCTGAAAATAATTTTGTCGCACTTTTGATGTCAACGGTACACCACTGTGCATCGGAGAAATATGCCAATAGCACCGATTCCGAATAGCGCGATACCTGCTTCTCTTTTATTAATAATTATAAACGTTTCATACACGTTTTATACGTTTGACAATTAGAGTTTTGACATTAATTGTCATATTAACTGTTTTCAATTATGTCCTTAGTTACCTAAACTAAAATCGTATATTAATAGAAAATCATTTATTAATAGGGGTTAATAATGAACGATTTTTTTATATATTTATCAAAGCTACAAATACACGTTGAACGGAAAAAGTAATAAATAAAATAGGTAGGTATAATTTATTAATTATTTGGAAACACGCGATAATAATTGTTTATGTAACTAGGCACTAAAGTTAAACTTTTTATCATGATGTAGAATTTAGTTAAATAAACCACATAAATAATAAAAAGAAACTTTAGTTCCAAGGTGCATAACTAAGTTTTTCTTGAAATTGTGAAATTAAGGTTAATCAACTCTATTTAATGAATAATTTTAAGTGACATTAAGAACTATCAATTATTTAAATTTCAAATCTCAATAATTTTTTGTAATGTAATTATGTCACAAGCAATTTATGTTGACGTTTACCTGTCACCTCCTCCAACTACAAGAAATCGTACAATGTTTGATTACTTTAGTGACTATCTCTAACACTTCAATGACAATTTTGAGGTCTTTTCCGATTTCAAAAAAATCTATTTTTTGTACGATCGAGCTAATTTGTTTATTTACAATATCTGTTCCCAAGACGTCAGGTTATATTTATTGATTGCTAAGTCGGTAAGTAATTTGCTTACCGGTAAGTAAAATTAATATAATATATATTACCGTTATTTCACAAAAATAAGTACAAAAAAATAAGGTCATTTCTATGTATTTAAAAAAAATAATATTATTTTCTGCACGATTGTTTTTAATTACACTTCAATTAAAATAATTTAATTTCTAGTAAATAAACGAAATGGCAAAATACAAATATCTTATTTGACAAGTTGTACTTGCCACGAAATATAAACGTGACTTTTGACTTTTTGTTTATTTAGTAGAAATTAAATTATTTTAATTGAAGTGCAATTTAATACGATTTTACAAAAACAGTATAAGCATCGCGAACCTTATACCGACCGGTCTCCGGCGGTAAACGTCCGTTACCGTTCTGATGATACTTAACATACTATTATTTCCACACTACGGAATAACACACAATATCTACCATATATTAGGTAAGTAACTAGATTACTTGACAAAAATAAAGTCGGATCTTTCATATGAAGTTTTTTAAAATTAGCTTTTCCTGAATAATTACGCCCTTCTGTAAAGCGAGCATTAAAATAATGCTTGAAATTATTTTTTTTAGACTCATTATAGTGCAAGCTTTTATCAATACTTTTTACTCAATATGATATTTATGAAAAAGTCTTTTCATCCTACGTGGCATCCCTTAAATGTATCAAATAAACCACCCTTTATGACTTTTCAACAGTTCTTAACGGTTGAAACTTAGCTTATAACTTCATCAGAAAATTTTAAAACTTTTTGCTTCCTGCTTAAAAAAAAATAAAATACCCTGACATGCATAAAAATAAGCCGTTTTCTTCCACATGTATTTAATACGCTTCTCTCAAAATTATTCAGATTAAAAGTAATGTAAACTAAATGAACGGAAATAACAAAGAAGACGGGAAATATTTAACAAATATAAAGTAGAGGAGATTTGGATTCGCCTCTTTAAAAGGGAGTAGCTTTCCAGGGAGGGCTAATTTTGGAAAAGTTACTAGAAACTTTCCTTAATTTTGCCAAGGAATCTACTTAGAAATATCCTCAACATTTTAGTTAATACCCTGTATAGGTGTACTTAAAGTCAGAAATTAATTATATTTATAATTACGATTTTTGCTGCTGAACGCACGGAAAAGAAAGACAGTCTATATAATCTTAGTGAAGTAAAAAAGTAAAATGTATCAATAGATTTTTTGTTAAATAACAACAGTTTTTTTGTCGTCTTACAGCAGATATAAATATTATTTAGTTACGAGTCCGGTTCTAAGCCAGCCATTAGATAAACACAATTAACATAAAACATTTAATTATCATAGCCAAAAATTATCATTGCCACAGCAAAAATATTGCAGATACAAACACATTAGTTGGCTGCATAATATTTACCAAGCAGATGTACAGTGTTGCCAAGACTCGTATAATGCATCAAATAAAATAGGGCATTGCAAAATGCGTCAAATATATTCACTGTATATATCGCTTATACACCGACAACTGTAGCGCCATCTGAACATCAATTCGTTGAACTACATCGCGTATGTTTTGAGAGAAAGGAGGTGCAATTTGATGCCCGGGCGAAATTTTGCCAATTGGCGGGATTTGTTGAGAATAACATAGTCTAGGTTTTATACACGCTTATTTTTACGAAGCCCGAAGGCGGGCTTCGTATGTGTGTTGTGGGCTTCGAGTAAGCGGCAGAATATGCTGTTTTGGGCTTCGTATTGAGGCTTCATATGTCTATATATATATATATATATATATATATATATATATATATTGATATGATATCTTGACTCATGAGAGAGACAATAAGTTTCATTATCAAAATAAATAATCTACGCCACTGTTTGCGGTTTCTGCATCAAAGAATTCAAAGATTAAAAAGTAAAAACTTTAAAACTAACATGAATTATCGATAGTAAACATACTATCAGTAAACAAATTTAAATTGAAAGACAGAGATTAAATAGTAACAATAAATATTGTAAAATGCTTAAATTTTTAAAATAAGTAGGTTTAAAACTTTGTAAAATCTCACTTTATCTTCAGAAGCTAGACTTCTTAAATACAAAACTAAAGGTGGAAAAATTATATCAGGAATCCATCGTTAGAGTGTTTCCAATATAGGTGACAAAAAACATAAAAGGATGTGAAAATTCACAAACAAACTGAATAAACATTCTATAGTGTACATAAAGACTCTTTAAAAAGAAAGGGAGCACAAATAAAACTGAAATCTAAGATTTCTCGAAAATTAGTGCTCGGGTTTAAATCATAAACATTTAAAATCAAAGACTATTACCTTAGATTAAACCTGAGACATACATCCCTGAATTCCATATGTTAATTGTAGTTTAAAGTTTCAGTGTTGACCATCAGTAACCATAATTTGTGTGCTGTCACTGGTTATTTAAATATTAGATTGTAAAAACATTGTTTTCCTATTTATTATGCAGGCAGTTGCAAAGAACATTTCAAAATGATTTTCAGTTCGGTAGGTAAAAGGACACTACTTCAAGGACTGAAGAAACATTGACTACGAGTTCTGAAAAATAAAAGTTATAAAGTAAGCATTTATTCATACTGAAAAGTAAATTTGTTAATTAGAATTAAGAGAGCTAGTTAGTAAGAAGATTAAGAAAGGTAAATCATGCATCAAATCTAGTGTAAATTGTTTAAAATAGAAATTATGTGAAAATCATGCAACGTTTTGGAACTACTTAAATATAAAACCTAGAGAAATAAAAGGGATACTGAAAGAATCAGAATTAAATAAGGAATCTGTTTCAAACAGTAAAACAGACAGAGAAGGTCTAAAAGAAAAATTAAAATTCATAACCAAATAAAATTTATGAAATTTTGACAGGTCTAGTTATCTAATTTCAGAAAAAAGTCATTAATTAACAAAGTTTTCAAGAAACAAGGAACGTTTCCATGAAAAGTTTGTTATATGTTGTTGATTTTGTAATGAAAAGAAGAGAGTTATTTTCAAAATTGAGTCCAGAAATTATTACAAATAGTAAAGAAAATTCAAATTCAGATGAAGAAATGTATGTAAATCAAACATTAATAAGTTGAGAAGTAAGAGGAACCAATGTTGCAAGGTTTAAAAAACAAATAATTATCATCGAAATATAACCTTAATGTCAACTGTTTGTCAAATTTGACTTACCGGATTTTCAAGTAAGCCATACGGTAAGTAGATAAGCAAAGAGAGTTCTGGACCGGAAGTGACTTGGATGGCATGTGTCCATCGAGATCTGACCATGAGCTGTTGGTCATTGTCGTCGGAGCTGAAGAGTTCTTGTGGTGAAGAGTGAAGAGTGCCGCATTACGTGGTATGGGGGTGTGAAGTCTGTACCTAATGCCCTTCTGGCTAAGAAATATTTCAGCATGACTGTGCAGATTTTTCATTTAGGTAAATTGAATATAAACGACGGTTGCTGGCTCCGAGACATAGGAGAGGAAGTGATAAGAAAACGGATATGTGATAAGAGAGTGTAACATTTGTATAGAAATGCAAATTAAATGAAATTTTTATCATAACCGCCGGTTAGGGTGGGCAATATATTTATTATTATATTATGGTGATGTTTGAATGTGAACATAGGCGTACATAAATTAAAAAAACTCGAATTTAATCAAATTCAGATATAAATTAAACAAAAATTGTATTGCTATTTCATTTATTACAAAAACATTATAATATTATTCATTCACACTGCTGCGGAGACATGACATTTTTCCTAATAATTTTAATTATACACTTTACAATTAGGAGAGAAGAACAAACTGTAATGTAATACAGCAAACCAGACACCGCTTCCACTCCAATATCATAATTTTGTTTTTCAGAATTTGCATTGCTGATGATGGTAGGTGCAGTACAGGGGGTGGCAACACATAATTTTTCCCAATAGGTATCACCCATTGTATTATTTTGAAATCGTATTCTTAATTTGTACTGAATTGTATTGTTTGGAATGATCGCTGTAAAAGTAGGTGCATTATTAACTGCATATGGAGTCATCAACATCCAGTTCGATGGCCAGCTATCGTTTTTCCTCTCATTTTCATCGAAACATACAAAGACTTCTCGACTACCATAAGGTTGATGTATGTACAGGATATTTTGCAGTACCGCATGTAAAATTATGAAATGCGAACTTAACATCACCATTGTTTTCAGTAAACAAACTATAATTTTTTTAGTAAATCCATATATAGGTGGGTAAAAATAATGTGATATAAATCATATCCTGTCTCGTATTATATGGGCGTTGGGGAAATGCGACGACTCTGGCGACCTCTCTCTGATGATGTATTAAAACGTGTTACATTATTAAATACTTTTCGATCCCATATTAATTCCTCATCTTTCATATCTAATTTGTGGAAACTGGAGAACATACACTGCTTATGCTCATAGAATTTTATATGCTCGTTTAACTTTTCCAACTGTTTGCAATGTCTTTCTAACCTCACTATTAACTCTGACATGCTGCTATAAGATTCGCTAGGATACTAAATTATTTTTACAAGTATTTAGTTTACTTTCCGTCCGTCTCAGTTCCTGCATACAGGAAGAATACTGCCATTGCAAATTTAACAAACTCCTATCAGTAGTGTTAGAGATTGTAGGTGGGGGTAATGTGCTGCTGCTGCTGAGGGAAATAAAACTTTCGGCTTTAGGCAATCGTTTGACCTCCATATATTTGGCTATGTATTTATCTCTTTCAAATTCTAATCCCTCGGTGTTAGCTACACACGCAGTGAGATCAGATCTTAGCTCTAACATTTCATTCGTTGTATTAGTGAGTAAAATTCTTAAGTTTTCAGCGCTTTCACAACTACTATCCAAATTCAATTTTAATTTATTTTCACATGATATTAAATCATTCATAAATCTAGCATTGGCATCCAATAATCTTATTTCCAGATCTCTGTATAGTTTTCGGTATAGCTGTAATTCATCATACATATCATTTGCATGAGTCTGATGATATGGGTGTGATAAATTTAATAAGCCTCTTGCCGGTAGGGGTTGAATTGTAGTAGTAGCTGATACATTTCTTGCTGGTGGGGCTTGATTTGGAGTAGTAGCAGCCGAAATAATAGATAAATTAGTCTGTTGATTGTAGTTGGACAACCTTCGTAAAACATTTACACTAGGATATTTTCTATGTAGATTGCTGTATTGTACATGTATCGATGTGTTATCAACATGATGACTAATATTTACAGAGCCATTATTAGTGTGTACAGAAGACTCGAAATAATCACCACGACACAACAGCGGTGCAACAAAAATATGTATGCACGTGACAACATCTTACTATTTACTAATTCACACTGATTTGCATGTTTACTTTTAACATCTAAAAAGGGTGGTGGGGGAAGAAAAAAAAATGTATTTATAATATTTTTTTTATTTTGGTAAAGAAGAATGCAACCAATTATAAAGTTTAGTACAATTTCTTAAACTACACATTGATTTATTATTTAAATGATTAGGACAATAAGGTATATCTCTAATAAATTTTGGTACACCAGTCATATTCTCTATGTTGATAATGCTAGGAATGGTTGATGAAGTTTCTTCCAGTTCACACAGCTTATTTTCGAGAAACTGTTGCTTTTGATGTCCTTTAACATACACCATATCAATATTACTATTCAATAAGTACTTCTGTAATATGTCATCTAACATGGTATAGTCTATGTAACCACTATCATATTTCAAACCATGATGAAAACGCTCTAAATATTTTATCTGTTTTCGTAGTTTATGGTCTAACTTGTTGGCTGGAAATGGAGCTTTCAACAGATAATGAGCTCACTAATAAATGTTATTTCTTTCGGATAAAAATCAGGTAAACTGAATCCCTGAATATCAACAATCATTATCTTCATGGTGGCGTGTGGTGTAGACTGAGAAAACTTCTTAGTGAATATATCTTATATAGCACTCCTTACGATTCCACTAAGCGGTAAATATTCCACAACTCGATCGTGGATAATTATACAATATGCTCTAGTATCATTTGGAAACGCTACCCTGCTTTCGATTTCTAATTTGACATCGACAGTGGCTGACTTTATCGAATCGTTTCTTTTGGAACAGTCAATGACAAATAAGGCGCGTGTTTTGAACGCTACAAAATCTAATATGGGCTTTATGGGCGTGTTGTTTGAAGCAAATATTTTGGAAAATTGAGTGTACATGTGATAAGCATCGGAATAGTTTCGTGAAGTAAAATTTAATTTCAAATCTTCATACGGATAATATTCCGAGTTTATAGTCAGTTTTATATTAGACACATTAATATTATCAAAGTGTGTAATATCTACTTTCTTCTGATCTTTTCGTTTTGTTTGAAATGCCACGATAACATATCTAGGACTTTCTACGTTAGTACAAGTTTTAACTGACCAAATTTCTTTCACAGCTCCAGCCGTTAAAGAAGGCAATTCATGAATCTCCCACGTTCTATAGGGAATGAAAATCGGTTTATCTCTGTTTATGTTATCTAGCAATTCCAATTTTTTTTCATCATTTAAAAATACATGTTTAACTTTAAGTTGAATATCGGTTATAGTTAATTCAGCTACAGCATTGTCTGCCGCTACTTTATAACAGTTAGCGTCAGTTCGAGCTCTAACCAATCTTATAATCTGTCTTCCAAACATGAATCTCTTATAATCTTGAAATATCCCGAGCAAATGACTTAATGGAATTCTCAGGAAAAATGTTCCATTTACTGGATCATAAGTTACCAGCTGGCCCTCAGGAAAATTCCAGCCTGCTGGGCTAAGCGTGTTATCATCTTTATCATAGCACAGATAGCCTCTCACCAAACTCACAGTACCTGCGTCTCTCACTTTATCCACTTCTTTACCATTCAACTCATAACTAATGGAATCAAACATGTATGCCCCGGCATTATTAGTAAATTCAATAGTTCCATCACCGCTAGTTTTCTTCAACGTTCCTTCAATCAATAAAGCTGCATCATGCATTAATAATAAAGCATCTTGCTGATGAATTACAATTTCAATTTCATCATTATTTCTGAACGACTTAACGAACGGGTGATACGTTCGAGTTTCCTCTCTGTCGAAGGAATTATCAAAGTGTGGATCTTGGAATAACTGTAGTTCTTCCAACATGGTAACCCAGAGATTTTAAATACAAGATATTTGCTGACGTTAAAGATGATGCTACCTTCTTACCTGAACACTTGACTGGTAATGAATGATGTTGATTTGAAAAATTCTTATTTAAATACTTTAATGGTTTAATTATTAACCCCATAATTTTTTCAATTCCAACCTTATAATAATTTCCTCACCTCTAAAATTAATAGGTTTAGAGTTTTGATCCAGTATCTCCAAGGTGATATTAGTTATTTCCCGTTTGTTATTTACTGGAAGGAATATTAGATTTTTTGGTTCTATGTCTATGGCATATCCCGGATTTACAGATGGGGCGAATTCAAAAATGGTATGTGATGGTTTGTTATTGTAGAATGCTCCTGTGGTAATATTACAGTCTACGTGGATCGTTATAACCTTCACTATCTCTACAGGCAAATCAGATTGATGTAAAATATTGGGTTTTAACTCGCGAGCTGAATAGCCCAGTAAACTGGCTAGACTATCGCTAGGTATAAAATTTATCTCGTGCTTGCTCCTAATTTCACACTTGAGTGTATTATTGTTGGGTTTCAACGAGAAGTATTCAACACCTTTCACCGGTGACGTTATTTGACTCTGTAGATATGCTTCAATATCACTTATTTCATAAGATCCAGTCGGAATCGAAATTACTTTTTCTTTACTTTTATCACCTAGCTCCCAATAGTAAAGCTTGTTATTTACACCTTCTTCGATATTAGGAATGCTATTATATGTATGAAAACCAATTAGAGCTAATGCGTAATCGTACTGAGGATCCAATTCAATTGGATTATAAAAGTCTATGGAAAGAGTGGCACCTCGACCTCTTATCGTGAATATCTGAGACATACTGAATGAAACTTATGGGATATTACCGTTTTTATAAAGAAACTCTAAGCATAAATGTCCGCAATTGATTGTATTGAATTTTTGGTAACTATCATAATTAAATCGTATTTTACATTTATCACCAAAGTAACGTATTAATTCTACTGGTGGTTTAAGCGCGCCAAAACTATCAAAATAAATAACATTGTCAGCACACTTTTTATATGCTACCCAATGCGTGCCAGGCCCTTCTTGCGTGTCGAGATTAATAATTGCGCTTTCATATGTTCTAGGAGCGTGAGGTAACGAGTCACGCATAAAGACACCTCTGAAGTGCGGAATTTTCAATTTTTTAACATACTTCATCAAATCTACATCAAGAAGGGCTCTATTGGGTAGCTTCACTGGGAGTTTTTTTGCTGCTTTTTCAGGTACAGCCCATAGCCCTTCTTATGAGGTTTCAAATACATCCCCTTTCCTAAAGCTATAGCCTCCATAGTTTTATTATGTCGCTCAGCCTCTTCCAATTTTTTCTTTGCAGCTTTGGCGTCGATGACAGCTTTTGCCACACCTGCAGCCCCTCCTGATAGAGCTCCTAGAGCACTCAGACCGGCAAAAATAGGAATTAGCGGTAAGATTCCACCGGTCTTGGGTAATGGTAGTATGCGTGGTGCTTTTATCTTTTTTCGACCACCTACAGCGTTCATAGCTGATTTCGCTAGCTTCAAGGCCATACTAGCATTTTTTCTTAGATTATTATTATTAGGTTTTTTAAACAATCTCTTAACAACACCGATAGTTTTGCGAAAACCGACTTTTTGCCTGCGAACCCCCATTCCCATCTTCCGTTTAACCTTCATAGCGTTAACAACAGCCCAAGCGGCCGACTTCTCTTTCAAATTAGCGTCCTTAGACTTGACTCGTTCCCAGGCACGCTGCTCAAGATCGTAATCAGCCTTATGTCTATCTTCTAAATTTGAGCTTTTACTATAGGCTATATCGTGTTCGCGACAGCTTCGGTCGAGATCGTTAATGCCTGGATCACCTCGCTTTAACCGTTTTTCCAACTTGGTGCCTGGACCGCAGTACTGATATCCTGGTAAATGCGCTTCAAATGGTAACTTATTTATCAGAGAGTTTACTACTCCACTACCCTCCTTCAACATCAACATCTAAACTGATAATGAGTAATAATGTAAAGGTGTAGTGTATATATATATATATATATATATATATATATAGTAGTAGGTATGGGGTCGGTTGAGACTGGGAACTTTTTGAGGACCGTGGGAACTTTTTGAAGACCGTGGGAACTTTTGAAGAAAGATCAAAGCATACCTACTTATATATATATATAAGCTGCTGCACATCACTGAAAGTGTGAGTCTACGATGCGGCTTCTTAAACAGCGGTTGTCACTTCCAGTGGAGAACTTGGATATTTTCTCACAATGTCCAGCAACCGAAAAACATGGTCCATTATTTCCTAGCGCTTTAAGAGCGATTGTATGCGGGCCCAGTGGCGCTGGCAAAACGAATCTCCTACTAAGTTTATTGTTCGATCCTAATGGGCTGTGGTTTGAAAATGTATACGTCTATTCCAAATCTCTATATCAACCGAAATATAAATTGCTGGAAGATGCATTGAAAAAAGTGAAAGGTGTTGGTTATTTCCCGTATACAGATAGTGAAGGTATAATCGATCCTTCTAAGGCTAGAACCAATTCCATATTCATTTTCGATGATGTGGCTTGCGACAAACAAGATAAAATAAGAGCCTACTTCAGTATGGGTAGACATAGACTTGTGGACTGTTTCTATCTATGTCAGACCTATACACATATTGGCAAACATTTGGTACGAGATAATTGTAACTGTATTATTTTATTCAAGCAGGATCGTATGAATCTTAAACATGTTTATGATGATCACGTAACTCCAGACATGACTTTTGATAAATTTGAAAAACTATGTGCCGAATGTTGGAATGACAAATATGGTGTATTAGTAATAGTTAAAGATTTTGATTTGAACAACGGACGCTATCGAAAAGGATTCGATCAGTATATATGTATATGATACATCATACAGCTTTATTACTGTTCTACACGTTAACAGATACAGACCTGCGAAAAGCTGTAACAGACCTGTGAAAAAGCTGTAACAGACTTGTGAAAAGCTGTAACAGACCTGTGAAAAAGCTGTACAGACCTGTATAAAAATGAAGTATAAAAAAATATCTCTAGAGAAATATAAAGTAGTAAAACCACACATACATGATTTAGAAAAGGAGAAGTTACTTAAAAAGAAAATTACTGAAGTGTCAAGGGCAATCAGAAAGAAATATTTGGCTTTAAAGCTAGGAAAGGCTGAAGAAGACGAATCTCTCAATCGTATATTCAAACCAATTGTAGAGCCATTACATGATATTAAAATAAACACATCTAAAAGCGTAGCGGCGGCGGCGGCGACAGCAGCAACGGTAACACCTGAACCACTAACCGAACGACGGATACCATCACCACCATCAGTAAACTTTCTACCTGATGAGGAAATCGGTGAAGTCTTTCTCGAAGAAGAAGAAGAAGAAGTACCAGAACTGTCATTTGATGAAATTAAAGAACAATACGATAATCTAGTTAAACATAATAAACCTGTTATAGATGAATATCTGGAGCAATTTCCACCATTAGCGAGATATTACATTGAAGGATTTTTCACAGATAGTAATAGTTACGGTACAACATCTGGTGCTCGTTTTGATTTTCTAGCAAACAAATTATTTATGGGTAATAAAGAACTGAAAATAGCTGATAATAACCTTGTGATCGACGATAGACCATACCCGGGTACTAAAGGGTTATATGAATTGATATTTATGAAAAACCCCAATGGGTTCAATGAAACTGATTTAAAAAATTACAAAGAAATTCTAGATTTAACCAGTGCTCACAAACGCGATTACAATCCGCAGGAGCAACGAAGGGGGCATAGGCATTATAAATATACGAGTGTAATAAAACCTCTATATGTAAAACCTCGATATGATCCAAGAATTAGGAGTAAGTCACAAAATGCTCCTTCGAAAAGCGGATCTGGCATGGCTGTGTACAATGAAAAACCAATAGAATACGTTTACTGGGATGACGTAAATGAACTTGTTGATAGACTAAAACTTTTAATAGCCTCAAAAAGCGCTGGAAACACAGATTCTCACGATAATGAGATCTTGAGTATATTATCGGAACTGAAGGAAATAGGTGTTATTGCTTAAATATTTACAACTTTGCTAAGTATCATCATTTACAATATGCCCGTAGACAAGTTCGGTAGGTCTAATATAGGCCAAGATAGTGTTCCAAGTAGTGGTTCCTATTTACTTTCGCCTTATAGGCATGGCTTCATCTTCACCGAGGATGGAAATATAGATGTGGAAAACCTAAAACTTAGTAATGTTAAGTCACCTACTAATGATAATGATGTTTGTAATAAAAGATATGTAGATGGCAGCCTAAAATCTCTAGATAAGGAACTCCATACAATTATTGAAATGTCTTCAATAGATGCTATTCGAGAATTTGAACATAAATACAAGAGTTTCAACGAATCGCTTGAGATCATCAAGAAAGATGTTGGGAATTTAAGAAACGAGTTTTCAAATAAAATAAATATACTCAAAAATGACAGAACTATAATAATTACTGATTTGTCAAATGCAATTTCTAACTTAAAATCGGCTGTACAGGTAAATACATTAAACTTGGATAAGATATCAGATCTAGATCTATCTGCTAAAATAACATCGATGGAAAATTTTATAAAAAATATTGAAGGGGAGCTAAATCAATCTGCTAAAATAATATCGATGGAAAATTTTATAAAAAATATTGAAAGGGAGCTAAATCAATTTAGAGATACCATCGTAAGACAAATGTCTGAAGTTTATTTAGATATGGCCAATCTTAAAAAGAAAAAGTTAGTTCACTGATAACACTGCTGCTGGTGAGTAGTCATGGAGCATACAAAAGAAAAAATTCAAGTGATAAACGAACTCCATAAACCAGCTAGAAAAAATTTCAAGCGTCGGCGTACTATCATAAAAGGTTTTGATGATCTTTGGCAAATGGACTTGGCTGTAATGGGTCACGCACATGTTAATAGTAACTTTAGATATATATTAGTGATGATTGATTGTTTTTCGAAATTTGTTTGGACCAAACCTTTAAAAACTAAATCGGGAAAAGAGATAACGCAGGCTGTTGGTGAAATATTCAAAGATGGTAAACGAATACCTAAAAATTTACAATCAGATCAAGGTACTGAGTTTTATAACACTGGTTTTAACAGCCTGATGAAAAAGTACAACGTTAACCATTATAGTACGTTCAGCATTAAAAAGGCTGCAATTGTGGAACGTGTTATAAGAACGTTAAAGGAAAAGTTATACAAATACTTTAGTTTGAACGGAACGTACAGATGGCTTGATATACTACCTCAAATAACTGATAATTACAATACGCAACGCCATCGAACTACGGGTATGAAACCATGTGAAATAAACAAGAAAAATGAAAAAATTATTTTAAATTCCTCTTATAACTTTATTAAGATGGCGACAGATCCGAGAAAATTTAAAGTTGGCAACCTTGTTCGTATTAGTAAGCATAAACATGTATTTGAAAAAGGATACACTCCCAATTGGACAACGGAATTATTTAAAATCGTTAAAGTACAGATTACCAATCCCATCACCTACCTTCTTCAGGATTTGCGTGGAAATCCCATCGCCGGTGGATTTTATGCCGAAGAACTTCAAAAAGCTAAATATTCGGATGTTTATTTAATAGAAAAAGTATTACGTAAGCGTAGCAATAAAATTTTTGTTAAATGGTTAGGTTTAGATAAATCTCACAATAGTTGGATAGACAACACAAATATACTCTGATGTGTTTCGATTTGCATGTATTTAAATGGGGAATTGTTTCAATTGACTAGAATTATGTGATTTAACATTGGTTCTTATGGAAAACACGCACAAATTCAGCTCGATAAGAGGCCTTTTGATTAACCGGAAGCATTGCTGGTGCAGCTAATTTATTTGAAATATATCAAGCCTGTTACTGTTAGTTAGTCGTGAAACATGGCATCAAACACACCTAGCCCCACGTTTTCTGAAGATTTCGATCATTGGCGGGAAGTTGATCGAATTACCGAAAAGTATAGAGTTGCAATCCAAAATGAAGAAAAGTACATTTATGAACGTGTATTCGCCATGAAAAACTCTTCATATAGAATAAAAGTTGGATTAAGTAGTGCACGAAACAATGTTCCAGCTGTAAAAATATTAATGGCCGCTAATGAGCAGATCAATAAAGCTCATAACATTTCCTTCGATGCTGAAGATTGGTATGATTTTATTACTTACCTTAAACAACTTTCCAATAATTACTTCGATGCTGATAGTGGATTTGGGGAGGATGAGGAGGCTGCTGCGGTGAAGCAGTTTTCAAATTACATTATCAACACATCGTCATTTATGGGTGCTAAGATGTTGAAAGTGGCTAATGATTTTGTTACGTTTTATATATGTGAAAATACTGTGCGTGAATTTATTAACATTAGTAGGCTTATCAATTCAACTATACATGTATTAAATGGTTTAGATTTTGCTGGATTTTACAATAATTTTTTGAATGTCACCAATAATATACTATGTGAATCTAATTATGAACTGCCTTCAGATAATGTAATGTTATATTTATGTGATTTATTACCACATTCCATTCAAATGCATTGTATTCGTGAATGTTTACATTTTAATAGAGCTAAGGTTATGAATGATTTAGATAGAAAAATGTTTATATTAAATGCTTGAATAAATATTTTCAAATAAATACCATCTTATTATTTATCCCAATTCAGTAGTTATTTGACTGGTATATAAAATGGATGTGCAGTATGAGAAAAGATTAGAAACATTTGAAAATTGGTTATCAGAATTTCCAAAGTCTACTCTAGCTCTAGCTGGTTTCATTTATGTTGGTCAAGAAGACATAGTTAAATGTCCAATATGTGAAATTGAATTATGTAATTGGTGTGAGGGTGATGATCCCACAGCAGATCATTTGAGATGGAGCCCCGACTGTGCGTTTTTTGAAAATGGTGAGGATAATTCGTTATTTATTAAGAGAAGACGGACCCCGCTTTATTCAGATAAAATGACTTTGGAAAGCCGCTTAAAAACATTTGAGAACTGGCCCCCTCAGATAAGCCAAAAACCGAGAGAATTAGCTGAGGTAGGTTTCTACTATACCGGCACAGGTGATCAAGTCATATGTTTTCACTGTGGTGTGGGTTTAATGAATTGGAGTTCTGGAGATAATGTGTGGGAAGAGCATGCCCGCTTTAATTCTAAATGTGAATATAATCAGCTCAAGAATGAAAAAAATGTAACGTCATCACTAGCGATAAAAGAAATGCTAGTATCAGAAGAAGCACAGGATGTAAAAATTAATCAAGTTGAAACTTGTAATAAACTGTTATGTAAAATTTGTTTAGAAAATGAGCTCTCTGTTGTTTTTATGCCCTGTAAGCATACAGTATGTTGTAGTGATTGTTCAGTTAATTTTGATAAATGTATTATATGTAGACAAAAAATCACATCTTTTTTGAAAATATTTATATCATAAATAAAGTATGTATGATAATGAAGTGTTTTTTTTGATTTTTCCTAATTCCTAGAAATAAAAATCAGAGTTAAATTTTATAAAATTTTATTTTAAACACATAAAAAGAGCTTATAATGTGCAGACAGTAATAAGTTTTATAAAATATTATTTTAAATACAAAAGAGCTGCAATAGCTACTACAATAGTTTAATCTTAACAATAAGCACATTCTATTTTAGTTTGATTTCGACATAAAGCAGTATACGCTATTAAACTAAGTTTTTTTGGATTGTAGGGTTTATTTATATCAGATCTGCGTGTGCGAAAAAGATATTTAAAAAACCGTTCAATTTTTATTGTTCTAAGGAAAAGATCAGTACCATTTCGAGGAAATTTTATCATTCTTAATTCATCACGCTCATTAATATATATACCTACTTTACATACTTCCATATCAAAGTTTTTTAAGATGTTGAATACAAAATTTTCATAGTTACAGTCAAATTTTCCAATAGAAATTTCATTAATTCTTTCGGTTTTGTAGAAAAAATGTGATGTGGGTGTTTTTATTGCATATGGTGGATAGTCTGAGTTTTCTACATAAATGTCAATATCACCATATGCATCGGTTCTATTAAGTAAATATACAGCAAAACCGCCTGCAATACAACATTTTTTATCCATCATCGTTCTTCCAGTCAGTACTTCGAGGGTGACTTTAAACTGCATCTTTTTCACTTCATTGCTAAGAAGATGTGTAAAAAATGGTTCGCTGATAAAATTGGCATGGTGCGGCAGTAATTCCATGTTTACCCTTACGTTTCAACTAAAAACAATTTATTCTATCATAATTGAGTAGTGACCCCAAGGTAATGTATCTGTTGAATCCTGGATTAAATATCTTTTATCATCGGAGGGGTTCAAAGCAACTTTAGTTTGCTTAACCGAGTAGACTTTATGTAAATGTGATTGGATGGTTCTTTGGGTTCGGTACAGTTCGGTTTTAGTTTCCAAACAGTTCTTATAGTCATCGAATGAAATTTTATTTTTTACAATATTAGTCTTTACCCCTTTAGATTTTTTTATAACATTTTCCCCTTCAACTCTAAGCGCATACATCTTTGACCGTAAACCTACAAAATGGGTCATTATGCTACCATTTAACTCATCTTTCATGATCCCGGGAATTTTTTTATTAACTAAAGGGATATTGTATCGGTTGTTGGGTGGATAGTCACTAGTATCGAATTTAGCAATGTTTTCTTTTATAATTTTCTCATAAACATCTTCACATTTTATGTCATAAATAAGGCTATCCGTATCGGTGTACAGCAATTTACAGTCATCATTATTTTCAAATTTTTGCAACATAAAATTATAGTGAAAATCATATATACAAGTTTTCGATATATCTAAAATACATAATCCGATGTATAAAGGCTTGTTGAAAAAAATTTCAGACTTATTTAATTCAATAGCCACTAAATTCTCGTCAAATATAGCACGACTATGGAAATTGGGGCTAGCGATGTAATTTTTAGCACCATATCGACCCTCCCATTTCGACACCAATTTTACAAGCCGATGCTTACGAATATTTTCCATAGTCTTACCAAAAACTGCATTAATTAGTGACTTATATAGATTCTTTTCAAATTCATTTTTCGAACTTGCGCGCAGTTTTGTATTTAAGTCTATGTACGGTCTTAGCCATGGAGATTGTTTGAACTCTAATATACGGTGAATTTTTATAAGTTTAATCCCCAAGGATAAAGCTTGCTTTAAATTTCTATAGTGTATTACATATCGGGTTTTATGGTAGAGTGTCGTCATCAGTTTTGGTAATTTTGATCCCGGCGGCACTAGATGTTCCGGACAGAGAGGCATATCTTTATGTTTGTCGTGTAGATGTTCCGGGTACTCTAAATCAACTTCGAGAATATATCCGTTTTCTGAGTCGTCTGGTACATCTATCACATTAAAATTTTCAAAATTCTCCACCCACCGAAACCCTTTGTAGGGCAAAAAGGCTTCCATGGCCCATCCATACATGTTATTTATATCAAGATATAATAGATAAGAACTAGGTTTTGAACAATCATATTCTGACAAAAATTTATTGTTAGCCTTAGCATATCTATTACAGCACTGACTTACACCGCCTCGAATACCACGTTCAATAAATAAAAGCATGTCGATGTCCTGTAAAAGTTCCAACTCTACTTTTGTAAACTTTAACATACAATGCCACGTATAGCCCGGTAGTGTATAGTAATGTGCCGGATCTAATTGATAAATATTTAAACATTTTTGTCTGAAATTTTCGAAAATATCTGCCAATAAAATTACATCAGTTTTTAGATATAAGTCTGAATATTCACCTAGTGTTTTAATATTAAATTTTTCCCAAACATTCCGAGCATGTTGGTAATCTTCATCGCTTATATTAGAGTCATTTAATTTATTGTAAAAATGTTCTTTTGCCGGCAACTCAGTTTCAGATAATTTTTTAAAAGAATCTGTAAAATCATATGGGAAGACGCCCTTTCTCGTAAGCATATTAAACTTTTCACTACCTAAATCACTAAATTCTTTTTGCAAATTTGTTAATTCCCCTTTTGTTAAATATGATGATAGTTTATCCAGCGATGCGGCCATAAATCGGAAAGAATCGATAAACCGAAATTTTATTACCGAACCTTCAACACTTCTTGTGAACGATATGTATTTTTCCTTATTGATTGGCAATAAAGTGATCTGACCGGTTTTTGCAAGATCTTTGATTAGAAAATGAGCGTCATATCCAGATAAATTATGAAAGACGACCGGTACTATAAATGATTTTTTAAAATTTAAGTTGCAGTTTTCATGCATCGGCCCGCGGTATTTACCTGTGAAATAGTTGTAGTCACGTACTTTCTTATCTTCAGGTTTAAATATTGATTCGCAAATATGACAGTGAGTTGATGCAGCGAACTCTTTTTGCTGATGTTCAGAAATGTCCATTGATACAATAGTCTTTAATTTTGATTCGAGAAATTCACCGATATTCTCTAATTGTTTTGAAAACCACTCTATACAGTTAAAACCACGATTGCTGCAATAATACGATAAGCTATCATCATACGAACATTTAAAATATAATCCTGCGCTGAAAGCAGTATGTTTTTGGTATTTTAAAGTTTTAGTTTGACTAATTTCGGAAAATGGTTCTAGCATTGATTCGAAATCGCAGTACAATATGAACGGTACAGGCTCTTTATAATTATAATTTTTGAAATTTACAATTTTTTCCTTTGGAAATGATATTTTACATTTATTAACATTTTTACAGTCTACTGTGTGTAAATTTAATTTTGCTTCACTAGAAAAATAATTTAAACATATATCACAAATGTACAGTTTTCCATTACGTTTACTCATTTGACTAGACACAAGTCTGGAAAGGTCTTTTATCCAACAGAAATGATATTTTATTTCAAGATTGGAATCATCATCAGTACTTTTTTCACGCTCATCTGTATAGTTATTTTGAATCATTAATAAGTTTACATGTTTTTCTAATTTGGTTTTAGTTAAACGAGCTGGTACTGAATGAAAATTATTTCCAAACAATTTTAGCATATAAATATTAACAGAAATGTTATTTTGTTTTTCAAATTTTGTAATTTGTAGTAGTGACATTGGAAGTTTAATACTTTTTAAATTCAAAATTTCGGAGTAGTGGGGGTACGATGATATTCTATCGGAATGACTGTCAACGGGATACAAAGCCGAAATTATGGACCAGGCAAAGCATGCTTCATCATAATTTTTAACATTGACACATGCATGTTTTTTAGCTATTTGATTGGGAAGTCTAATGAAAGATGAGCCGTTACCCATTTCAACCTTATTAATATTTATTTCTAAACTTATTATTTTTTGTAGCACAAATCCCGACTCTTTTTCCTGGAATTCCTCTAATTTATTTAAAATTTTATCTATAATATATTCCTGAAACCACAACTTTAAATCAGTGCTGATATCAATTGAGGCATTTTTAGTGTTGAAATATTTAAATTCCATTTCTTCTGACTTAATATTATTTTTAATGAATTCCCCACAAAAACATGCATTCACTTTGATTGTCGGCTGTGATTTGAGAATATTATTTATTCGTGACTTGAATAGAAAGAAGGAATCATCAAGGAACTGTCTCATATCTTTATGTATTAAATTTATTATTAAACCTGAACGTATGCGACCTGAAAATACCGAATTTATATCCATTTAATTCTAGAACTTCTATTTACTCTACCACTCAAACCCCATCCAATGTAGCCTAAATTTTTTATTAAAATTTTAACTTTTTTTAAATGTCCAATATTTGTATGAATTTTTCTACGAATTCCAATAGAATTGCGATTTTTTAATGCTTGGTTAAGCAAACTTAAATGCCCTTTCACTAATTTTAACCATTTTTCCCGACCTATAACATTTTTACACTCACTCAAAATTTTTGTTACATTTTGAAACTTCTTCACAATTTCATCACTTAAATTACATATGTCCATTATCAAACTTTATCTAATAATACAATACACTTCTTGCAAACTTCTATGCTCGAGAGTTTGAACTCTAATGCTGCAGTAAACTTAGGTTGAATATTTATAAATAATTGTTTTACTTTTTCAATGTTTTGTGTATAATCTAACCCCACAAATTGATGAATCAATCGTTTAAATAAATTTTCATTATATAACAAATAAATAGAAATATCTACTTTTGAGTATATTGTATTATTATTATAAAAAAATGCGTGATTTTCAACAAAAAAGCGAATTTTGAATTTCTTTCTACAAATAATGCACTTATACATACTAAATTATTGCAGCTCTTTATGTGTATGGATCCGCCCACAGCCCCTTTTAGAATTGTTGTGAATCAGCTAAAATTAAAAGAAAAATGGCATTTAATAAATATCTTCAAAATGCATAATAAATTACTTACATGCACTTTGAGTCCAACTTTCGGTTTCAATAAATTCGAATGTTGTTCCTAATGCAGGCTTATTAACATCTTTTTGACCTTTAAAGATCAGGCTGTATTTTCCTGCTGTGAAATTCTCCAAATTATCCTTCATATGGGGAACCACTCGTTTTGGTAAAAATGCTGTGCTGTCACCGAATTCTAATAGAACCGTTGTTCCAAATTTGGTTTTTATTAGCTTTGCTGAAATTATTGGAACAGGTGTATCTAGTGGGAGGTCCGTTAATTTGATGGTTGGCTTTGTATCTAAAAGTGATACGGCATTCAGTTTATTTAAGTCCATCTAAAAATATTTTTTGTATTACATCGAGATAAATTGCAATAAAATAAATTAATAGAACTTACGTTAAATCAGTAATGCGCACAAACACTTGCTAACAAAATTATTTATAACTTGGAAAGTAAGTGATCTCAATCTCAGTTTATGCTTTTATACTCGTCGAAATCTACATCAGTACTAAATGATATTTTCACATGACCAACTAATGGAATATATTTATCAACTTCCTTCAACTCGCTTTGTCATCACGTGCACTTTGTGGCTATGTAGGCAGGTTTATCATCTTTCCTGTTTCCTATGAAATAACATATCAAGGCTTTCTCGGTTTTATTTCCTTGCGATATAATTAATTAACGACCACTTTTATTGAGATTGGACTTTTTGCGGATGTCCTATACAGAGTTTTATTTCCTTTGTAAATAACATATCAACGCTTGCTTGGTATTATTTCCTTGCGATATAATTTAATCAACTTCCACATTGCACTTTTTACGAATGTACTATAGCTGATTGCAAAAATAAAGAACATCCATATTAAATCTTAATTTTATAAACAAATTTTACATCGATCACGCCGCACATCGTTCTAATAGTAAAATGAATGAATTCGGAAAGTGAGTTAATTAGTTAGTGAGTTTAGTTTTATAACATATAAAATTTTTATTATTTTTCAGCGATTTGGATTTGGACTTGGCGCATAAATGTGATAAGTGTTATAAACAGTTTGGAGATCTATGTGTGTGCCCATTTGAAGAGTATGTACTATTTAATGTTTCTTATATTCATTTCAATATGCATTTTTTTTACTAGAACTTGGCGTGAGGCCTCCGAGTTTTTTATGCTGACCACATACTCCCCCTGGCAGCCACCCCAGCCGGTGGATTTAACCATCCCCAGCGAGGATCATCCGCCACCGCTAATCCCGATCGCTTCTTTATTAATAAAAAAAAAAAATCTGAATGAATAGTATCGTACAATAAATGAAATAGAAATACAATTTTTGTTTAATTTATATCTGAATTTGATTAAAGTCGAAATAGCTCAGTGGGGAGAGCATTAGACTGAAGTTCTAGAGGTCCCGGGTTCAAATCCTGGTTTCGACAGTTTTTTTAATTTATGTACGCCTATGTTCACATTCAAACATCACCATAATATAATAATAAATATATTGCCCACCCTAACCGGCGGTTATGATAAAAATTTCATTTAATTTGCATTTCTATACAAATGTTACACTCTCTTATCACATATCCGTTTTCTTATCACTTCCTCTCCTATGTCTCGGAGCCAGCAACCGTCGTTTATATTCAATTTACCTAAATGAAAAATCTGCACAGTCATGCTGAAATATTTCTTAGCCAGAAGGGCATTAGGTACAGACTTCACACCCCCATACCACGTAATGCGGCACTCTTCACTCTTCACCACAAGAACTCTTCAGCTCCGACGACAATGACCAACAGCTCATGGTCAGATCTCGATGGACACATGCCATCCAAGTCACTTCCGGTCCAGAACTCTCTTTGCTTATCTACTACGGTATTAATCCAATATTTTAGCATCAAAGTCGTCCAAGGCACATCAAATTGAACAAATTTCACAAGGAACAAAATTACCACAAAGGCACGAAACGAGAAATCGAGGGAGTTTGCAGGTAACCAGGATCACAACAGTGTAGTGCAACAAATCAGTGATTCGTATCGGGACGTCACGTCGCATACAGGTACCTGTTTTATCGATATTAAATAAAGCAAAGATTTCTTTCATTTTCTTAGAATAAGTATTTGTAATTAAAATAAAAGGGCAGAATTTTGTTTCCTAAATATAAGAAACCCAAGGCCAAGGTTCAACTAAATTAAAATTTTGTAAATTAATCTGATCTACTTTTCTTAAATAAAATTGTTATTATTTGATCTATGATTTTAATTTGCCTTTTATTAAATTGAGCTAAAGAATCTGCACTGAGATAGAGTGACACCTATTGGTAATTCATGCTAATAAATGTGTTTGCTGGGAAACTAGGAAGCAGTGGCGCCGAATATAAAAATTTCTGCTTTCTAGATTAAAATTTAATTAAAAATTAAATTAACAAATTTTTTTCTCTTTCTTTAGTACCCAGAAAACATAACATTTAAATGTCTAACCCAACGTGGGGCAAATAAAAGAGCAAAATAATCATAGTAATTTATTTAAAGATCACAAACAAAAGTTTTGAGTAAAACAAAATTTAAATTAAAATTTAAAACAAAAGGCTTTGGTAAAAATAATTGAGAATTCTGAAAAGAGTATTGGTGTGGTATTTTCACTGTTGTAAAATTATATGAAACTAAGGTCAGGTAAGATGAAAGGTAAAAATGAACAAGAGGCATCTACGTCTCAAACAGCAGGCGAAACAGAAACTCAAGAAGAAACAACAACACAGGAGCAGACCGAACAACAACAGGAACCAACACAAATAGGAGACACAATACAAACAACTGAACAGACAGAAGCAAACATACTCCACCAACTCATGCATATGATGACAGGTATAGGTGAGAAAATAGACAGCACAAAAGAAGAAATGAACAAGAAATTTGAAGAAAACAAACAAGAAATAAACGAGAAAATGGACAAGAAATTTGAAGAAAACAAGCAAGAGATAAGTGCGAAAATAAACGAGAGAATGGACAAGAAATTTGAAGAATGCAACGGAAAATTTGATCAATACACGACGGAAATGAATAGAAGGGGTAGAAGTAAGATTAGAAAATATTAAAGAAGACTTGGCTATGGAAATTCACAATAGAGTAAAAGAATCAGAAAAGGAAATTTAAACCAATGTGGAAAAATTCATAGTTGAAGGATTTTCAGAGATAGATGGTCGACTGGAAAGACAAAATGAAGCAGTCACGGCAACTTTAAAAGAACAGGACGGACGGATAAAATTAATGGATACGAAGTTATCAGAAGGAAAACAAGGAGCGAACGCTAACCTCGGATATACAATCAACCACGCATGCCAGAAATCCCAATTTTATTTCTACGGCGACTCGAGAATACACCCGAAAATATTTACTACTAGGCTTAAACTACATCTAGAAACGGTACACCCTCGGACAAACATAAAACAAGTCATACAGAACATGTTACGTGGTGAAGCTGAAATTTGGTACGCCACTGTTGAGAGTAGGTTCAGTAGTTTCGAGGAATTTGAATCGCTCGTAATGAAACAATATTTGGGGGAGTATAATCAACAAAAGATTAGAATAAATCTCTTTAATGGAAAATACAGTGAGAACATCGGAGTATCCAGGGAAAATTATATACTGCGAAAGGTATATAATATCAAACATCTACAACCGTCTTTCACGGAAAGTGAAATGGTTAGGTATTTAGCACGTCATTTCCCAGATGATGTACACAGTGTCATCATTACACAACGAATCACAACTTTGGACAGTCTCATAGAATACATAAGAAGCATAGACGACCATCGCACTGGATGGAGAAGAAACACTCAATAAAACTACAATAATGAAAACAGGAGATATGATGATAGAAGCAAAAATTATGACACAGGTCAAAACTACGAACAAAGAAGAAACAATAACTATAACAACCAAATTTATTTACATAGCTTTAATAGTTTCGGAGATATAAAAGTTTACAAATGGCGTCCGAACGTTTATAAGACGAAAAATGCAGTTTAAATGTTAAATATCTCAGAAATTGTGATACCTACGTCACTCATGCTAAGAAATGAAATTAAAGACAATTAATTGCGCTTTCAAATTATTTTTTACTCGTTCCTGTAGCATAAGAAATAAAGAAGTTATGACGGAAAAATATGCGTATTTATATTTTTTTATATAAAAAGGTCGCCATTTTGTTACTCTAGTTAGCCAGTAATTTAAAAAAATTATCTCAAATACAGTTTTTCGTTAAGATGTAGCATTACCTAGATGCTCAATTTCTTTTGCTCATTTAAAGCACTTGCAAATGCATTTTGAACTTTAAAGGTAATTTCGAAATATTTGGATACCAAATATAAACATAAATATCTCCGAAATTATTAATCCTACATCAATAAACAAAAAATATAATTAATTCCCAGTTTGTACTTTCTGTAATTGGTCTGCAACATTTTTTCGAAAAAGTAATACTTTTCGAGATACTTGACGAAAGCCGTTTGGAAATACCTTTTTTTTTAAGCTTAAATCGCAATTTTGAAGTCGTTATAACTTAAAAACTATCAATTTATGTGAAAAATTGCATAGAACCTTTTCTTCTTAAAATTTGATTCTATTTCAGCTCCAATAAATATATATATTTTTTAAGTGCCACCCCCTGAGAGGGGGTAGCAAGCCCCCGCACAATATATAAACTTTTTTGTGAACCATTTACTATTATACTGCCAAAAATGAATGAAATCTGTTCAATATGACATTATTCCGAAGTTAAAACATTTAGATATTGTACTATGCGTCTAATGTGTTTTTTTTTTACTATTTTCATTTAGATCAAATGTATTGTAATTGTTTCAAACAGAAAAAATAATTAAATGTTTTTGATTACTATTTGAATTATTTTTCTTTTATTCTCCACAATTTTTTCAAGTGAACAAAAAAATAGCAAAACTGTAGACGTTTATTTGTTGATCCCGTAGTTGAAAGTGTCACTGGCAACGATGGAAATTTGAAATGGATTTTTATTGGCGCTTTGTTGTTTCCAATATGTTTCTTTTCAATATTTTGGCTTTAATTGTAATTGTTTGAATTAGATGAAATAATTGTATTTGATTATTAGTTAAAATTAACTTAAATTTAATTTAATTATTTCACTTTGATTTTAATAAAAGCGAATTTCAGAGCACCTTCGATTTCTTTCATTACAAGTTTCTCAAATATCATATTATACCGTGATATTTGAGTTCCTTTATCAGATACACTGTTGTCAAGTTTACGGGCCACGTATAGTGCGACTAAAATACTGGGCTTCCGATAATCGGGCTTACATCCACAGTGTATATGCAGCTCTCGTAGGCGCCCTTAGTGTGGAATTTCTTTGAACTAAAACTGTATCTTTTGAGGGACACAACGACTTTAATGGGCCCTTCTAAATGTCAGTAAAAACGCTAAATTACTTGTACTGTAATTTATTTAAACTGAAATTATATGTGGAAAGGTAAGCAATGACTTCAATAAACCCCCCTAAGAAGCGAGATAAACTGTCAATGACCCATACTATACTTTATCGCTAAATATACACGTAAGTTTTACTAAGCCCGAAGTCGGGCCGCGTAAGTCGGTCACGGGCTTCCTATCAACTGGAAAACATACAATTTTGGGCTTCCTAATGCCGGTAAATACGTGTATATATATATATATATATATATATATATATATATATATATATATATATATATATATATATATGCTCGGATAGGTTTACGCGGTTGTCTGTATGAAAAATACTAGGTTCACGGGTTGAACCGCGTCTGAGATTATTGGAAGTCTCGACGTTTCGGCTCCCACTTTGGAGCCATTTTCAAGAGAAAAAGAAAGAAGAGTCGATAATATAGTGGTATATAGGAAGTTTAGGAAGGGTAAGGAATGGTTCGAAACCGGGGCCTCAATCTGTCTACTCCCCAGGTCGAACCTTGGTTCGTCTCTAAGATCTCAATCTCAGTTCTTAGAGAGAACTGACGAGTTGTGGGATGAGGTGAGGTATTTATACCCACCAATCCTACTATAATTACCTCACCTCATCCCACAACTCGTCAGTTCTCTCTAAGAACTGAGATTGAGATCTTAGAGACGAACCAAGGTTCGACCTGGGGAGTAGACAGATTGAGGCCCCGGACTCGAACCATTCCTTACCCTTCCTAGACTTCCTATATACCACTATATTATCGATTCTTCTTTCTTTTTCTCTTGAAAATGGCTCCAAAGTGGGAGCCGAAACGTCGAGACTCCAATAATCTCAGACGCGGTTCAACCCGTGAACCTAGTATTTTTCATATATATATATATATATATATATATATATATATATATATATATATATATATATATATATATATATATACTTACGGTACGCATGAAACGAAGCCCACCACACACTACAGGGTACCAGAAGCCCAGCCTTATTTGTAATTTAAATAGTGTGTACAACTGTTAATAATGTTTTAAGTGGGAATAATAACGCGAGCAACATGAGAGGGGGGAACTTTTTTGGACATACAAATTAAAAACAACACGACATGTCATACGAAGCCTTTTATAATTATGGTACATTACGAAGCCCGTTGTATAAAATGTATAGATGTTTCAGATTACACGAAGCCATACATAGTTGCCACTTCTCTTCTAATTCTTTAACTAAATGATATAACTGTGTGCGACAATATAATTGCGTAGTCGATGTGTTAATAATATAATTGCTTTGTTGTAGGTCACGGCCGCATGGCACCAAAGGGGCCGCCCTAATATAAATAATTATGTTTATGGTATGCATGTTAAAAGTATTTTCATTGGTATAATTTATAATATAAATAATTATGTTTAGGGTATGCATATTAAAAGTATTTCCATTGATATAATTTATATTTATTATAATGCAAAATAGGTAACAGAAATAAAGTATTCATTCCATTATTCACGTTTGACTAAAATAGGTTTTTTTGTACAAACATGAAGCCTCAAAATAAAGCCCAAAGTAGCATATTCCTCGCTTACTTGAAGTCCACACCCTGCCTATGCTTGTTACTACATTTAAAAAAAAAAAATGTAGTATAGGTTTTGCATTTTTCCGGTGGACCATCGAAACCCGAAAAAAACGTCGGATCGAAATGAAAGTCATATCTATCGACTTGAGAGCGAATTTAGAAAATTCCGTCCGTTGGATTTCGATGAAACTTGGGTGGTTGATAGGAGGCCTTCAGAAGACCTTAACGCTGGAAGCTCGGCTCAATTCGGAAACCGGAAATACCCGATATAGACGTTTCAAGTTTTTCGGGAAAAATTGAATAACTCTGTAACGGGCAGTCAGATCGAGATATTTCAAAATGGTGCCGCTGGCAAAGGTCTACAGATAAGTATACCGGAGACTATATCGAAAAATAAATGGAAATTGAATTTTTTTGCAAAAAATTGGTTTTCTCGAAATCGGGCTATTAAGCACGATAACTGTCCATGATATTGATTGATTTCGATAAGACTTGGTGGGATCGAAGGTACACAGCCACAAATGAAGCCTATTGCTTGAGGCTCGAATCCGTTGACCGTAAGTATTTTTTCCAAGGCCGAGTATGATTTTCCAAAGAAATTAATAACTCCCGAAACGAAGGTCCGATTTTGATTTTCAAAAATGGGGATTGTAGGGCTCGATTAAGTCTATTAGGTGACGTTTGTGAGAAATTTGACAAAACAAAAGCGAATCTACAAATCCTGAAAAACTTTATTTTTTTGATAAATTCTACAAATACCGAACAGTTTCCTAATAAAAATCGAAAATTAAATATTCCGTCGATCAATCTCTATAACCGGTATAAGGCATGGATCTTTTTGTACAAAAAATCTGAAATGGAGTTTTTTCGAAAAATTAAAAATAAACGAGTTATTTACAAAGATGGGCATGTTCACGCCCGGTATATCTGAGTAGCAGTCCGCCCGAAAATAAAATTGTCCGAAATCACTCCCTTCTCGAAAAAGTCTCTATTTCGATAATACACGAAATTATCTATAGGTGTCCAAACCAAAAAAAAATAAAGATCATAACGGGGAAAATTCTATCTTTATAAATATTTGACCGATTTTCATTTACTAAATAACAATATAAACGATGTCCTTTCTGTCCATTTCAAAATGTAGTTAGCCTTTACTTTAGTCAATACAAAAACAAACAAAAAAAAGGAAAATGAAACATGTCAAAATGTACTGAGTCATCCTACGACCCTCTGCTAAAAAGGTACTGAATCATCCCAACAGGGATAAAAAGCATATCAAAATGTAGTTTTTAGCTTGTCTATAAACATTTTTCATTTTATGAGGATTATTAAATTAATTATTTTATGTACTTGTTCTTTTAGACAAGTTCACACGTTCAAACACATGTTAATTCTTGATAAAGCTCTTAAAAATATGCGTGAAGTCTCATTGGATTTAGAATGACGTCTAGAAAAATGTGCAAAAGTTTCAAACCCGCACATAAACCATTGCAAAATTTATAAACAAATTCAAATTGAAAAATTGTTTTTTGCACATAACTCGAATACTATTAATATATAAGAAATTATAATAAAGGATTCTTAAAGTGGAAGAAATTTCCAATAGAGAACTCCTGACTCCCGGAACTCTATCTCTATTATTAACAATTTTAATTTGATGTTGAAAATAGGGCTCCGCGCGGAGAACGCAAAGCCGTTGTGATGCTCTGAAACCGACCTTGGCAAGTAAAAACATTTTTTTATGTTATTAAATATATTTTTTTTTTACATGTTTATGTATAAGGTTGTTTTTGTTTTTTTTTTTCTATCAAAAAAAATATAAACACGTTCAGCGATTGTTAATAACAAATTGTTTATTAATAAATAAACAAATAAATTAACAACGAAAAAATTTTTTCCCTTGCAGAGAATTGCAAATAATAAATTTTAAGAATCATTTTTTTTATAATATGTTTAAATAATGAAAATAGGAAAAAATTGATTATAAACAGTTAAAAAAAATTTTAAATCACCTAATATTTTATAACAAATAAAATGGCAAAAAATGTTTTTCAAAAATACGTAATTTATCTATTTGTCTATAAAATTTGTTTAAGCAAATAGCACTAAAAATTTAAAGTTTATGTAATCTTATAGTATTTTTGAATTTAATAACAGTAATAATAATTAAAATGAATAAAAACTCCTGTCTTTTTCATTTTTTAGTTTTTTGTTACCTTAAATAATGAATAACTAATAAACCATAACAATTAAAATCATCGCAATGTCATAATCTCTTAAAGTATAGTTGACATAAGGTCTCCACGAAGCGAAACAGTTTTAGTGGCTTTTGTTTAACAATTATCCGACTTGAAATATAAACGCAAACTCTAAAAAAATTTATTAATTAACAATAGGCTCATTTTATGAAAAATCGGCGAAAAATTTTTTTTCCAACGAGATATTGTTCCTTTAAGTGTCTAAATAATACCATAATTTTTTTTTAATTTCTAAATTAATATTTAAAGATATAAAAAAAATGTTTCTACTTGCTACGGTCGGTTTCAGAGCTATTTTCAACATTAAATTAAAATTATTAATAATAGAGATAGTGTTCCGGGTGTCAGGAGTTTTTTATTGGAAATTTCTTCCTCTTTAAGAATCCTTTTTTTTTTAATTTCTTAAATATTAATAGTTTTCGAGTTATTTGCAAAAAACGAATCTCGTTATTTTTTCAATCTTAATTTGTTTAAAACTTTTGCAATTGTTTATGTGCGGGTTTGAAACTTTTGCACATTTTTTTAGACGTCATTCCGAATTCAATGAATTACGAACTTTATCAAGAATTAACACGGGTTTGAACTTGTGTTTGAGAAGTTTGAAAATAGAACAATGTTATATAAAACGTTGAAGAATTAATGTAACTGTTCTTTTTTCTATTGGAACTACCCACATGATAAAAGTCAAAGTCAATAGAAAGCAAAAATAAATAACTGAATGTAAATATTGTTCGCCAGTTTACTGAAGTTTTTATATAACTGTTAAACATTATATATGACCTTCTACAGTTTGTTGAAAATAAGTTGATTTTTCTAGATATAATTGCTATATTTGTAATTCTAATCGTCTCCTGATGATGCCAGCTTGGTTGGCAAAGAGCTTCTAGCTAAATTCTACAGAATTTTTGTTATTGTCAGACCTTATCAAGAGTTACAACAGTTTATATTTGCATTTTTTGCTTAAGATGTCTTAACTGTTGTATTTGCAGATTGGAATTTTTTTAATAACAACGTGGCTCTTCCTCTAGCTAATTTTAACTTATTGTCCAAATTTAAATACGATCGAACTCTTGGTCCTTCAGTTATCGTGCTTACAAAGCACATGGTGGTTTCGTAAATAGTCCAGTAAATGTCAAAAGAACTGTTGGCAATGGTAAAGCTACACCTCTTTGAAGCAAGGCAGTACTTAGTCATAAATCTATCTAAAAAATTAATTGTCCTATTATTATGACGAAAAAAATGTATAAATAGAGCAGAAAAATTATCTTATAATTCGTTAAAATTAATAACCAAAACATTAGAATATGAGAAATACATAATACTGCGTATTACAACAAATTACCTGATCAGTTGGAAACTTAAAATAACATGAAAGTCATTGTTTATAAGAATGTTTTAGAGCAGAGAAAGTAATTCTCAATTACGTGAAAAAAATTGTTTGTAGATGATACAGTTATCTTCAATTTTTATTTTCTTTATTATTTGAATAGACGCACGATATTTTTAACTTTATTATTTTATCAAATCAAAAAAAAGTAAGTAAACATAACTTGAAAAATAAATCAATAAATGGCATAAATTTACCCCAGTTATACAAAGAGGGCAATTTTGAATGTTTATTTTTATTCAAAATTAGTTTTTTTATTATTTGCGATATGAAGACTAAGACCATAATAAGAAATATAACAGAAATTTAATATTGCTACATAAATTGTTTAAATTTTTATGAAGCAACCAAAACTGAAGTCTTGTGTTGATGACTCACCGATTTTGTGCGTCGGCCTTGTCTATAGGTGGTGTTGACAGAAGATGCTGTAATTAGGGTAAATGAAATCGGTTGGTCCCAGTTGAAAGGTAATTGAATAAACTTTATTTTCCAACAAAAATTTCTAATATTTTGTTTCATTATAAATGGATAAAATGTTTTTTTACAATAAGGTTGGATTTTTTAGGTTATAAATTATTTTTAAGGAAAATAATGTAGGCATCTATACTATTTAATTAATCATTTAAAAAGCTAAAAAAAAAAACTTTAAAGGAACTTTTTTATTAGAACGCAATTTAAAGGAGAACCGAGAGGAAAACATTTTCGCAAAATTCGATTTTCATGTAAACAAATTTTTGGACAAAGAATAGATATAACTTGTAGAAATTGTAGAGAATTAAAATATCTTTCAACATTGTGGTCAACGTTCTTCTCCTCAAGCGTTAATTACTTCCACATAAGTATAGTAACGACAAAAACAAATTTGAAAATTTTTATTGTTCAAATAGACTTAGAATGTCATGAAACGTCGAAATTTTAAGTTTGAGCGAAAAAATTTTCTGTCTGTCTGTAACTTTTTTTGTGCGCACGATTACTCTGTTTAAGATATTGACTTAGAATTTGGTACACGTATGTATTTTAACGAGATCTGGAAATAAATTATATTTTTATCCTCTTCCGTCGAAGGGTTGGGTGGTAAATTGGGGTAAATGGGGGATAAATAGGTAAATCGAACAGGTAAGAGTCCATAAAATTTATATTTAGTATATGTAAGAGAAGCTAAGGTCTCTAAAAACTTTTTGGCATTAGTCATCCCCATTACCACCCCCAACCCATTATTAAAGAGTATGAAAAATTTGTGATTTAGTGTGTGTACAAGAACCAAAAATCTCAAAATATTTTTTACTTCATCTATTATCATTCCCCTATCACCACCCCCATCCCACTACCGATGTGGGATATCGTTTTATGGGTTTTTGGGGTAGACGATTTCAAATATTATATTATTATAGTTCCATAAACAATTATTCCCACATACAAAATTTTTTCGTTGTGAGAAACTTGGTTAGAAAATCTGGATGTGGAAGTATTGACTCCTTGGGCAACGGTTTTTTTGAGTTAATCGCGAAAAACGAGCGTCGAAATTTGACTTTTGGAGGGCAGGAAAAAAACACTAAACCTTAAAAAAAATCACTTCTCGGTCAATTTTTTACCATATTGGAACGGACTAAAATTTTCTTCCCCCTTTGATTGACATCCTTTATTTATGAATTATTTTTTTCTGTTGGATGACGACCCTGCATATTTTTCTTATAAAAACTATATCAGATTTTTTCCTGGCAATAGCGACTGACAACTACATTTCAAATATCATTTTACTGTGTCGTTTCTTATTTTTTAAAGTGGCCACCCTGTAAATTTTTCATATTTTTCTTCTTTGACAGTTATGTTACCTACATGCGAAATCTCCGTCACATCTTCTTTCATTATTTTTTTTAGGTGACAACCCTGTATATTTTCATATTTTTCTTACTTGGCAGTTGTGTTGTGATATCTGCATGCGAAATAATATCGTCCTTCATCTCATTTTTTATTATTATTTTTGGGGCGACCACCCTATATATTTTTTCATATTTTTCTTTGACAGTTGTGTTAACTATATGAGAAACATTATTGTCCGCAATCCATTTTTTCATTATTTTCTTAGAGTGAACACCCTGTACATTTTTCATATTTTTCCCCTGACAGTTGTGTTAACTACACACAAAATATAACTGTCTTTTGTCACATTTTTTCCTCATTATTTTTTCAGGTGTCCACTGTTCTTCTTTGACAGCAGCGTCAATTAACGACCAAATATTTTCCTTCTGCGTCAAATGGTTTTGTAATATTTTCCCCACAATACATATCTTATAAACTACAATAATTGTTATGTGCACACATGTATTGTTAGAAATAGATAAGTACTTCTGGCTCTTGTAAAGATAGTTGTAGATATAGCGCCAACAAACAGACACCAGACCGACAGACAGAGAGACTGATGGAATTAAATGGCTTTAATTTTCGTAATCTGCATAGTCTGAAACGCGAAAATCCGAAGAAATCTCGGAGGGTAATTTTTTTACGATTACAATACCCTACTTCCCTTCGGTTAGCGAGGGAAGTAAAAAACGAAATTTGATCCATATGGCAATATTTCTAAATGCTTTAATAGTAGATTTTAACATTCCGTAAACAAGTGGCACTGACCATTTACAGGTACCTAAAACAAATTTAGCGGGAATTGGATAGAGAGTGTCGACCTACCCCAACATCTGTAGGTCAGACACTACAATGGGCTGTTATAGTTAGTAATTTTAAATATGTGACTAATACTTTCTCAATTTGCTGTAATGTACAGTATTATAAATTTTTCACGTTCTGACTTTTTAGTTATTTAATTTAGTTTTTAAATATGTTAACATTTTAAATCACATAAAGTGAAGTCAAATTAAGTAAGAAAATAGGTGAATAAGGAATTCTCTGGCTGCAGCAATTTTATTATTTTAATTTGTCGTAGATATAATAAGTGCCACCGAGAAGTTTTTAATTAAATCGGTCCAGCGTAAAAATTTTTTAACAATTTATTTTTCAACGCTGAAATTTTCTGCTCTTTTACTATTATCTTCGGTCCTAATAATCGTATCGCAAAAATAAAAATAGCGAGTGGCTATGAAAATACTTTCTGATAATTTGTTAATTTGTAAGAAAATAAAAACCACCAAAAATTGCCTTTTTTGACAATTTAAGAAATATAACGTAATAATGCATCCATTTTAACGAAAGTTGGAGGAACTGTGCACTTTATTGAACTAAACCTTCGTGCCAAATTTTAGCATAAGATATTTATTCAAACGGCTAAAAATAAAAAAAGATTTCGAAATTTTATTCGCTTATTGTTTAAGTGCATCGATTCGTAGAACATTTTTTTTCAAAATGTAGGTTTTTTACACGTATTTTACAATGATATTATCTTCATTTAAAGCTTTTTTAAATATGTTTATAATTTTCAAAATTATAGGTATAAACATATTCAGATAACTGGATTTTTTTATCAAACCAAGAACAGGTAACGAATTATGAAAATAGATGAAATATTTCTTAAAAAAATAATGATCTATTTGCATTTGGGGCCGAGATCCGTCAGTGTTTGCGCCTCAGTCGCTTATAAATAAGCAAATTGATATATGTTCTTAAAATTTGGACTGGTTATTCTTCAATAATATTAGTCTCACCTAGTTGAGGACAATCCAGAAGCACAATTGTTAAAAAAGATAGAGGCCCGATAGTCGGGCTTTTAGCGATTATGTTAGAGATCCAAAAATCGCCAAATAGCTCTAAATGTGATATTGTGGTTTTACAGATCATACTTCACTCGTAAGATAATTCAGTGTGTAAGATGACCAACACTTTTTTTTTTGGATGCAACGTCTCTGGTTCAAATCCTAACTGCGATTTTTTGTATTGTATCAGTAAAATTAAAAGTTACAAAGCTGTGTACATAGACATAAGAAAAACTGTTCAGGTTAGGTTTGTTTTCCCTTCCGCGACAAAAATGAATAAGGAAGTAAAAAAAAATTGACTAAGTGTGTTATAATCTCAAAGCCGCTTTATTCGATGTAATTTTAAAAAACCGCTGCCCAAGGAATCACTACTTCCACATCCAGATTTTCTATCCAAGTCACTCACAACGAAAAATTTTGTATGTGGAAATAATTGTTTATGGAACTCTGATAATATAATATTTGAAATCTTCTACCCCAAAAACCCATAAAACGATACCCCACATCGGTAGTGGGGTGGGGGTGGTGATAGGGGGTAGTAGTGGGGGTGGATAAAGTACGAAAATATTTTGAGGTTTCTGGTTCTTGTACACACACTAAATCGCATTTTTTTTTCATCCCCTTTAATAATGGGGTGGGGGTGGTAATGGGGGTGGCTAACGCCAAAGTTTTTTTTGAGACCTTAGCTTCTCTTGTATATACTAAATAACAATTTTATGAACTCTTACCTGTTTGATTTACCTATTTACCCCAAATTTACCCCAATTTACCCCCCAACCCTTCGACGGAACAAGATGAAAATATAATCTAGTTCTAGATCTCGTTAAAGTACATATGTGTACCAAACTTCAAGTCAATATCTCAAACGGTTCCAGAGTAAACGTGCGCACAAAAAAAAGTTACAGACCGACAGACCGACAGACAGACAGAAATTTTTTTTCCTCTCAAACTTAAAATCTCGACGTTTCATAACATTCTAAGCCTATTTCAACAATAAAAATTTTTAAAAAATTTTTTGTCGTTACTATACTTCCACTGGATGTGGAAGTAATTGTAGTTTTGACTCATTTTCAAACAGCGGAGACAAAAACATAAGCATCGAAAAACAATCAGTCCAAATTTCTAGAAAAAATATCGACTTGTTTATTTATAAGTGACCTAAACATAAAAATTGACGTTTCACGGCCCCAAATGCAAGTAGATCATTAATTTCTTTAGAAAAATGTTAGATATTTCATCTATTTTCATAATTCGTTTCCCGCTTTTGGTTTCATAAAAATCCAGAGTTATTTGAATTTGTTGTTTACAACTGTAACTTTGAAAATAATAAATAAATTTCAAGCAAAAACCGTTTAAGTGAGTATTCTTTTTTCTTAACACTGTTGGAAAATACATGTAAAAACCTACATTTTCAACAAAAATTTACCGCACACGAGTCACTGCACTTAAACAACAAGCGATAAAAATTTCGAAATTATTATTGGTTTTTAGCCGTTTGAGTTTTGTTCAAAAATATTTATTTTGCGCTAAAATTTAGCACAGGTTTAGTTCAATAAAAAGCTTAGTTCCACGGACTTTCGTTAAAATTGATGCATTATTATGTTATATTTTTATTAAATTATTATCAAAAAAGGCAATTTTTGGTGTTTTTTATTTTTTTTACTAATTAATAAACTATCATCTAGTTTTACTTCCACATCCAGTGGAAGTATAGTAACGGCAAAAAAATTTTTAAAAATTTTTATTGTTCAAATAGGCTTAAAATGTCATGAAACGTCGAGATTTTAAGTTTGAGTGAAAAAAAAATTTCTGTCTGTCGGTCTGTAACTTTTTTTGTGCGCACGTTTACTCTGGAACCGTTTAAGATATTGACTTGAAATTTGGTACACATATGTACTTTAACGAGATCTGGAACTAGATTATATTTTCATCTTGTTCCGTCGAAGGGTTGGGGGGGTAAATTGTGGTAAATGGCGGTAAATGGGTAAATCAAGCCGGTAAGAGTCCATAAAATTGGTATTTAGTATATATAAAAGAACTTAAAGTCTCAAAAAATGTTTTGGCCTTAGCCACCCCCATTACTACCCCCATTACTACCCCCATTACTACCCCCACCTCATTATTAAAGTGGGTGAAAAAAATAAAATTGTAATTTAGCGTGTATACCAGAACCTAAGCCTCAAAACTTTTTTTTACTTAATCCACCCCCACCCCCACCTCTCTGCCACCACCCCCAACCCCCACTACCGATGTGGCATATCGTTTTATAGGTTTTTGGGATAGACTATTTCAAATATTATGTTGTTAAAGTTACCTCGAGTAGTATGGATGCGCGGTGGCTTTACTCGACTACTATGGATGCGCAGTAGGTTTCCCCGAGTATTATGGATGCGCAGTGGCTTTCCTCGAGTATTTTGGATGCGCAGTGACTTTTTTCGAGTATTATAGAACGCAGTAGGTTGTAAGTAAGTATGAATGAGCAGTGGCTTTCCTCGAGTACAATAGATGCGCAGTAGGTTACCACCAGTATTATGGATGCGGAGTGGCTTTAGATGCGCAGTAGTTTACCTCAAGTGATATGGATGCACAGTGGGTTTCCTTGAGTAAAATGGATGCGAAGTGGGTTACTTCAAGAAGTATGAATGCGCAGTGGCTTTCCTCGAGTAAATTGGATGCACAGTGGGTTACCTTGAGTAGTATGGATGCGTAGTAGGTTTCCTCGAAGAAAATGCCCCATTATTGAAGGTGGTGAAAAAAATAGTGTGTCAAGAGCCAAAGTTATCAAGAATTTTTTTCACTTCACCCTTCCTCTATTACCGATGTAGCTTATAATTTTATGGGTTCTTGGGGTACATGATTTCAAATATTATACTATTAAAGTTCCATAAACAATTATTTCCACATAGTGGAGTGCAAATATAGTATATTTTTGTAAGAGACTTGGATGTGGAAGTAGTGATTCCTTGGGCAGCGGTTTTTGCATAGGCCTAGTCTTATTCAAGATTTTATTGCGAATAATTCGCTATTTTTATTTTTACGATACGATTACTAGGACCGGAGATACTAATGAAAATAACAGCAAATTTCAGTGTTTAAAAATAGGTAAATTGTTAAAATATTACAAGAAGCAATGGACCGATTTAATCCAAAACAGCTCATGGCACTTGTTATTATTCATAAAACAAAAATTACTGCAGCCAAACAGTTTCATTCAAAATTTATTTTCACTCCACTAATAGTGGAAAAAAGTAAGTTATTAGAAAATCGATTGGATTTGAATGAATTTCCCTGAAAACTTTTTTAATGGCTTTCTATAATCAAATATGAAGTTTTCTACCACTTTTCCTTGTCCGCAATAAATATAAAATAAATATTGTCAATTGTGTAAGCAGTACTCTATCAGATTACGTTGGTGTTGTACCCGATAATGTGTGATTATCTGTTTTAAAATGAGCCAATCACGCTAAATATCTATTGTAGAGTAATGTATGTAATTCAAAATATGTTCTTAAGGGAATTATTATTACTATTTAATATGCTTTTCAAAAGACATCACTGAATCAGTTCAATTTTGTAATACAATTGTTACATATTTGTCCACGTAAATTAGATATTTTAGAAGAAATAATTTATAAAGTAATAATATTTGGGATGCGTAATCTAGATAGGGTTAGAAACAGATACCCGAAAAGTTTCCCCCAATTTAGGGGTGGAACGTCCGTAATGATTATGAATAGAGCTGCTTCGGCCATATTTATCTTGTAAACCGTTCGTCGAAAGAGAAAAAAGTACAGGAAATAAAAAATTTGCCGCATTCAATTCTGCATAAAAAAATGTACTATTAACCTTGTAGCTTATCTTTAGTTATTTCGCGCTAACAGCGTCCGAACAGAGGGGTAGTTCGGGGCGCAGAGGTAAAAATCCATCCTTTCTAAGTTTGACTCCGAATATCTTAAAATCGCTTACTTTAACGAGACAAATGCTCAGGAATGAATTTATTGAGCAGAATTTTCTCTATTAGATGCATATATAGAGGGTTATGTCGCAAGTAGTTTATGTATTTTCCTCTTCTTTGCAATTATATTAGAGAATAATCTGTACTCTTCACTCAAAAGAAGATTTGGAGTCATATTTCAACTTTGAGCTTGCTTCAATTCCACTTCTTCTCTTCGATGAAAAAGCGTTAATGAGGAAAATTAAGAAATCGTCTGTATGATATTTTCAATGCTGTACGAGAGAGGCCAATAGATTTTTCCGATTACCAGTTCATTGTTGATGGCGGCAATTTGATTCATCGTGTAGTATGGCCGAAGCAGCTTTATTCGTAAACATTACGGCCAAAAAGTGACTGTAGTGTTTGACGGATATGCTGACAATGCCTGCAGTATGAAGAGCATCGAAGGACAGCAGCGACTTTTGAAACGCATTTCACCGGAAATTATTTTTCATGAGAACACGCCACTGACTGAAACGCAAAATAAAATGATAAACAATCCCACAAAAAGGAACGGTTTATTTCGCAATTGGTGGAGAGATTTAAAAACGAGGGAATCAGAACAATTACTGCTGTAGACGACGCTGACGTACTCATAGTTCAAACAGCCTTAAACGAATCTCATGAAAACGATACAGTGGTCATCTAGAACAAGATATTGATCTTCTCGCATTGATTATCACTCTCGCACCTGAAGATAAAGATATCCGTTTCTTAAGAGAGGCTCAGAGAAAAATAAAAAATAAAGATTACAGTTATCGTGACTTGCAGTCCTCGGAAGTTTTAAAAAGCTGTATGGCCACACGTTCAGTGGATGCGATAACACTTCAGCTTTCTTTGGTAAAGGAAAAGTGCAAAAGGTGGAATGCGTCAATAAAAGAAAAGATCTCGAAGAGGTTGTCCGTATATTCAACAACCGTAGCTCAACGAAAATAGAAATTACAAGTGCTGGAGAGAAATTCGCGCTAGCAGTATACAAAGCCCCCAAAAAAGAGAAATCTTTGAATCATCAAAGATTCATTATCTTCAATAAGTTAGTCGGCCAATCTAGTACTACCGGGATTCTACCAAGACTGCCACCAACATCCGAGGCATTACGTCAACATTCTTACAGAGTATTTCTCCAAATTCATGTTTGGCGAGGAGAAAACTTGGAACCAACGGAATGCAGAAAAGCAGAAAATAATATAAAATATTTCAAAGAGATAATATACTTAAAGAAGTAAAATGTTCAAAACTTAATCATTTTGGAGCAAAAATGTAAATATTTCCCTCCAGCAAGAGAAAAATTTTTGAAATGTTTAAAAAAATTTTGAAAAGCATTCGAGATGACTCCAACAAACTATCATTAATTAGTATAGCAAAATTTATGATTAACCAACAAATATATTCTAGAGTTTTGGTCTCGAATGCTTTTTAAAACATTTTTATTTCTTGCTAGAGCGAAATATTTACATTTCTGCTCCAGAATAATATAGGTTTTTAAAATATCTTTGGAAGGTGGAAGATTACACTGGTCAGCATTCAGTTTGAAAAAATACACCGGACTCTACCTAGGTACCCAGGGGTTTTTTGGGTCGCCGATTCTGATGCCGAGGTCGGTTAAGCTCTATCACGTCAGGTTCAAGGTCATTTGTAGGTCAAACTAAGAAAAGGTTTTTGAAAAAACCTTAAAAAATTCACACATAGGTTTTTGGAGTCGCTAAAGTCGCTCGTTAAATTAAGAATAGGTGGTGAAAAAAATTAGAAAAAATTTATACGAATGCTCACCTGCCTACTTATTGTCTGCTTATCTGTCTGCCTTTATACCTGCACACCTGTTTGTTTGCTTGTTAGTCTGTATTTATCATCCGCCTGTATTTTCTCTCTGTCCATCTATTTGACATCCTGCCTTTCTACCTGCCTTTCTGTCGGTAATTCCTGTCTGACTGAATGACTAAATGTTTCTATCTGAGAGTCTGTCTGCCTCCTTGTCAGTTTGTCTGACTCAAAAACCATTAAATTACTTTGATCCTGACAGGATTGAGCTCAGGGTCGGTTTTAGGTAGCCCCAAGCTCTAGGTATGTTTTTCGTTGAAGCTTTCTCTTCTAATAAAATAAACGTGCATATCTGCGTATGAAATCTGAGTTCTGAGGCCCCCTAAATGCGAGGCCCTAAGCTGGCGCTTACTCAGCTTATAGGCAAAACCAGCACTGATTGAGCTCCATGTAAGTGAAGCCGACGCCCGTGATTCGCGCCGAACTTATATCCCTCTTCTGCCCCAACTCACTTGCGGTGGGCATGCGCCATCTATCGAATACCCAAGGTACTCTCTACATGCATGTTCGCTCTGCTTCTGTAACTATACTTAAAGGCCACCCTTTCACAGAACAAAATAAGTAGGTGATTCATTAAGTTAAATATATTTGCACTGAGACAGCCGAAGAATCTTCATGTGCAGCTAAAGCTGGCGGACGAATGCCGGCTTGAAATTACCTCAGAATGACCTTGAAATGACCTCTGGATGCCTTTCTTTAATGATAAGCGAATGTAGAAGAACGCACTACAGGGCGTCAAAATGACGCGACACCAATTTATTTCTCAGGGGGCGCCAGTCGCGTATTACCCCGTTCTTCTACCTCCCAGGCGGGTTCGAGATAAGATGCACTTCGGTAGCCGAGTAATGTACCAAGGCTGCACTACCACAGATCGGAAACTACGCTCTCTCTGGACCCGAATTTCCTCGTTAGGGGTTTAGGCACCTCTTAATTTCCTGAATTTTTGCATAAAAAAATCCCAACCGAAGAATTTCTCTGCGGAGGGATTAGTTTTGATACGCGGAAATCACGTTTTGGTCTATTAATAACGGAATATATTTCTCAAAAAACGCATAAAAAAATCCCTATCAAACCTCCGTAAAGCAACCAGAAGGTCGAATGTTAATGCGAATTAACTCGACACATCCGGTTTTCTATACGAAAGTTCCAGGGATTATAGACCGTCAACAGGCCTCAAGATCAATTAAGAAACAATAGTTCAAAGAATCCGTTTATTTGACAGAATTGGTTATACAAAATTCTCAAGATAAGAATCGTGCCTTCCCCAATCAAGGTAGTGACTTTCAGACCATACAAGCGAGAGCGCTCACGCTAACGATCGATTAGGTAGAAAAGATTCATACATACCTTCTCAGAATCAAAATGCGAGCTTTTAGAATCATTTCTCTGGGTAAATGAATAATTAAGGCTGACTGAAATTAACTTAAAAAAGTTTTACTAAATGAATTTAGTTTCGCTAGAGACTACTTAGCTTTAAAGTTCTTGTATCGTGGAGATTCACGTACTCAAACACATTCAGAGGACTTATTACTGCATAAGTTGAGTGGCGTTCGATCAGTCCACGACTTACTAACCCTTATCACAGTCGTTCAATATTATCGATATGGCAGCTACTCACCTTCGAGCGACTTTTAGGCAAAATTGAATTTTTGTATTTTTATGCACAAGGCGTTTTCCTCTATAACTTTGTCATTTGAAAAGCCCTGTTATTGGCTTTTCTACCATTGCTCTGTCTGGACCACTCAACGCGCTCGACCAAATTGCGAGCCGCTGAGTCAATCCAAACTCATTCCATGCGAGAAACCGGCCTTGTACATGTGCATTGATTTTTATCAATTTTTACTTATCGGTACTACGCCGGCTTCGTCAAAATCTTCTATTTTGCCTTTCGGATGCAGTGCATCGCTAAAATTTTATGCTCATACTTTAGAATTGGGCTTTCAATGACCGTACCTCAAAGGTCAATGTCTTTGGTGGAGGAATAAAAATAAAAAATATTTTAAAGTATATTTTCGTGGTACTTTTTAAACTGACTGACTTTGTGGTACTTTTGGAAAATCCATTTTAAGACCAATTTTAGCGTACTTTTGAAAAATCGATTTTCGAGCCAAATTTCAAGGTACTTTTGAAAAACTAATCTGTGGGTGAAATTTTGGCGTACTTTTGAAAAATCGATTTTCAAGCCAAATTTCAAGGTAGTTTTGAAAAATTAATCTGCGGGTGAAATTTTGGCGTACTTTTGAAAAGTCGATTTTCAAGCCAAATTTCAAGGTAGTTTTGAAAAATTAATCTGCGGGTGAAACTTTGGCGTACTTTTGAAAAATCGATTTTCAAGCCAAACTTTAACGCAGTTTTGAAAAATTAGTCTGCAAGTGAAATTTTGGCGTACTTTCGATAAATTGATTCTTGAGCCAAACTTTGACGCCCTTTCAAAAATATTATTTTTCAAAGTCCAATTTGTGGTACCTTTGAAAAAGTATATTATTCATAAATCTTTGTCATTATATACTTCTGCTCTCATATCCTGAACCAAAAACATTTTTTCTAAGTGAAAATTCGGTGTTTCTTCGAATTTTCACCTGGTCATTTACAACGCCTTATAGAACCCAAAACGGTCCTTATGGACTGATCTGTGTCTCTGCAGACTCTTAAAAATGTTTTTAAATGAAATTTTTGCCTAAGTCGAATTTTGATTATGTCTTCAACTTAGGACGATTTTGGAGAGTTCTACAACACTCCCCTCCTTTGGTTGAATCTTTTCTACTCATCGATTGCCTTTAATTCCATATTCACTTGTATGCCTGTATGCCTTCATTTGACGGTCTGACCTATGGTACAGATGTTTAAAAATAACGGCCTTAATTGGGGCAGACGGCTGATTCGCCTATCTAACTTAAAAATAAATACATTTTTTTAAACAATACGTCTAGTTGATACAACATTTTTATCAACTTAATTACACCCGCGTCGAGGTGCGAAGCGAAGCGTAGCACAATTTTGATTAGCGTCCACTCTCACTAATTCGTTGCACTCGCTTTTTCGCCCTTGTCTCGCTCTTGCTGGACTTCGGCCCTTTCTAGAAGAGGCTGTCTATATCTCCATGCCGCAGCTTAGGATGGTCCTCGCCTTTGAGTTCCAGACTTCACCATGCCGCGCCCTTGCGACAGGCTGGGTCATCTTTCCACTTCTGCACATGGAAAATTCAGTTCTGCAACTAGATTGACTTTTTAGCAAGTCGTCGACTGGGACGCGTCGACTAACAAACACAATGTGTTGTTTTTAATGAAATATTTTTCTAACATGAATTTTGTTAACTTATAATGGTTAGAAATTGGTTCTTCGTAAGGTAGATTAAGTCGTCTTACGATACTCGTGCGGTCATCACGACTTGTGAAAAAAGTATAAAAAAAAAATTGAAGCGTCTTCTTGAGCGAAGAACGACTTTTGAAACTCATGTCGTAGTTTCCATTTGGGTATACGTTAATTTTGTTGACTTAACATGATTAAAATAGAAGTTGTCTTCTTGCATAAGAAAAACAGCTTCCGAAACTCGTACTGACTCGTACTTATGCCTACGTCCATTACTCGAACTTGGCGGCTCTCGCTCTTGAGAAACTAGGCTTACCGGATCGCGCTCTTGCGTCGGATTCGCCGTCTTTCCATGTCTGCTCACGGAGTAGACTTTTAAATTGTTAATTCCTCCATATAAGGATTGAATTACTACATAGGATTTTGATAAGTTAAATTTTCGATTCGACCGCATATAGGTCAAAATCGCCACTTAGAATTTTGAGAAAAAATATAAAAAAGCAAAAACGGCTATTAGCCGTTAGGGTGCACCGAAAAAATAAGTAATTTTGCTTTTTTTTTTAAATTAATTACTCCTGGGTAATGAAAAGTTGTGGCTGCTCATTATTAGGTATAATGTGTTAAATTTTCAGCCCTTGAAATGAAGGATTTGAGGTGCCCCACCCACCTTTTACTAACTTAAAAAACATACATATATTTTTTTAATTACTTAATTTTTAATATTTTTGTTAACCTATGAAAAGCCCTACCTGAAAGCTTTATTTCTTTAGTGAACCATTTACAAGCGCCCCAAAGCATTTTATGTTCAGAAAATTAAATAAATAATACGGAACAGATTTTTATTGAAATAATGTAAATATAAAACTATATTTATTGCAACCTAAAATCAGTTTTTTGATTAGAAGATTCAATTATTGACCTAGATTCAATTCTAGCCCGAATAAATTCATCTCGTTGCTCCTCGTACACTGCTCCGGAGGCTTGCGTATGGCAAACAAAATCTTTAAACTGCAACAGATGTGCAATGTAGTCTGTTTTCACATAATCTTTCAATAGCTGTAGTTCGGTAAATATAGTCAAATGTGACTCATACCGTTCTTTTTTAGTTCAGTCAATTAAATCTACGTAATCAGATGAGATTGAGAAGCAGAAGGGAAGCAAGTGTCCTGACACTTGCTCCTTGACGTTTCTGCTTCTCAAACTCATCTGATTACGTAGATTTAATTGACTGGAATAAAAACGAATGTTATGAGCCACCAGGGCATTGTGATATTTCTAATTCATCAAAATCTGAAGGAAAAGATTTGGCAGCATTTTTTTGTTGTTCACTTCGTTGTTTTCATCTGGGATACTATTTTGTTTCAAAAGTTTTTTCTTCATACATTCATCTTCAAAATGCTTCCGCTTCTCTCTCAGTTGCAACTGTTTGATGCCTTTACGATCAATATTTCCAATCATAATTTTTCGTTCAGTTCGTTGATCAGTTATAAATTCTCTTGCCTTTAGCGCAAGAGCAAGACAAATTTTTCACTTACATGCAGCTATATCAAATATTTTTCCGATTCTAAGCTGCCATTTTTTCTTTATAGCCGCTGAAGCTAAATCGTTTCTTATAGTGCTTGAGTAAACCTCGGTACTTGTCATGGTACTTTTTTATCCTATCAACGATTTGCTGCTCGGATATGACCAAAACTGATGTTTTAAACCAAATTTCCTCCACTCGTCTTGCCACAACTTGAGATATGTCTGCAATTGTTCATTCCTTTCCAGAAGGAGTCCTTGTGTCACATATGGTACACAAATATTCATTAATAATGCTTTTATAAGTTGGCAAGGTGGTTTTAATAAAATTTTGGGAATACCAAATCGGACAAACTGCCTTTGTCCGATTTGAAAAAGACCTCTTAGAAGAAGACTGAATTTGTTTTTCGGCCATTGATAGATGGTATTAATGAATTATTTCTGAAAACAAAAACATAGTTTTATGAAAATATGAAATGAAATTTGGTGGACTATTTTTACATTATGCAACTTCTTAACAAGTGAGAGTATATTCTTTGTTTATATTTATATTCACATGTATGCGAGTAAAGAGCTTAAATTGAGAATAGCTTTTATACTTACATTAATTATTATTTAGTCAACAGGTGAAAGAAATCAGGCAATGAAATTCTCACAAGTTTCTTGAATTACACCTCAAAATTGCCAAGGCGACGACTTAACTATGGATCGGACAAAATTAAGGTTATGTTTTTAGCGTCGGTAAAGTAGATTTCGCATAACTAACCTGCCAATTATAGTAAACTGGTATGTTGCCTATCAGAAAGTTGATTATTTTCAGTACCTATTATGCTGTGTTGGTTGTCACTTAAGTACAGATGTTTTCTAAAATGATTCAATTTTCAAGTTTTATGGGGCACCTGTTAACATTGTTCAAATTCATTTTATTTTTTATATTCTCACAAAGGAGATTGATCCGCAACTTTTCCACACCCAGGCTTTCATATATATAATTTTATTTTTTTTCGGTGCACCCTATTAGCCGTGGTCGACCTCGGAAATATCTAGAGGCGACTCTTCTATATCTGGCTCATCTCGAGCATCATCGAGGTCTCGACTTATTACATCCGGCTCATCTTGAGCACCTGCGGGAACATTGATTTGAACTAGTGTGGTATCGCTACGTCGCTCTGACCTGGGCGCGATCTCATTGTCTGATGAGGAAGCGTCGTCACTAAGATGAGTTTCATCCGGACTATCTTCTGATTCTTCAGACAATTCCAATTCAACATCGGGATCTCCCTTAGGTGCCGGCCTGATGGCATCGACATGTAATCTCGTCGAAGTTACCCCCTTGTGAATGAGGTAAACTTCATCGGACAATCTCTTTAAAACCTTGTGTGGCCCACTTCACGACAGTGCGAAGGTATGATCCTTCCTGATCCTTTTAGTCATTACCATATCTCCCACTTTATATACGACCGGCGTTACCGCCACTTTGGGCGCGTAGCGCCATTGGTAATTTGTTTGATTTCTACGAATCTCCTTGACTCTTTCAAGGCGGGGAACGTCCGCTTTATTACGACGCTCTTGTCTATAAGCGAACATATTCCAATCACCAATCTGCGGTAATTCATAGCCGAGTACTACGAAACTGGGCGTATGCCCCGTAGCGGCGTTTTTTCTTGTTCTCAAGATATATGCCATCTGACTAACATGTCGATCCCATTCGTCGTTGGGTAAACCATATTTGCAAAATGCACCCTTGGTGCTGGCGGATTATCTCTTCGTTGAGATCCATTGAATGGTGCCCTAGATGCACCAAAGGAATTGAAGGACGGCTTCGCTAAAGCGGAGGGTTCCGTTCTCCAAGTACTGCTCGATTGCTGATTCACTCGAGCTGAAGCAGTAGAGGTGGACGCTCCTTGGTCCTTGCTTTTACTGGCACTAAGCACAGCCTCGAATTCTTTATTTTCTTTCATGATTTTGGCCATTTGTTCGGTCATCGTCACTAGTGTATTTGTATCTAAAATGACGGCGCTCTTTAGGTGCATTTTTATATCAGGTCTCAACTGATTGAAGATGATAGCCGCCTTTATCGCCTCCGGTTTAAACGGATCGATTCTCTTGAAGAGGCATACCTTCCTGGTAATAAATACCGACGTGTCTTCCTCGACACTTTGCTTCTTGCCATATAAATTGGCTATTGCTTCGGTGAGTATTTCACCCAAATCGTAACGGCTTCTGAACCGCTCGAGGAATAGAGGATAAGTGGTAATGAAGATTCGGTATTGTTCGAACAATTTCCTGGCGTCGTCTTTTAGTTGCTCTGATATTTTATACAGACGGTCGTTATCCAGTGTAATTCGTGCTCGGACGAAAAATTCCTCCATATGATTAATGAAGGTTTCAGGGTCTTCGTGTTTGAAGCCATGAAATTCCACATTTGGATGCTTCGACCGATATTTATGCTCGTGCGTGGCTTCGCTTAGAGCTTTAGCAAGACCTGCTGCCATTTGGGCGAACACTTGTTCTGAGGAGGGCTATATGACTCCTTCAGTGGTACTCGGGCCTACCCCCGAACTACCCAGTACATCCTCCGCGCACGGCCTCTCTAACCCTCTAGAGATGTTGTCCATCACAGATGTCGGCTCGTCGTAAAACTAAAAAGGCGTTGATTCATCCATATCCTTCCCAGAAAGCCCTGCTGACTAACAACGCCCCACGTTGGGCGCCATGTAGAAGAACGCACTACCGGGCGTCAAAATGACGCGACACCAATTTATTTCTCAGGGGGCGTCAGTCGCGTATTACCCCGTTCTTCTACCTCCCAGGCGGGTTCGAGATAAGATGCACTTCGGTAGCCGAGTAATGTACCAAGGCTGCACTACCACAGATCGGAAACTACGCTCTCTCTGGACCCGAATTTCCTCGTTAGGGGTTTAGGCACCTCTTAATTTCCTGAATTTTTGCATAAAAAAATCCCAACCGAAGAATTTCTCTGCGGAGGGATTAGTTTTGATACGCGGAAATCACGTTTTGGTCTATTAATAACGGAATATATTTCTCAAAAAACGCATAAAAAAATCCCTATCAAACCTCCGTAAAGCAACCAGAAGGTCGAACGTTAATGCGAATTAACTCGACACATCCGGTTTTCTATACGAAAGTTCCAGGGATTATAGACCGTCAACAGGCCTCAAGATCAATTAAGAAACAATAGTTCAAAGAATCCGTTTATTTAACAGAATTGGTTATACAAAATTCTCAAGATAAGAATCGTGCCTTCCCCAATCAAGGTAGTGACTTTCAGACCATACAAGCGAGAGCGCTCACGCTAACGATCGATTAGGTAGAAAAGATTCATACATACCTTCTCAGAATCAAAATGCGAGCTTTTAGAATCATTTCAGACTCTGGGTAAATGAATAATTAAGGCTGACTGAAATTAACTTAAAAAAGTTTTACTAAATGAATTTAGTTTCGCTAGAGACTACTTAGCTTTAAAGTTCTTGTATCGTGGAGATTCACGTACTCAAACACATTCAGAGGACTTATTACTGCATAAGTTGAGTGGCGTTCGATCAGTCCATGACTTACTAACCCTTATCACAGTCGTTCAATATTATCGATATGGCAGCTACTCACCTTCGAGCGACTTTTAGGCAAAATTGAATTTTTGGATTTTTATGCACAAGGCGTTTTCCTCTATAACTTTGTCATTTGAAAAGCCCTGTTATTGGCTTTTCTACCATTGCTTTGTCTGGACCACTCAACGCGCTCGACCAAATTGCGAACCGCTGAGTCAATCCAAACTCATTCCATGCGAGAAACCGGCCTTGTACATGTGCATTGATTTTTATCAATTTTTGCTTATCAGCACTACGCCGGCTTTGTCAAAATCTTCTATTTTGCCTTTCGGATGCAGTGCATCGCTAAAATTTTATGCTCATACTTTAGAATTGGGCTTTTAATGACCGTACCTCAAAGGTCAATGTCTTTGGTGGAGGAATAAGTATATTTTCGTGGTACTTTTTAAACTGACTGACTTTGTGGTACTTTTGAAAAATCCATTTTAAGACCAATTTTAGCGTACTTTTGAAAAATCGATTTTCGAGCCAAATTTCAAGGTACTTTTGAAAAACTAATCTGCGGGTGAAATTTTGGCGTACTTTTGAAAAATCGATTTTCAAGCCAAATTTCAAGATAGTTTTGAAAAATTAATCTGCTGGTGAAATTTTGGCGTACTTTTGAAAAGTCGATTTTCAAGCCAAATTTCAAGGTAGTTTTGAAAAATTAATCTGCGGGTGAAATTTTGGCGTACTTTTGAAAAATCGATTTTCAAGCCAAACTTCAACGCAGTTTTGAAAAATTAGTCTGCAAGTGAAATTTTGGCGTACTTTCGATAAATCGATTCTTGAGCCAAACTTTGACGCCCTTTCAAAAATATTATTTTTCAGAGTCCAATTTGTGGTACCTTTGAAAAAGTATATTATTCATAAATCTTTGTCATTATATACTTCTGCTCTCATATCCTGAACCAAAAACATTTTTTCTAAGTGAAAATTCGGTGTTTCTTCGAATTTTCACCTGGTCATTTACAACGCCTTATAGAACCCAAAACGGTCCTTATGGACTGATCTGTGTCTCTGCAGACTCTTAAAAATGTCTTTAAATGAAATTTTTGCCTAAGTCGAATTTTGATTATGTCTTCAACTTAGGACGATTTTGGAGAGTTCTACAACACGAACACCGGATTCGGACTCAGCGAACCGAAAAACCTGTGTGAATTTTTTCAGATTCTTTCAACCACCTTTTCTTACTTTGACCTTCAAATGACCTTGAACAGCGTGGTAGAGGTCAACCGACATCTAATGCAGACTCAGCGACCCAAAAAACCTGTATATAAATTTTTTCAGATTTTTTGACAGCTTCTCCTCTGTTTTTCTCAAATTAACCTTGAAATGATCTCCGGATGCCTTTTAAGGGTAAGCGAACACCGGATTCGGACTCAGCGAATCCAAAAACCTATGCGTGAATTTTTTCAGATTTTTTTCAACCACCTGTTCTTAGTTTGATCTTCAAGTGACCTTGAAACTGACGTGATAGAGGTCAACCTGCATCGGATTCAGATTCAGCGACCCAAAAGACCTATATGTAAATTTTTTCAGATTTTTTAATAGCTTCCTCTCCGTTTTTCTCAAATTAACCTTGAAATACCTGCGGACGCCTTTTAAGGGTAAGCGAACACCGAATTCGTAATCAGCGACCCCAAAAACCCATGTGTGAATTTTCTCTGATTTTTTCAACCACCTTTTTCTTAGTTTGATCTTCAGAGGTCCTTGAACCTGACGTGATAGAGCTTAACCGACCTCGGCATCGGAATCAGCGACCCCAAAAAGCCCGCGGTACCTAGGTAGAGTCCGGTGTATTTTTTTAAACTAAATGTTGACCTATGTTATTATTATTCTTTTATTTTCTGCTTTTTAGTCCCTCCCCCCCCATAAAAATCGTCTTCTAATTTTTTTTACTTTTATTATATAAGGCCAGTGGCAGTGACAAATGGTGGATTAAGGGCAACTAGTTTCGTCAAGGAATGTTCGTATTGTTCTTGTCCTGTTAAATAAATACATTTTTAAAGACCTTTTTTAATTTGCTCCAAGCTATAAAAGGGTACAAAAATAATTCTTTCTGAACAAAATAAACATTTTTTTATTCCCAAATTGAAAAAATTTAAAAACCCATTGATCTCTAGAAAGTATTATTTCTGTGTATAAAAGTTATTTATATTTTTAGTAAGATAATTTTAGTTACCATACTACAAATGTACATAGGAATAGTATGCCTCTTTACTCTGTTGCCAAGTTTATGAGGCGATATCGCTACTTTACTGTAAGGAAGCATTTAATACCTATATACATCAAATGTATAAAACAGCAGCGCCACCTGGTAAAAAATGTAGTGGACTATGGTGTATATTTACATATGTTTATAGGTATTTTCCGCCTCCAAAAAAAGTCTCGTTAAATGCTTCTATCTTCCTTTTTTGTCATAATCTTATATGCGCACCAATAAAGCTGATCATTATTGATAATAATGAGTCATGAATTTACTAATTATCAAGACATTCGCGATGAAAACAACACAAAATGTCTCCGCCTCCGAAATCGGAGGCAAACTCGTAAAATCGGAGGCAAACACTACCTAACCGTATAACATTCGGAGGTGTATAAGTACTAAATGCATGTATATATGTTTATATATATATATATATATATATATATATATATACACTCGGCGTCCACCCATGTAAATTTTTAGGTTCACTGTGCGTCCGAAGTGACTCCGCGTCCGAAAAACGGACGCTGAATGACCAAACTCTAAAAACACTTGAGAACTATTAGAATTGGTCATTAGTAGCTATAGAACAGAAAAACTGCTGGACGTCAACTTGCCTTTTCGACGACAAATGTTTATATTTTAGTTCAGAGATAACTCGTTGTGACGCGCTGCGGTTGCAATTTGTATATCAGCGACATAAATATAGAATCATTGCAGCAGATTACTCAACGCCCAATATATTGGCAACGCTATTATGTTATAAACTTGTATTTAAAATATTTCTTAGCAGGTAGTTTGTAGGATATCGTTTTTGCCTCGCGACTCCCGTTGATTTAGCGTTAATAATCTAAAGGGTGTTGGAAAATACTATTTACAATTCACCACATACCTGCTTTGTGTCTGTCAAATTCGTGTTATGATTATGTTGTTATTTAAACTAAGCGCTAACTAATGTGGTTATTACTACTTTAAGCGTATTATTATAATACGAGTAATAAAATATAACGTTGACTTTTAGTGAATGCATTGTAGATTAAATGAAGTTAAATAGTCATCAGTATACTGTTTTAATATTTGCGACCTGCCCTTGCCATATAAAGTTCCTGTCGTAAATATTTTATAAACAATATGATCTAAGCAGCCAGTCTAAAACTAATGAATTGTATATTGTATGACTGGAGTAAATTCATTTTAAGCATAATTATGAACTTGTGGGTGTCTTGTAATATGGTAAATGGAGCACATGATTTATGCGCGAGCTCTGTAAGGTTAGGTTAGGTTAAGGTTGTGTTATTAGAAAATTTGCAAACTCGGAGATACCTAAAACGCCCCAGACCCTGATCATTGAAGAAAAATCCAGAAACTGGTCGATTTCACTTCCACATCCAGTGGAAGTATAATAACTACAAAGAAATTTTTAAAAATTGTATTGTTTAAATAGGCGTAGAATGTCATGAAACGTCGAGATTTTAAGTTTGAGCGAAAAAAAACTCTGTCCGTCGTTCAGTCGGTCTGTCAGTCTGTAACTTTTTTTGTACGCTCGATTACTCTTTTAAGATATTGACTTGAAATTTGGTACACATATGTATTTTAGTGAGATCATGAACTGGATTATATTTTTATCTTACTCCGTTGAAGGGTTGGGGGGGTAAATTGGGAAAAATGGGGGTAAATAGGTAAATCAAGCAGATAAGAGTCCATAAAATTGGTATTTATACAAGAGAAGTTAACGTGTCAAAAAGAAATTTTGGCATTAGCCACCCACATTACTACCCCCATCCCATTATAAAAGGGGGTGAAAAAAAAATGTGATTTAGTATGTATACAAGAACCAAAGGCCTCAAAATATTTTTTTTACTTCATCCATCCCCACTAGCACCCCCCTATCACTACCCTCATCCCACTACCGATGTGGGATATCGTTTTATGGATTTTTGGAGTAAACGATTTCAAAATTACATTGTTAAAGTTCTATAAACAATTATTTCCATATACAAAATTTTTTCGTTATGAGAAACTTGGGTAGCAAATCTGGATGTGGAAGTAGTGGTTTCTTGGACAGCGATTTTTTATCGTTATAGTGTTATTTAACAGTTCACAAAACTTATCTATTGATAATGCCCCGTCATAATAATTTGTCGAATACGGAAATGCGAGACATTGTATGAATTTATGCACAAGAAAATTACAATGCACGTGCTGCTTCTTTAATTTGAAATTTCCATTTTTCACCATGAAAATAATACTCCCCGCGCACACCCACTCTGATTTTGACTACTACTTTGGAAGTTTTAAATTTGGAAGGAGATTGTAGGGCACCTCTTACCTCTACCACACCACACCATACAGTAATTAATTTCAATTACTTCCACATCCAGTGGAAGTATAGTAAGACAAAAAAAAAAAAAATTAAAATTTTTAGAATGTCATGAAACGTCGAGATTTGAAGTTTGAGCAAAAAGAAACTGTCTCGGTCTGTCTGTCATCCTGTCTGTAATTTTTTTGTGCGCACGATTATTCTGGAACCGTTTAAGACATTTACTTGAAATTTGGCACACGTATGTATTTTAACGAGATCTGGAACTGGATTATATTTTCATCTTATTCCGTTGAAGGGTTGGGGGGTAAATTGGGGTAAACGAGGGTAAATAGGTAAATCAAGCAGCCAAGGGTCCATAAAATTGGTATTTAGTATATACAAGAGAAGCTAAGGTCTCAAAAAAAATGTTTGCCTTAGCCACCTCCATCATTAAAGGGGGAGAAATAAAATTGTGATTTAGTGTGTGTACAAGAACCAAAGGCCTCAATTTTATTTTATTTCATCCACCGCCCTCCTCTCATCACTTCACTACTGATGTAGGGTATCGTTTTTATATTTCAAATATTTATTAGTATCCATGAACAATTATTTCCACATACAAAATTTTTTCGTTGTGAGAGACTTGGGTAGAAAATCTGGATGCGGAAGTAGTGGGTAGCGGTTTTTTTTTCCATGTTGACAGTGTTCGTTGTTCGTTGATACTTAGGATTAGATTTGTCATGGAGAAAAGATCGGAATTCGCTAATTGTTCAATTTCACTTTTACTACCAAATTTCATCGTGAACATTTTCAGTTACTAATCTGGGTGTGTAGAAAAAGTTTTATAATTAGTGCATTCACATAAACAGCATTAGTCTAGGAACTACCGGTCAGTAAGGTGTTTTAACGAAGCTAAAAATTTGTAGATTGAGAATTCAATGTTAGGTAAATAGGAAACCAATGGCCTAACCCGGTTGTGACAACAACTTTTAAATTTTTGATAATATAAAAATTTGTTTTTTAATGTGCAGTAACAAACCTCAAATTTTAATGTTTGATTATAATTACCTACTTTAAACTACTTTAATTTTGCATTTTAAAGTATTACAAATTTTTAACTTGGTTACGTCATCTTATTCGGATTGACCGGTAGCTCTCATATATATAGGGTATCCCTGAACTATTTGGGAGCCTATAGTTTGGGTTAAAATAATCTAAAGGTATCCATATTTCGGAGCTACTCACCTTTGAAAGTTAAATTTTAAAAATTATTTTTGGTGATAGCTTGGAAAAACTACTTTATCAAATGTAATAAAATTTGTATAGTATCATTAATCCAAGCCACTCAGCGATACTATGAAGACAACACTGCTAGAGTAAAAATCGGCAATATACTCACGGAATCATTTAGAATAACGAAAGGGCTAAGACAAAGCTGTTGTTTATCTCCAACTTTGTTTAAGATATACTTAGACCAAGTCTTGAGAGGATGGGTCCATAAATGTCAAAACATGGGCCTGCAAGTAGGAGACGAGACACTTTACAGCCTTTTTTTTGCAGATGACCAAGTTGTGATCGCGGAAGATGAGGAAGATCTGAGCTACATGATTAGGAAGCTCAATGAAGAATACGAACGCGCTGGTCTTACAATAAATCTAAATAGGTGTGAATACCTGATAGTAGGCAGTGAAGAACCTACATTTGGAAAATGGGAACATAAAAGGCGTGAAAAAAATGCAAATATCTAGGGGTCGTCTTAAACAAACAGGGAACAAGTAACGACGAGATTCAGGAAAGAATATGTAAAGGAAGGAAAGCTATCGGAGCCCTGAACCCATTTCTGTGGGAAAAAGATATTAAAAAAGAAACGAAAAAGCACATTTACAAGACCATTATCACTATATATGGGGCGGAAATTTGGAACCTAAGTAAATCCAATAGGAGAGAACTTTTGGATACGAAACGAGATCATTAGAGGGAATATGAACATGGAAAGAGATATTGCAGACGAAGCTGAATGGAAACAACTGATTTGGTTTGGTCATACAAAAAGGATGCCTGAAAACAGATGGCCCAGAAAAATCTTAGAGTGGGTGCCACCCAAGAGAAGGAAAAGAGGAAGGCCTAGAAGAAGCTGGAGAGACGACATAGATGAAGTTATGAGGACAAGAGATCTAGAAGAGGATACCTATTATGACAGAAGAATTTGGAAACTGGGGACGGAGAGGCGGCGATATCCGTAGAAATCCGTATATATGTATGTATAATTAGTAAGTAAGTATCTTTGATACAGAAGTATTACATCTTTTCTTGGAAATCAGACTAAAGCTTTTTATTAACATGCTTATATTAGGTCGACCTGTATGTATGTAATATGGTCTAAGGAACTAAATTTCATCCACTTCTAATTGTTGTATCATCATAAAATTTGGCAGTTGTGTGTAGCTCCGATGACAACACAATATACCATACTCAATATTATAATATGTTCAAAATGGCCGCCGCCCCAAGATGGCGGATTATCATTTACAACCCCTTAATATGGGCATCAGAAGAAAGGGCTTGATAAGTAGAAAACAAATGTGTGATCAAAACTTAAAAATTCAAAATGGCGGCGTCAATAGGTTTTATCAATTATCTTCTGAAAAAATAGAAGAAAATGCACCAAAAAAATCTCATTGTGAGAAATTTATAATATACCTAGGATCAATATCATCCCGCAAAATATTAGAAATATGACAAATTTAAAGCAAAAGAATTTATTATAAAGCAAAAGAATTTATTATAAAAAATATAATAAAGACCTTTCTATAAGTCTGATATACTCCAGTTACAAGATTATGTTCCGGATTTCACCCTTCTCCACGAAGGAATAAACAAATAAAATAAAGTAAAAAAAATCGTAAAAGTCTACCTATAAAATACTTATTTATATGTATATAAGAACGTAAGACAGGAGCATAATACAAATTGTTCTTAATTTAGGTGCTCCTTTTCTCTGTTTGTTATTTTTGTAAAAAAAAACTTGAACAATAAAGTTTATTGTTATTATTATTATTTTTATTATTATATTTATTTATTTTTTTTTTTTTTTTTTTTTTTTTCGGTTTGCCCGCTGCCGGACAGGACTTCCGTGGCCTCCGACACCTCACGGTAGCCGCGCCGGCGAATTCCTTGCAGCCACTCTCCACGACCTGTGGAGTTAGTGACTGCAAATACCTAAATCGTGTGCCCTAAGTAGACGAAGGGACCCCAAGATAACCGCCTTCTGCATCTGGCCTGCCAACCATTCTGCCGAATTCTGACAGGCCGGTATGATCTTCAATTCTGAGAGCAGCGAAGGCTTCATCCCTCCGAGTACGCCGATTATTAGGACGACCATCTTGACAGAGTAGCCTGGGTACAGCACTTGGAGCTCATACCGGAGATCACGATATTTGGTCCGTTTTTCCCCCTCCTTCAAAGCGATGTTTGTCTCAGCAGGTGCTGAGAATTCGATGACAAACATCACTTTGTTCTGATGGTCGAGGAGGACTATGTCAGGCTTGTTGGCTTGAATTATCCTGACGGTCGGGAACGAGTAGTTCCAATAAATTCGGCACCTCTCGTTCTCGACAACGGACTCAATATCTCCGGGGATGTAAGGCAGCACTGGTGTTTGGTCTACCCCATACGAGTGCCGTAGATGGTAGTATAGCACTCGTAAAGCCGCGTTATGGCGGTGGATGTAGGCCGAAATCGCGTATACCGGGCATGCTGAAAGCAAATGCATAAGCGATTCCGGCGCCTGACGGCAGGTCCTGCAGTTAGTATCAGGGACCTCTACACCCATTACGCGGCTCCGGTAGACCAAGGTGTTTATTACACCATACTGACAGGCCACAATGAATCCCTCGGTCTCCGACTTAAGCCCAGCTGACCTTAAAAGGGCGAATGTCAGCCTAGTCGATAAACCCAGTGTTTCCATGTTTTTGTAGAATACACCGTGCATGGGTTTATCGACATGCTGCCTAAACAGGCTCTCCTGTTCGGCAGCTTTTATTTTGGCTTTCAGACGAGTTGGCTGAAGCTCAGTGACTGACTCTGGGTCAGCATCGCGCCGGCCGCCTCGTCTGACGTCGAATACGAGACCGAGTTCATCTGCGGCTCTTTTTGCTGCCTTAAACAATCCTGCGCCCACCCCTGCGATTTCGTGATCTCTCACTAATAGCAGGAGCGGATCCGAGCTCCTGAGGATGTTACATGCCATACTCAGTACTACTCTGCCGTGCATACACTCCAGACCCAAGAGTCCTCGCCCCCCCCGATGACGTGGGAGGTAAACACGAGGAACGGACGATCTAGGATGAATACTCCTATGGATGTTCATCATCTTGCGGGTGTCTCTGTCTAGTTGGCGCAGCTCATCTACCGTCCATTTTACTACCCCAAAGGAGTAGAGCAGAACAGGAACGGCAAGCATGTTAGTAGCAGACGCCTTATTCTTCCCCGAAAGTTCGGACGACCAAATCTTTCGGAGTAGGCGTCTGTACTTGCCGCGGAGAGATTCCTTTATTTGTTGCACATCCTGGATGTGATGTTGTTGCACACCCAGGTATGTGTAGGTCTCTCCGGCATCCAGATGTCTTAGGATGCTTCCGTCTGCGAGCTGCGCGTCCTCAGAAAATTCCCCGCATCGCCCTCTCTTGAGGTGGACGACCGCGCACTTGTCCAACCCGAACTCCATACCAATGGCCCGCGTGTACTCCTCGACCACCCTTAGAGCATTTTGAAGTTCACGCTCTCCGGAGGCATACAGTTTCAGGTCATCCATATAGAATAAATGAGTGACCTTATGCCTCCGGTTGCTGGGTGGTCCACAGTGGTACCCGCGAGTTTGGCGGAGTTCAACAGATAACGGCAGCAGTGAGATGCAAAAGAGGAGGGGACTCAGAGAATCTCCCTGGAATACTCCTCTTCTGAATGCCACCTGCTCTGTCGTAACCCGCTGTGCACCTGATGTTATGGTGAAGCGGGTCCTCCAGAGTGGCAGCAGTTGTTCTATGCATCTCACTAGTGGCTCTGCTACCGCAAGACATTTGAGCAAATGTAACAGAAGTTCATGTGATGTTGTGTCAAATGCCTTACGATAGTCAATCCAAGCCATCGATAGATTCCGCTTGTACTGCACAGAGTCCTGTGTAATACAGCGGTCTACCAGCAGGCTGTCCTTACAACCTGCCATGCCCTTCTTGGCGCCACGCTGCTCGTATATCTGCTGGAAGACCGGATCAACCTGCCGTAGTGTCCGAGCATACAAGATACGAGTAAATAGCTTGTAGCAGGAGTTCAGACAGGTGATTGGTCTATAATTCCTTGGGTCAGACAGATCACCCTTTTTAGGGATGAGCACAGTACGTCCCTCGACAAACCAGTCCGGAATCTGCTGCCCCTCGTTCAACCACTTGTTGAAAACTTGGGCCAGACGACGGTGGGTGGAAGGAAATTTTTTCCACCACCAGTTATTTATGCCGTCTGGCCCCGGAGCAGCGAAGTTCTTGGTGCCAACGAGAGCTTGTTGGACTTCCTCCGGACTGATTGCCGGGCACACTTCTTCTGGCTCTTCAAAGGTTCTGTGGCACAGAGCCTCGAAGTGTGCTATTGCTGGAGTGTTGCTATCGAACGGACGTGTTGTTTCGTAGATTCCTTTCCAGAAGCTTTCGACATCGGCTACAGTTGGTGGATTATCAACAACACGCTGTGGCTCTTGAAATAGGCGGGAAGGATTCGTGCGGAACAACGTATTTTGCTCCATACTTCGTACCCGCCTATTTAGCTTTTTCTTGATAGCCATAAGCGCTCGAATCCTATCTAAACAGTGCTGCTTAACAGTAAGCATCACTGTTAGATTTAGAGTGTGGTGCTGGCGTCTGAGTCCGGCTGCTGTTCGCTGGACTTTAGGCGTAAATGCCTTGCCAGTGGTTACGTATTCCACCACACTCTGGATTCGAGAAGCGTGTTGTCTGGCCAACTGTATTTTGCCTTCGATATTTTGTACACGCCGCTTAGCCTTTTCGATACCGCTCGAGGGGTTGGTATTCCTCTCGCGGGGCACGAGTTGGCTTATATTTATTATTATTATTATTATTATTATTATTATTATTATTATTATTATTATTATTATTATTATTATTATTATTATTATTATTATTATTACTTAAAATATGGAAAAAGTAAAAAAAAATTTGAAGAATTAGGTTCTTGTACACACATTAAATGACAATTTTATTTTTTCACCCTTTTAATAATGGGGTGATAATGGGGGTGGTCAATGCCAAAAAATTTTTTGACACCTTAGCTTCTCTTATAGATACTAAATACCAATTTTATGGACTCTTACTTGCTTGATTTACCTATTCATCCCCAATTACCCCAATTTACCCTCCAACCTTTCAACGGGATAAGATGAAAATATAATCTAGTTCCAGATCTCGTCAAAATACATATGTGTACCAAAGGACCCCGCACCTTTCTTATGGAAATTGCGTTTCGGTAAAATTGGCTGAATTTTTAATATGTTGTAGATTTCTACTTTCTGATCCAAAGCTTTCATGGGCCCAACTCGATCTTATGACTAGTTTCCGAAATACAGCTCAAGAAATGTACAAGGATGGCCACTTGTACATTTAAAAAATTACCGAATTCAAGATTTATTTTCATATATTTTATATTGTGATACGTAATAGGAGCCCTTTATAATATAGTGCACTAAAAATATTTGTTCTTTTAGTAAAAATAGTGCAGAAAAAAATAAAGTTTAAAAAGTGTTGGCAAAGGCGCCGGGCCATCTATATAAAAATAACAAGTGAAAAAAATATTCGGTCAAATTGGCTAAAACATTTTTTACATAAAGTATGTGGCTTACTGATCAAAAAATTTTAATTGAAAAACTTTCGAAAATGGCTCCTTTGACCTTTAAACCCTATAGATAAATTAAAAGATCTCTAGAAGATACAGAATTTTAGACGAATTAATAGCTGTATCTCGGAAAACAGATGTAGGATCGAGTTGGGCCCTTGAGAGCTTTTGATCAGAAAGTCGAACTCTACAGCACATTAAAAATTCAGCCACTTTTACACCTATTACACCAGCACCTTTCCATAAGAAAGGTGCGGGGTCCTTTCAAGTCAATCTTAAATGGTTCCAGAGTGATCGTGCCCACAAAAAAATGTTAAAGATAGATCGACAGACCGACAGACAGGCAGGCTCAAACTTAAAATCTCGACGTTTCATGACATTCTAAGCCTATTTGAACAATAAAAGTTTTCAAATTTTTTTTGTCATTACTACACTTCCACTGAATGTGGAAGTACATGAACTTTATTAATTTAAGAGAATACACTGTAGAATTGAGTTGTAAGTAGGTGATTAATAGTGGTTTATTGGAATTTTTCATCTGGTAAACATGTCAACATGCATTTTAGCATGTTTAATTGCTGTTATCAACTTACCTAAATTACAATAGATGCAATCGAATTATAAATCTATTTGATTAAAAATAAGCAATTTAGTTATTTATTTATTTTTAAAAATAACTGGTATCTAACAGATACAAACTATTCTTTAACAATCTGACGAATGTCTACCTGTATGCCTGAATCGTTTCGATATTAATGGAACAGTAATTTCATAAATGAAATTCTTATTATTACTGCAACTTCTTACATGATTATATTATGCGTATAATATTACTCTTATATGTGATCGAAGTGGTTTGGCAACATCGTACAGACGTTCAGTGAACCGCAGATAAGGTTAAAATGGACTCCCAATATACCCACAAAGTATAAACGTACATGCAGACGCCGAGAGAACCGCTATACCATTCGGACGCCGGCTGCTATGTCCTGTAACGCGGTGTAATTACACGCGTATATAGCGCCTATATAGCCGGACGCCAAGTAGTAACGTGTACCGACTGGATACAAACTGGCACGCTGTATATATATATATATATATATATATATATATATATATATATATATATATATATATATATATATATATATATATACACAGTGTGTCCCACTAAGTCCGTAAAATTTTTATTTATGAACCGGTTTTTATGTTCTTTTTGATATATTGTGGATCTCGCAAAAAGGCATTAGAAACATGTTCTACTAATTCCGGAAATCAAAGCCACGGCCTACTACAACCATTGTTTAAGTGCGAAATATTGAAAAGTACTGTTAGGGATTTTTTTTAGAATATTGGAACAGATTCTTATTCAGGACCACCTATATACCTATTGTACCAATTTTTGTCGTTATAGTAATACAGGGTGGCCCAAAACATTAAAAATAAGTTTTTAAAATAACGAGATTTAAAGTAAAAGAACACATTACTTTTGTATTATTTAAATTGCACAGGCCCACAAAAAAAGTGGTCTGCGCCGGGGTACTGATCATACCTACCCCTTGTATTTTGAGCCGCTGAATACGACTCTGACATTAGTTTTTACCCTGCACGTCAGATATTTTTTATTAAAGCAAAAAAGTCTGTACAAGGGATAAGTGTAGTCAGTACGCCCCGAGCAGACCACTTTTTTTGTGGTCTGCGCCACACTGATTGTGGCACAGTCCCACAAAAAAAATGGTCTGCGCGGGGGTACTGACCACACCTTTCCCTTGTATTTTGAGCCGCTGAACACGAATCTGACCTTAGGTTTTCCCCAACACGTCCGTTTTTTTTAACAGCAAAAAAAGTCTGTTGAATCGTAATATTTATATACTTATCTGCTGTTAAAAGAAACCTGACGTGCTGAGAAAAAACTAAGGTCAGATTCGTGTTCAGCGTCTCAAAATACAAGGGATAGGTATGGTCAGTACCCTGGCGCAGATCACTTTTTTTTGTGGGCCTGTGTTATTTATTGATAAAATTATTATTATTATCTAAATTTTTATTTATTTCGAAACTTTATAAACAATTACCATGAACCTGTAAAAAAAAAATAAGATTTGTAATAACCTGAGCGATTTGTGTCATTAAAACTTAGCAGGCGTGGAAAACAGAAAATGTTAGTTGACAAAATGGCTGTCATTGACACTGTTTAACTAGCATCTTAGTTCTTTGGTAAACGACTAAAACAACTTAGTTATTATGCATTATTATAATAATGGCTCCTTATTCTTTACAAGAAAAGGTTGGAATTGTGCGATTAGTTATTTATTTCGAAACTTTATAAACAATTACCATAAACCTGTAAAAAAAATAAGATTTGTAATAACCTGAGCGGTTTATGTCATTAAAACTTAGCAGGCGTGGAAAACAGAAAATGTTAGTTTAAAAATGGCTGTCATTGACACTGTTTAACTAGCATCTTAGTTCTTTGGTAAACGACTAAAACAACTTAGTTATTATGTATTATTATAATAATGGCTCCTTATTCTTTACAAGAAAAGGTTGAAATTGTGCGATTAGTTATTTATTTCGAAACTTTATAAACAATTGCCATAAACCTGTAAAAAAAATAAGATTTGTAATAACCTGAGCGGTTTGTGTCATTAAAACTTAGCAGGCGTGGAAAACAGAAAATGTTAGTTTAAAAATGGCTGTCATTGACACTGTTTAACTAGCATCTTAGTTCTTTGATAAACGACTAAAACAACTTAGTTATTATGTATTATTATAATAATGGCTCCTTATTCTTTACAAAAAAAGCTTCAAATTGTGCGATTAGTTATTTATTTCGAAACTTTATAAACAATTACCATAAACCTGTAAAAAAAAAATAGATTTTCAAATTAATTAATTAATCAATTGTGCTAAGTTTTAATAACACAAACCGCTCAGGTCCTTACAAATCTAAAAATCTAATTTTTTTTAAAGGTTTATGGTAATTGTTTATAAAGATTCGAAATAAATAAAAATTTAAATAAAAATAATGATAATTTTATCAATAACTAATTTAAATATTACAAAAGTAATGTGTTCCTTTACTTTAAATTTTGTTATTTTAAAAAGTTATTTTGAATGTTTTTAGGCCACCTTGTAAATTTCACGACACAAATTAGTAGAGTAGGTATATAGGTGGTTCTGAATAAGATTCCGTTCCAATATTCTAAAAAAACCCTAATAGTACTTCTCAATATTTCGCACTTAAACAAGGGTCGTAGTTGGCCGTGGCTTTGAGTTCCGGAATTAATAGAATATGTTTCTAATGCCTTTTTTACGAAAGCGTACTGAGGCCACGGCGAATAGAAAATTAAGTTGAAATTTCGATTTATTATCTTGAAATTTCAACTTAATAAGTCGAAATTTCAACTTATTAAGTTAAAATTTCAACATAAGTTGAAATTTCAAGATAATAAGTTGAAATTTCAACATAATAAGTTGAAATTTCAACTTAGCTAATTGCTATATATGTGATAACTACTAATCCAAACAGCACAAGTACATATCCAATGGACGTAAAAAGTACACACTTTTGGACTATATTTGGATATAATGTACGTACAGTCGATGTCCAATTTTGTTCCGATTTTGGTACAATAGATGTCCAATGGACGTCCTGGTGTCATAACTTTGGACGAATATTGGACCTATGTACGTACTTGTAGATCCACTGGATGTCCAAAGTACGTACAGTCGCACTTAAACCTAATTACGTCCAGTAGGTATTGAAATATAGGTCCTGGCTATGTTCCACGTACATACTTTATTTACACTTACTGGACGTAGCACAAGTATATCCAATAAACGTAAAAAGTACATAGTTTTGGACTATATTTGTACATAATGTACGTATAGTCGATGCCCAATTTTGTTCCGATTTTGGTACAATAGACGTCCAATGGACGTCCCGGTGTCACAATTTTGGGCGAATATTGGACGTATGTACGTACTTGTACATCCATTGGATGTCCAAAGTACGTACAGTCGCACTTAAAACGGTAGTTCATTGGACGAAGTATGTATTTGGATCCTAAGAGACACGATAATTGCTTACAACTATCGATTTCTAACTGTTGGTTATCGTCAGAATCATCAGTGTAGCACATATTGTATGTAAGATTGTCTCAAGGTATCACATCGGAGAATTTATGTTAGATTGCCAATACGAATTATTAGGTGAATACTCATAGACCAGAAGTGGAACCAGGTCGGCGACTTATAACCAAATTTATCTACCAAAATCTATTGCAAACTTGGACAGGCTTCGAAATGAGTCAAATACCAATAAATACGAGATTAATTCTAGATAAATGTGACTTATAACAGTTAATTGCTTTCTCTGTGTATCGACATTATTACATAATTGGCATTTGATGCCATCTCTTACCAAAATCGGACATCGAAAATGTACTAAGTCGGGGAAGAATGGATGTACAATGGAAGTACATTGATGTACATCCCTTGGATGGCAGAAAATGTACGTACAATGAAATTCTATTTGTAATGGTCAAATGTCGAACTTTTATGGGCGTACAGAGGACGTACCAAAATTTACTAAGCTGTAGGATGAAAAATGGATGTACAGTAGACGTACATTGATGTGCGTCCCTTATATGGAGGAAAATGTACGTACAATGGGAGTCCATTTCCATCCAGTCCAAAAATATTTTCTATCATTAAAGGACATTATAAATTATTACTATTTGATATTAAAATAATGAAGATTTGTAACTACACAAAATATGGCGCAACTTATTCTGACTTCTTCATTCACAGGTGAATATGCAGGCTCGTTATTTATTTGCCAGACTTTTCCCACGAGTTGGCAACTTGGGAGCATGTTGACACACTTAACTATACACAGGGGAACTTGCTACCGCAACCTATGATGGCAAGCATGCTGACGAGCATGTTCGCTTGTGAATGGGGGGTTAAACAAACAATTTTCAGTTGCTCTTGATATAATTCAATGTCATAGGGTTTGTATTACTTCCACATCCAGTGGAAGTATAGTAACGACAAAAAAAAAATTAAAAATTTTTATTGTTCAAATAGGCTTAAAATGTCATGAAACGTCGAGATTTTAAGTTTGAGCGAAAAAAAAATTTCTGTCTGTCGGTCTGTCTGTCTGTCGGTCTGTCTGTCTGTCGGTCTGTCTGTCTGTCGGTCTGTCTGTCTGTCGGTCTGTCTGTCTGTCTGTAACTTTTTTTTGTGCGCACGTTTACTCTGGAACCGTTTAAGATATTGCCTTGAAATTTGGTACACGTATGTACTTTAACGAGATCTGGAACTAGATTATATTTTCATGTTGTTCCGACGAAGGGTTGGGGGGTAAATTGGGGTAAATTTGTTTTAAATGGATAAATCAAGCAGGTAAGAGTCCATAAAATTGGTATTTAGTATACATAAGAGAAGCTAAGGTCTTAAAAAAAATTTTAGCATTAGCCACCCCCATTACCACCCCCACCCCCTTATTAAGGGGATGAAAAAAATGTGATTTAGTGTATGTACAAGAACCAGAAACCTCAAAATATTTCTTTACTTCATCCACATCCACTACCCACTACCCCCCCCCATCACCACCCCCACCCCACTACCGATGTGGGGTATCGTTTCATAGGTTTTTGGGGTAGAGGATTTCAAATATTATATTATTAAAGTTCCATAAACAATTATTTCCACATACAAAGTTTTTTCGTTGTGAGTGACTTGGATAGGGAATGTGGATGTGGAAGTAGTGATTCCTTGGGCAGCGGTTTTTTTTGATGATATGATTTACAGAAGCTATTTTAGATTGATATTTTGTTTTATTTAAATATTGAAAAATAACCCAATTTTGGCCTCTTATCTTCTCAAAAAAAGTGTCAGTAGTTTCAACTAGAGACAAATGTTCATTGAGCCACCGTCTTTTCATTTACGGGAGATGTGCAACTAATATTATTGTACTAAAAATTATTTACTATTTCAAAAGTTACAAGCGAAAACACAGTCCAGGCCTCATTAAATATCACTATCCATTGGTTCTAAACTAAAATAATAAATTATTTCGCCACAAAATGTCGGAATAGAAAAGACTTGTCGAGAGATGGGCTTATACAACAATTCATAAAATAATTGACGATTGATAATTTCTTTAATTAACCTCGAATTGTGCCACTTTGTCATTAAATATCTTGGAACCCATGGCAAATAAATTCATGATACCTTATATCAATGAAAAGCTCTTTCAGAAGGCTTCATTTGTTGCCATGACATACAGGGTGTTCCATTTGAAAAAAATGAGAAAAAGTATATTTCGTGGTATAATATATACGATTTTGTTAGATCCGATAACAGTAGCGAAAGCTAGAGATTTTTCAATAATTTTTGGCACAAACCACATCTCAAAATGTTGTTCCGTTACATCACAGTGAGCTCATAAGTTTGACATGTTTTTGGTACAAGTTCACCCACATCATGGCGTCGATACATCGCAGCCCGATCAAATGGATGGAAAATCCACATGGGTAATAATATACCGGGTGTTCCATTTAAAAAACATAAATGTATGGCACCATGCGTAAATAGATCATCCTGTATATTTCAAAATATTTTTGAATTACACAAATTTGTGTTTATTATCACCCCGTTTTTGAAAATTTACGATATCTTTTATAGGAGAGCCAGAAAATTTGGACAAAGCGAGGCTGTATAAACTTCAATACAATTAAGCGTATAATAACTCTACTTAAGTTGCTATTTTATTAGGTAATTATGCCTGACTTTGTTGGCATTTCGTAAATGATTTAAGTAGGTAAGTAATATTTATAAGAGGTTATTTTGAACATTAAAATTCCTTTGAAAAAAAAAAAAAATAAATAAAATAAATGTAAAAGTAAAATAATCAGCTCTAACGCATTGTTTATTATCAGTTTTTTTATTGTAAAATAGCCCTAGTATTACTATAGACATGTTTGTAAAGTAGATTCGATACATGTTAATACAAAAACTACATTTTAATATAGTACACTGAAAAGCCGAAAATAAACTTATAGCCTTGACGAAACAATTATTTGGAATAAATCATATCCCAGTTAATAGCAAATTATTTAATCAAGGTATGTTGCGTCTTCAATATATGGACATATTTTACTTTTTGTACAATATTACATCATCATTATACATTATACAGAAAATAATACTAATTAAAAATAAATAATAACAACTTTACTGCAAAACTGTTCAGAATGATCTATGCACATTTCCATTTCCTGTTTTAAGACCCATTACGGCTGCAAATAGAGCGAAGAAGAATCCAGCTAATCCTGTCGCTCCTGTGAGAAGGACAAGCCCTCCAATAAGTACAGGAATTAATGTGAAAAACTTTAACTTATATGCTAGCAGTAGAGGAAGCAGAAATTTTTTAAATTTTTTCTTCACTTTATATTTGCCTCTTTCCTGTCGACTTGCGTCAGTAAAATCTGAAAAAAAAATCATGAATAAATAAAAGAAACTCCACTATTATTAAAACATCCATGTTTAAAGTTTGAAAAAATTAAAATAATACCTATAAGCGAATTAATTGACAACTGATCTACGTAAAGTTTACTCAAATCTGAAAGACAAATTGTAGAAGTATAACAGTTTCGATATTTTGTACATATACGAATTTTTGTGTGCTTAATCAAATACCTCAGTAATATTTTCCCTAAAATTATAATTAAACATGCTCGCCTCTGGCAATCACACTGCATGACAGATTCGGCTCAATTTTAATAGGAAGCTATTTTACGTACGTTCCAAATTTGAAATAAGAGGTTATCGTCTTTAATCAGTATTCGGCAACGCCCAACTACAACTTTCATTCATTTAGTAATAGTCTTATAAAAAATATCTAATAATTTTAAGGTATTTAAGATTATATCATCCAACCTACGTAAAGTTGATTCGAACCTGAGAGACACACGGTATAATGTATATTGCAGTTTAGAAATCCTGTGCGTCTTTGCATTTTATGCACTTATCAAAAACTTTAGGAACACTTTGCTCTGAAATTAAAATAATATAAACATAATTTATGTAAGACATGATCCTTTATGATGATTTATAATATTAATTCTACCAGATGACATATTTTCCAAATTTGAAATAAAAATAAGTCTAGCAGAAGTTATCGTGTTAATATACAGATTAGGCAATTGAAGTTTTATATATCCTGAGATAAACGGGTACAAGAAAGAGAACAGAGAATTAGGAAAAGAACATGGATGCACTACTCCCAGGACGTGCCACACTTCGTGAAATCTTATACTTTTATCACCTTGTCGTGTATCAACGCATCGGTTCCTATCGCTCCTAACCGCGTGTGCACTGTAGTGGAAGTATATTCGTCTTTCTTTTACTAACTCTCTCTTTTCTTTCTTGCGCTCGTTTACCTCAGAACCCATATATAAAACTACATTTTCCAAATCTGTATATGGGCAGTCAGCAAAGCCCAAGTCTTATTAAAAGTAGCTTATTAACATCTGCCTATGGCGCTGAGCTAATGATTTATTAATAAATCAAAGCCAATATTGCGAGTACCACTAGTACATCTGACTGCAAAATTTATATATCATCTAACTTAATAGAAGAGTGCCACGGAGCGTTAAATATGCTTAAAAACAAATTCTGCGGGTATCGCGGGGTTACAAGCTGAATTGTGAATAAAACTGAAGTTTATACATTAGTGAATCAGAATCCGGAAGTAATAAAAAAACAACGCAGGCAGAAAGGTAAAAACATGAAAAAACGAGTTATTACCACGGGCGGAGAGTGCAGCATATAGGCTACAATTTCACATAAAAATTAATTTATATTTTGTACATAATGTATTTTTTATCAATTTTTGAAAGTTGCTCACAATGTTGAACACCTCTTGATTTTTCTACAAGTTCGATGTTGATACAACGGTTGACAAACTAGATCTGCTCTCAATTTGTAAACAACCTATTTTTATAAGCTTGCTTACCGCAATTGCTGAGTTTGCATAATCAGCATTTTATTTAGGTTATCTCCAATACTGAGAATTATAACTCCTCCGGCCTTAGAGTAAAATTATCCCTGTAGGGGTGATTTTTCGTTAAATAATAATTATTATTATCTCATCGGTAGGGGGAGTTTTACATTGTTTTTGTTTTATAATAAATTTCTTAAATATTTTGACATAGACAATATAAAATATTAAACATAGTAATAGTACATATAAAAGAATGGTCCAAACACTGGTTGAATAACTAATTTGAACATCATTAATTTCTTGAATTCTTTTTGTTTGTTCTCTTAGTGAATTTTGAGTTTTTAACAGTTTATGATTTATTAATAGTTTCAATTTGCAATGGGCCTTGGTAATAATTAATTTTTGGTTTTTGAAAATAAGTTGTATTTAATTTTGGTAATTCAAATTTCATTTCATGTGAATTAGAAACATAAGTTTGTAATATCTGTTTTTCAATTAAAATTTCACAATCTTTATTCAAGTCAATAATGAATATTCCTTGTAGTTTTGATTTAGTAATAATTTTATTACAGGTCAAAGTGACTAATTTCTTGTGGAATTATAGCAATCCATTTATTAGGTTTAATTTTTTGAATTTGAGTCTCTGTAATATCAACATTGATTGGATGACAACCATTTAAGTCATTAGCATATGATAATAAAGCTATTCCACAAGGTGGTTTTTTATGGATTGGAATAGAGTTTACATCTTTACATAAAAATTCATTAGTACCTATAAATATACAATCTTATTGCTTAATGCATAGTGTTTTATTCCTAAAGCTATGTATTTTGTTTTAGGTAATAACAATGATAAGTATGGTTAAATTGTACTACAGGTAATGTATACAATTCGAAAAATTGGAAATTTTCATTTTCGATTAAAGAAATTTCCAATATGAAAATAACTGTAAATTCTTTAGAGTAGGCTTTAATGTTAATGACTTTTTCATATTTAAGTATATTACTGATTTCAGGTTCAAAAGGCAGTTGGGTATTAATTAAATTTTTCTTAGTATCTTCTATTTCTAACAGAAGTTCTGTTGGATTTATAATTGAGTTATAGCAAAAGTTGAAGCAGTTTCTATTTTTTCTAATATATCATAAATATTTTGGTATAAAAATGTTAATTGTGTTAATAATGAATATGTTAAGAAATATTGGTAATGTTCACTTTCATGATTTGAAAAATAATTTATGTTAGCTTCGAGGCGTTGGATTCTGGATTCTAAAATAATTTGATTATGAGATAAGTTTTGAGTTAGTTCATTAAAATTAGCGATAGTTGAATTTAAAACAGTTATTTGATTTGCTAGAATAGTTTTGATTTTATTTTGATTTTGACTGATGGTCATAATTTGTTTATCGTATTTCTCAGCATCGTCTTGGTCTAGGTTTCCAGTAATTGTTTTAATGACAGATCCTAGGCCATTTATTATTTCACGTTTAGGACTATTATTTGGATTTAATCGTTGAATTTGATCTAAACTTTTTTGTTCAAGATTATTTAGTGAAGGGAAGGAGTTTGAATACTCTTTTTTATATGCCTCTGTTTTGTCAAGTTTACCTTTCAGTAATTTGTAATGTTCCTGAAATTCGTCTACTATTGGCGTCAAGTCATATATTTGTACGTAGTTCCACTAGTCATTACTTATAGAAGTTTGTCCTAGGTAGTAAGACTGGATTATTTGTTATTTTCGTTATTATTGGATTTGCAGTTGCGAAGGATATACAGCATTGAGGGAGATGTTACAGATGCTGTAACAAGTTTACAAATATTGTTTATAATTTATTATTTGTGGCATATTCACGATTTCTTGTGTATTTTGGGTATTTTGCCACTGGCACAGAAGTTTATTTCATCAAAATTTTTTAAATATATTTACAGTGGCAAAATACCCAAAAAACACAAGAAAGTTTAACGAAGTTCTTTTAAATGAATTGTTATTATTTTATTACTTTTTGGATTTTTAACTTTCGCTTTATTGAAGTTTAATAATTCAGCAGTTACGTAAAGTATACAAGATTTTATTTTTATTTTTTGATTATTAAAATTGTCTAACTTTTATTTATTGTTTAATTAATTCAAATTGCCTTTAGTATTATTTTTTTTGTTCTGAGCCGTTTCTTTATTGTTAATTAAAGTTATTTTTATAAGTAGATATGTAGTCGTGTAAAACGTAATTTCAATGAGTTTTAAGAGTTTTTGTCAGTTCGTGTGTCCGTATGTAATTTCAAAGAAATTAAGTGTTTGATTAGATTTACTTCATAATAGTTCTTGATAAAAGTAATTGTTCGCTGAGGGTGGAGTGAAATCTTTCAGCTAGGCTGTGTTTTCATGATGTTAAGGTGTTCCGAAAAATAAACATATCTATATAAAATACTTGAAAAGTTTTCGATGGAGTTTTAGTCATTGCAGTATAGCTTTTGTTACTGTATTAATAAGTTTCGTACATATTATAAGTTTTAAATTTGGAATGAAAAGTTATTGTAAAAAAGGTGAATTAATTGTATAATTTTTTGACTCTAGAATTTAGATATTTGTAAGCTAACTTAGGCTTTATGAATATGTAGATAGTGATGGAATTTAATAAAAATGTGAATTTCGTTTTATTATAAGTTGTGTAAGCGTACTCTGAGATTTTTAGGTGTTATGGAAATATTTTGGAAAAAAGTTTTAATTTCCAATTTTCATTTGTCCATTTGGTTTTTCATTTGGCATTTCATATGATTTTCGTTTATCCATTTGCATGCCGTTTTTGGTTTTGCCTTAAATTCGAGTTGGAATTTACTTTTAAGTTTTCTTTTCTTTTTACAATTTTTTTCTGTTTGTAGGTAATTACTCGATTGTTAATGAGTTTAGATAAGTTGTCGTTTTAATTTTTGTCTAGAAGGTCATGATATTTGTCAGCAAATTCATGATATATATGAGGTGTTGTTTTAATAGTTTCTGAAAGATTTTCTTTAAAGTTTATAAATATATTATCATGTTGATTTATTGTGTTGTAAGGTTGATTTAATGTCTTTTCAGGTTGTTTTAATGTATCATCAGGTTGATGCATTACTGATTCGGTTTTTAAAGTAGTTAATTCAAGATTTTCGAGATTTTATTGGTGTGAATTATTTAATTCAGTATTACATAATTTTTGTCCGAGGTTTTCAATTGAATTTATTTCGTACAGTCGAATGGTTCTATTTCAAAAAGGTCTGTCAATGTCAGATCGATGTAATCTTCTATTATATCGATGAAAAGTATTGGAGAATAATTCTGTGGCTTGGTTCTAAAAGGGCCAAAGCCAAAAATTAACAATTTGAGGAAATGAGGTTTAAAGTTTTTATGGAAAATTATATTATTATTATTCGTGTAAGTTATCATGATAAAACGGCCAAAGTCTACTTTGAGTTTTTTAGAAATGAAACATACCTTATTAATACAGTCTATGTTTTTTTTTTCGAGAAGGGGAAACCCACACGGGCTGCCCATCCCAACTTGGAACGGGTCTGAGTGTCTCTAACTCTAACTGACTAAAATCATCTGACTAAAATCATCTGTAAAGAATACTCTGACGGCACCGCAGCCTCCTGGGCTTATTGTGCTCTCCCTGTCTTGCTGCCTTAGTTTGCACTGTCTATTTTAATACTCCTGTATCACTGACAAGGTAATGCAGGTCTGAAAATGGGCAAGTTATGATGGTCTCCGGGTCTGGTTGTGTTTGCCTGTAGATATTTTAACTCACTCTACCCATTTTCCTGTGCCGTTGGCAGGAGGTCTGAGAAAATTGGCAGAGTGGTGGTTGCCAGGTCCATTATCTTTCCCAGTTGATATTATATCCTGCAGTCCAGACCCTGCAGTCGTATAATATGCTTTGTCAGCAACGGCTTCGCTACACGGCGTTCCTCGCTGGACACCACCCCAGTCAAGTACTCGTCGCGAACGACGTCGCTCTACTTCGGTGCTCTGTTCCGCAACAGCCTCGCCACACGGTGTCCCTTGATGGCCCATAACCCGTCAAGTCCACACCGCTAGCGACGTTACTTCACTTTAGTGAGAACCGCTGTAGCCTCCTCATTGTGATGCAGTTTTGTCTGGAATAGACCTATTTTCCTATTCCTTCAACCTTTTGAAGGTTGCTCCTCCAGGCTATACTCCTTGTCAGCAACGGCCTCGCTACGCGATATTCCTTGATGGTCCGTCACCCCAGTCAAGTCCTCGCCGCTTGAGACGTTGCTTCACTTCGCACCCCTGCATCACTTTAGTAAGGACCGCTGTGGCCTCCTTACTATGATGTAAGTTTATCTGCTCCTTCAGCTGGAATGGGCCTATTTTTTTCCCTATCCTTCCTGAGCCCGGGAACCCAGACGAGAGGCTCGGGTGCTTTGGAAGGTCCTTGGTGTCGACCGAAGTCACGGACACCCCCTCCCTCAGCTCCTTCACTCCCCGCACTACGCTCGTGTGCTTTGTTATGGGGGGGTTTGCACAGAACATGCTGAGGAACCCCCTCCCTCTCCACGAGTAAGGGGAAAGGATGGTCACCACGCACGGAGCCCCTTACATACGTGGAAGGCATTTATACAACGGGGTGCGCCTGTGTCCCGAGGTTTGTCGCTAGTGGTCGGGCTCCACCCCGACCATGCATCCCATCGGCGCGCACAATACCTTGGCATTGGAGAAGTTTTTATGGTGGTACTTCATCCACGTGGTCAGGGCGGTGAAGCCAAGACCCCCGTGCCCCCTGGGTCAGGGGCTCATTGCCACTCCAAGCGGTTTACGGTATGTGACCTAGTCCGCGACGTAGTTTTAGCCGGGGTGGACTGGGTTATTAGCCCTACCCCCCAGCAGTATGACCACGTTAACCCTACTCCTCGCGGAGTCTGGCCGTTTTCCTATCCGTCACCTGGAGACGCGCCTGGCAGGTGCTCAACCCCCCATTCTCGTGAGAGGATTTTATCTGGACAGTCTATTTTACAATTGTCCCTTTTATCTGTTTTACAAAAATTTGTTTACAAATTTACATTTCCCTAGCAACTTAAAATTCTCAGTCATTTATGAGAGTTTGACACTGGCCTTTTTTTCAAGATACAATCTGAACGAATGTAGTTCGTTGGTGTCAATAAGTCATTTTAAAGAAAAAGTGACATTGGCCCTTGTAGAACCAAGCCACAGAATTATCTTCATGTGAATTATTCAATTCAAAATTATTTAAGTCTTGTTTGGGATTCTCAATATAATTTATTTCGTTATAGTCAAATAGTTTTGTTTCAAAAAGGTCTGGCAGTGTCAAATCAATATCGTTTTTCAATATATCGGTGAAAGGTATTGGGGAATAATTATTTTCGACGTTTTCAATAGTTTCATTAAATTGTGCGTAATTTTCTTTTAAATGCATTTCAGATGGATAGTGAATTTCTTGAGTTAAATTTGAATATATGGGAATTTTAATTTGTGGCAGTTCTAGTACTGTAAGTAATCCACTGCATTTAGGATTTTTCTTCAGACCAATTCATACAAAAGCAAATGTTGGTTTTCCAGGTAGGTTCGGGTGTTCTTAATAAGGTCTCAAAAGTCCCCGAAGTGGGAGTGTAAGGATAAAATTTGGCAACGCTGTAAAGGGCTAAAATTACGCTCGGAAACGAATTTTTCGAGATATCTCGGTTTTCATTGCCTCTACGACAAAAATGCATTAGGACACAGAGAAAGCTATAGAAATTCTCTATATTGCGTAAACGCAATAGTTTTCTTGAAAATCTTGCATTGAATTTGGATATTATGGATAATTTAAGTACTCTATTCCACACCACCCTTGAGGTTGAGTACTAGGCGCGTTTTTTTTAATGTGGTTTCTCCGGTAGACCTAATCCACGACTGCCATACTTATTAAAATGTTGTCAAATTAATAATTTCCTTCTTGTCCGTTTTCTCCTTCTATAAATTCATCGATTCATTCGAGGAAATCCGAGTCAATCTGAGAACTTTCAGTCTCTGCTTCAGTGACGGCTTTGACGAGTTTTCAATCGGTTCAGCATTCAAGCAAGATTTTCTATGGCAGTTGCCGCAAACTGGTGAGCAATTAAGTCCCAACCTCCGACAGCCACACAATGGTCCACAACCTTTCGTACAGTTGCAGAAAATCATCTTCAGAAGGCAATCAGGCGCAGGAAGTTGGGATGTTGTTTTGGCCACAATATGGTATCTTTCAACATCTATCCCCACTTTTTAGGATTCAATACATTACCCAACCATTTCTGTACTTGAAAATAAACACGAAATAGATGCTGTTGAGCTGCGTCATGAGTGGGTGGCAGTGAATTCAATTTCACTGGTTTGCTTTTGCTCACAGCTTTAATAAAACAAGAATACCTATAGTTATCGATGGAAACTTCTTTAATTGGAGTGTTATAGATTACGAGGAAAAATTTTATCCCATTCGAAGTAACTATGTCAGGAGAAGTACCAGTCTTGCTGAAAACTTCAGCTACAAGTTTCAAGTCCTGCCGTTTTTTCATCACTTTCAAAGCTGCAGTCTTGCCTTTATTAAACAGAGCAGATGTAGTGTCACATTCAGAGAATGCGTGCAGAAACAATATGTGATCTCAAATATCTTTATGGTGATCAAAGCTTCGTGAAGAATAAATTTTTCGTTGGACCTTCCCTCTGCCTAGTTTGAGGAGAAAAATTTCTTTATTAATAGGTGTACGAGTTAAAACTATAAGAAGATCCACATCTTCACCAACCACAACCGTAGTATTTTTACATGATTCCTCAAGCGCTGTTTCGACCATCAAAATGTCAGCATCATCTTCAGCATGTCTAACAATATAATTATTTGCCTCAAACTTTTCTGTCAACATCGAAATCAATCTGGTTTTATTTTTATTATTGGAAATTTTTATTTTTGCCTTACAGTTGCAACCATCTGCTCATCAAAGTAAATGTCAACAGATGAAGCTTTTGTGTTTTAAAGTATTTACCTGACTAGTATATTAGCGTGCCCAGATTAGGGCAACAATATACAGGAAGTAGGTATTTTCATAATAAATAAAAAGTGTGTAAGTTGTGATTTGCATAATACCTAAATAATATTCTCTAATCATGATAAAAGCAAATAAATAAAAAATAATTAATTGTAAAAATAAATCAAGAATAGGCTTGTAAATAATGAATGAATGTTTCTATGCTCTACTGATGAGAACTAACGAGTTCGAAAAAACTTGTACAACTTTTCTAGGGTTGAAATAGAATGTATGGTTTAGTAATTGTTGTTAATGACTGAATTTCAATAAATAATTTAAGTATTTTCAATACATTTTTTTGCCTTAAAATGCCAGGAATCCTGTCATGTAATTCAATACTTCGTCAGTATTAGCTAGAAGAGTAGTTGTTTTGATTGGTTTTCCAATAATGAGTGTTTTAAAGTGTTTTCCTAAGTAGTATATTAGCGTTACCCGATTAAGGCACCAATATACAGAAAGTAGATAATTTCATATTAAATAAAAAAGTGTGAATGATTCAATTCGAAAAAATGATTTAAGTATTTTCAGTATATTTTTTTCTTTAAAATGCTAAGAATCCTATCATGTAATTCAATACTTCGTCAGTATTAGCTAGAAGAGTAGTTGTTTTGATTGATTCTCCAGATTCTCCAATAATGAGTGTTTTAAAGTATTTACCTGACTAGTATATTAGCGTGCCCAGATTAGGGCAACAATATACAGAAAGTAGGTATTTTCATAATAAATAAAAAGTGTGTAAGTTGTGATTTGCATAATATCTAAATAATATTCTCTAATCATGATAAAAGCAAATAAATAAAAAATAATTAATTGTAAAAATTATTAGACTAATTGTGGATTTATGAAGTTTTTGTACTACTTGTACAAATTAGAAGTTTTGCTTTGAGAGTTTAAATATATATGTAAGGGAGGTCTTGTCCGAAATAATTTAAATTCGCTACCTCTTGGGGTTATTTGAAAATATGGTTGAAAAAAGTCTGTAGTTTCAATCCCACTGTATTGTTGTTGATCGTATGTATAATCAGCTTGATTATTGCCACATTGGTCATAGTACTGGTTTTCGTAAACATTATCATTTTGATAGTATTGACTTTCATTTTGCTTTTCTGGATTATTCTAGTTAGGATTTTGACTAGTAGATACAGGTATTTCTCTTACAAATTCGTTATGTAACCGAGTTGAAAAGTGTTTAGTTATTTTACCAGTACCAGATGAAGTGTCCATAGGGGTAGGTTTTGGATAAAATTTGGTTACTTAAGGCTGTGGTTCGAAAGCATTTGTTTGTGAAGGTTTCTGGAAGTTATTGTTTTGAAAATTATTATTTTGGAAAGTGTTTTGTGTCATTGGATAATTTTGAGTTTTATTTTGTAAATTATAATTGTAATTTTGGTTTGGATTAAACGTAGGACGGTAATTATTTTGATTAGGGTTGAAATTGTGTTGATTAAATTTGTAATTGTATTGATTAGGGCTGTAATTGTATTGATTAGGGTTATATTTTGGTCTTGATTGGGTTTGTGGATTTGTTAAAGGTGCATTTTTGAAATTTGGTCTACTTTGAGAAGTTGTTGGATTGTTTGAAATATTGCCTGGACTATTTTGATTTTTATAATTTATAAAGTTTTGTTCTTCAAGTGTATAACTCATGGCTTGTTCTAAATGTCGGGTTCTTTAGTTTTAATGGCTAATTGCATGTGATACGGTAAACATGAAATATAGATTTTGAGGGCAAGTTCGTCGTAATGTTCTATTTTAATTACTTTCGTTGCGTCAGTATCATTACCTTGATTGAGTTTACTAGCTAATAGACTACGAACGTCTTGTATATGAGTTGCAAATTCTAACAATGGTTTGCCTTTATGTGATTTTAATAAGATAAGTTGTTTAAATAAACAATCAATGCCTCTTCGATCAGAAAAGCTCGCAATCAGCACTTTCTTAACCGAGTTGCAGTTAGATAATTCTGTGCGTGGACAAATTATATCATTCGCTCTGCCTCGTAGCTTTGAAAAATAATAAATATATATTAATTGGTGTTGTTGGATTAGCAACGTCTTGAAACGCTTTCATTAAATTCTCGCATTCAATTATAAATCTTTGTAATGTTTTTGAATTGCCATCGAATTGTGAAATATTTATCTGCTTGGTACCGTAAGAGAGTATAATTAATTTGTGCCATTGTGTTTAAATTTGGATTTTCAATTAAATTTAGATTTTCAGGTTCTTCAGTAATTACACTTACATTTTCAGTTAAATTTTCAGGATTTTGAATTTCAGTATTTACAGTTAGATGTTCAAATCTAGTTAGAATGTCTTCCAATATATTATCCAGTTTGAGTTTTTAATTATTTGCATTAGTTTTTAAATTAAATTTCTTAAGATTAAATTTCTTAAAATTAGGTTTCTTAAAATTAATGAAACTTTTCCTTTTAGAAACATGATTTTTCCTTTGCTGTTTATAACGAGGAACTTTATATTGGCGTTGACGAGGGGTGCTTTATTACAACAGACTAGGTACAAAATGTTATGAAGGTTTAAGTAACTCAAAAATAAGTTGAAAATGTGATTTACGTAAAATTGAGATTAAATATGAAAATTTTGACAATAATTTCAAATTCAAATAAACTTACATTAAATAAATGTCGAAAATCATTTGTTGTCCGAAAGTTTCTTTGTTGCCGAAATTTCGCTTCCTTAGAATTTCGCTTCTTTTTCTGTAAAGTTTTGCTCTTTGCTCTTTTCTGTGAAAATGTTGTTTCCCTGCTTCTCCTGTTGTCTCCGGAACCGAGTTGAAGTTTTTCTCTTCGTGTCCTTTTTAACCTCTAGTGTCGTCCGCTACTCTTTTCGGGAGTTGATTCCAGGATAAATCTGGTCCGGTCGAAAAGTGACAATTCGCTCATGAGTTTTTCCTCTTTTCCACCTTTTGCGTTGCTTGAGAGTTTGTTCTCGTGATGAAGTTTTAAACACAAAGCGCTTATTTTAGATCAGGAATTGCACGATAAATATGCTCTGACCCTGGGGCATTCACTGATTTTCGACTAAAATAAGGCCCTCACGATCCTTTTAAGACTGCGCCAGATAAAATTGTGGTTTAAGTCAGACTTTTTAAAACACACCAATAAACTTTTCATTGGACACCTTTTCATTTTTCTACAAGTTCGATGTTGATAGAACGGTTGACAGACTAGATCTGCTCTCAATTTGAAGACAACCTATATTTATAAGCTTTCTTATCGCAATTACTGAGTTTGCATAATCAGCATACGTTATCTCCAATACTGAGAATTATAACTCGGGAGAATAAATTTTAAAACTTGAATATCTCGGTTCGAACACATCGAAAACATTACTAAAATTCAACATTCTTTAAGTTTACAAGCCATTTACTCGAGAACGTAGACCTTAACCGAAAAAACTTATTCACACAAAAAGTTTCTATCATAAATTTGGGAGGCAACAGCTTTAATTCAAAATCTTTGCTTCAAATATTAAAGAAAATATAGATAAAAATAGAAAATGAATAATTTTTTTATCGGCCGCCGGACCGCTGGCTGTATCGCGCCCCCATTCCGCCACAGTCGCATCTGTCTCACAAATCAAATTTCCATCTCGTACTGTTTCAATACGCACATGAATGGTGGTATCGCTAATAAATACAAGCATAGCACTAGGTAGAAAACACACAAAATTAGTAAAAAAAATAATGTATGACTCCCACATACCAACATGCCCATCTATAAGATATATTTTATTAATCATTAGAAACATGATAACATAAAAAACAAAATTATTCATCCAGGTCACTTTCCTTATCTAACTGGGGCAAATTCGTGATCTTGGTCAATTTATTTTTGCAGGCTTTCTGAGCCATGCATTTACAGAACTAAATACAATTCATATTATTCTTCTTACAAGTGCAGACCTTGCTTTCACAATCTACAGAAAATTTTACTTTTATTACTGATTATTTCCCTCATAAATTATAGACCAGTGACATTTCGTGAGTTTTTAAATTTCAACCAATGAGAACAATTTTACACTGAATAAACGCAAGCTAGCTTTTTTAAAATTAGCAGTTAATAAATTACGTCTAGGTTATAAATGCACATAATTTATTTAATTTATTCTCAATTGGACTAAAAACAAAATAAAACATATTACAAATTCAAGAATTTTTTTTTTGTTTATAATTACTATGCAATTACAAAAATATTTTTAATATCAAACTGACACAAACTGTCACATTTATAATCATGATCGCGTAATAAAAGCATCCAGCGCATCCGTTTCCATGGCTACGAAACAAAAATCGTTTATAGAACGCGTCGCCGTCAATTAATTAATAAGGAAGTATGATTAGTATAGTAGAAGTAGTGTTGGAACTGGTAGGTAACACGCTCCTAGTCAACATACTAAAAATATACATCCATACTGTCGCGCAAAATGCGTTTATTTGTCCTCCATCTTGAAAAAATCTCAAAAATGTAAAAAAAAATCATCTGTAATTAGGTAAACGAATTTTTATTTTCTTTTTATTTTTATTTTCTTTATTATCTTTGTTTTGAGTGAAGAAATCATCGTAAGGGAAATGGAAGAAGAGACTTGCCTTTTGTGTTCCAATGTGCTTTGTGACGATACTCCCTATGTCACATTAACAGCTAAAAGCTTGACGGAAATTATCAACGCGAGCAAACAAAGAGATGATAAAATTCATGGACTTTTCAATCATATGCCTACTGGTGCTGTTAAAGTACATACAGAATGTCGACGTGTATACATCAATCCTATTAAAATTAAAAGTAATATAAAGCTGAAAATATCGCAAGAAGATATTCGTGGCATTCAAGCCATGCAAAGATCTTTTTGTTCACGAATTAACACCACCAGTGCGTTATTTGTCAAAAATAAATCTTCTGCTTTCAAAAATATCATAAAGTCCAAAATTTTAAGCGAATGGGCTTCCCATTTTGGATCATCCGAAGATGTTACTAAGGAAGATTTGGTCGAAATTGGCTGTAAAATTATTGTGTCACTACATGAAAGTAACATTGATGAAAGCAACCTAAATATGCTATAACAATACATTAGGAAAATAGCTTCAGGTAAAAAACAATTTGATATAGCTCGTTTGCCTCCAACACAAAATACAGCGAAATACCAACTGCTTCGAGTGCATTTGCAGTGTTTTATTTGGAAAAATCTCAATATGCCAACCCCCCAATCCTACACTATGGGGTTGGCAGTTGGTTGATGAAGAATTTCAGCCGATATTAACTGACTTGAACCCAGCACCGGGCAAACTCTTAAAGATGATTAAATGTTTAGAGAATATTATTTAGGTATTATGCAAATCACAACTTACACACTTTTTATTTATTATGAAAATACCTACTTTCTGTATATTAAATAAAAAAGTGTGAATGATTAAATTTGAATAAATGATTAAAGTATTTTCAACATATTTTTTTCTTTAAAATGTAGCATATATTTCGTGATTAGTTTTATTTTGATAAGTTCAGAAGAAAAACAATAAATGATAAAAAGAAAATAAGTAGAAGTCCAAGAAATCGACACAAAAAAAAATTGTTGAAAGCCAAATTATTCGAATTGCGCCAATAAAACCAAAAACCCATATACTAATGTCTATAATTATTTCTTTGTGGCATGTTCATAACTTCTTACCGTTTATGGGATATTTTTCCACCTGTAAAAGTATTTTAAAAAATTAATGGATCAAACAGTTTGGTTTTTTAATACTTCTGATTACTTCAAAATGTCTCGCACTTAAAAATAAATAAACTAAAACAAAAATGTTAAACAGATTATGTCTGACGTACTTGAAAGTCAAAGTTTTGTGAACGGAAATAGAAAAAAAATGTATTCAGAAACGTTAACAGCGATTCATTTTAATTACTTCCACGTCCAGTGGAAGTATAGTAACGACAAAAAAATTTTTAAAAATTTTTATTGTCCAAATAGGCTTAAAATGTCATGAAACGTCGAGATTTTAAGTTTGAGCGAAAAAAAAATTTCTGTCTGTCTGTCTGTCGGTCTGTCTGTCGGTCTGTCTGTCGGTCTGTCTGTCGGTCTGTCTGTCGGTCTGTCTGTAACTTTTTTTGGTGCGCACGTTTACTCTGGAACCGTATAAGATATTGACTTGAAATTTGGTACACATATGTACTTTAACGAGTTCTAGAAATAGATTATATTTTCATCTTGTTCCGTCGAAGGGTTGGGGGGTAAATTGGGGTAAATTTGGGGTAAATGGGTAAATTAAGCAGGTAAGAGTCCATGAAATTGGTATATAGTATATACAAGAGAAGCTAAGGTCTCAAAAAAATTTTTGGCATTAGCCACTCCCATTACCACCCCCATCTCCTTATTAAAGGGGATGAAAAAAAATGTGATTTAGTGTATGTACAGGAACCAGAAACCTCAAAATATTTTTTTACTTCATCCACCCCCCCCCCCCCTACCACCCCCCTATCACCACCCCCACCCCACTACCGATGTGGGGTATCGTTTTATGGGTTTTTGGGGTAGAGGATTATATTTATATAATATTATATTATTAAAGTTCCATAAACGATTATTTTCACATACAAAGTTTTTTCGTTGTGAGTGAAGAGAATCTGGATGTGGAAGTAGTGATTCCTTGGGCAGCGGTTTTTTTACCCGTAGAGAGTCTATTTAATATTTTTGTTCTATTTTATTTATTTTAAGGTGTGGGACTTTCTGTGGTAATCAGATATATTGAAAACCAAACTTTTTCTGATCCATTTGGCGCAGAGGTTTCTTTTGTTAAATTTAAATATTTTTGCAGGTAGTAAAATACCTAATGAACAGTAAACACAGACTATACTGTGTGCTATTGCTTGTACCAATTTTCCAATATATGGTACAACATGAAATTGTTGCAAAAAATATTTTTTTTTTGTTCTAGTATGTGTGAGGAAAAACCCTCAATCCAAAAATGCCCCTCAAGTGGAAGTGGAAACCATTACAAAAGCATGGCTAAGAAGGTGGGCACAGCAAAAGAAAAAAATACTGTTTGGGCTATTATATTTATTGTTATATTCCAATATTTTTTAAAATTAAGATGGACTTAACTATACCTGTATACCTGTTTTATTTTTGGTTTTATGTTAAAAAGTCATTCTTCATAAAAACTTCTCCTTATTCTGAATATTCCTTAGGCATTGTCAGAATTAGGATTTACTATACAGAGTGATCGGAAATGAACAAAATATAAATATTTTTCAAGAGTAATGTACCTTTCATTAAATTAATATAATTAAATCTTATGAAGAAAGTTGTGAAAAATGTGCAGTCCCAATACAAAGTTTTGTTCACATTGTCAATAATTATTTTTCTTCTAATTTATTTAATAATGAAATTATTTTAGACATCGAAAATTCATTATTGACTGTGGATCAAACTTTGTATTAGGAGTACACTTGGCATTTTTCACAATTTTCTTCATAAGATTTGAATATATTAACTAAAAGGAAAGTATGTTGCTCATTTCCAATCACCCTGTAAAGTAAATTGTAATTCTGACGATGGCTAAGGATTTTTCAGAGTAAGCAGAAGTTTTTATGAAGAATTACTTCGTATCAAAAAACCAAAAGTTAAAAAGTTAAGTATAATTAAGTTCGTCTGTGGACACATTGTATATACCTTCTAACATAGCTGTTAATGCAACAATTATAGCTTTACCAAGTGGGAATTGAGTTCAATAATTAAAATAAAATAAATATAAAGTTGTTTTTATTGAAAAACTCCAAAACATTCACATAGCTCCTTCAACCTGTTTTGTAATGCTTCACAAAAATAACTTGCTCTATTGTCTATATACAGCATATGTCCTCCGATTGAGTTCGCTATAGGTGAAATGGACAAAAAAATTTCGATTTTTTTTTTCATATTTGAAAGTAATTTTGGGTGTACTTTTGTTTTTTTAAATCATGTAGGCCATGACAGTTAAGCAAAAACAAATTTTATGTTAGATAAAGTACATTTTCTGTAAAAGATACAGGAAAATATCATTAAGGAAAGTTATTCAGATTAAAAAGTCACAGTCCAATACAAAATTTCAAGAACATAGGTACGCCTACTTTGATGATTTTGATTTTTTCAATATAATTGTATTTTACGAAAAAAAAAATAGTATGCCAGTTTACCAACATGTTTGATTTAGTACGTAATGGAGTAAACACTTTAGTAATCCAGCAACATTTTTTTTTTCGTAAAATGCGAGGTAAAATGCAATTATATTAAAAAAATCAAAATCATCAAAGTTGAAATTTTGCATAGGACTATAACTTTTAAATCTGAATAACTTTCCTTAATGATATTTTGCTCTATCATTTACAGAGAAGGTACTTTACCTGACATGAAATTCGTTTCTGCTTAACTGTCATAGCCTACATGATTTAAAAAAAAATCAAAGTGCACCCAAAATTACTTTTTAGATAAGCAGGAGTGAACCTCCAAATATAAAAAAAAATTTTGACAATTAAAAATTTTTTTTCCATTTCACCTATACCAAACTCAATCGGAGGACACGCTGTAGATATATTTTTAATGAATTGTTTTTGAAATATAATTGGAATTGTAAAATGTATGAGCAAAATTGGTTAAAAAATCATAACTTACACAAACTTATTAAAATTTATGTATTTTACATATTTAATTTATATTATATATGTCTGTTAATTTTCTAGGGTACCTATAACCCTTGTTTATAGACAAAGGCTATAACTTATTAGTTGATTCTCAATTATTATCAATTAATTTTTTAGTTGAAGGGTAATTAAAAATTACACCCCCACAATAAATAAAATTTATCATAATCCTTGAGTTACGTTGATGGCCGTACAGGGTTTTTAAAAGCAATTTACAACTTTATTGGCTAAATCTAACCGAAAGAATATAGTAAAATGTGGTTTTAAAATGGAATTTATTAATGCAAGTACAAATTAAGAAAATAAATCAAAATGAGAATAAACGTTATATAAACCGTAAATTTGGGGTTATACGTGTGTCATATGGTGTACCCCAAGGATGGTTTACTGAACCATCCTTAGGTACACCCGCCTTTTATAAAGCGTCATAGAGACAACTGTGCGCTATCTGTTATAGACTGGCGGTACATGACCAGTCAGGTGTAACATTTTTAAAATGCATGCCAATCATATATATGAATGAAAATTACCGTGAATATGCCAGAAACGCAAATTTTAGGCAGTCGTCGCGTGCAGAAGGCTGTGCAAATCGATTTTTTTTGTTTCTTTTTTTTTTGTATTTTTTTATTTTACTTTAAAATGGATGCCAATAGTGCCAAGCCGTGAAAAAGAATCCAGCGGAAATTCATTGGCATGCAGTTTACGCGCGCAAAACAACTGTTGATGCGCACATTAAATCGTAAAATTTTTTGGTGTTCTTGATTTTGGATGATTTTGATTTCGGATTTTTTTTAAGGCTTTGCGTTTGGCACTATTGGCATCCATTTTAAAATTAAAAAAAACACACAAAAAAAAGAAATGAAAAAAATCGACGACTGCCTAAAATTTGCGTTTCTGGCATATTCATGGTAATTTCATTCATATATATGATTGGCATACATTTTAAAAACGTTGCACCTGACTGGTCATGTACCGCCAGTCTATTATATTGTGGTACAATGTATTCCCTATATTCTTGTAATATGGGTGGCACTACATTGGGTTGCTTAAAAATATTGCACGCAGTACCAACGTCTCACCGCCGTTTAACCGTGTAAGTTGGCCGCTGTTTCAAAACGATTCAGGGGATGACGTTGCATAGAAGGCTTTCTTATATCACAAATTTAGAACAGACCCTAAAAGCTTTTGGAAACTCTTGAAAACCCTCAACATTAATTCAACTAAAGATTCTGTCCCTTTGAATGTTGCAACTTCTGATGATTTTCTTAATTCATTCTCGAATCCTCCTACTCAGAAGAATTCTAATAACAATTTAATTAAAAATAAATATTTAAATAATAAATTTTCTGCTAATTTAGAAAAATTTGCCTTTACTGAGATTACTTCTGAAAAAATTGATAAAATAATTTCCAACTTAAAATCTTGTGCTAAAGGCTCTGATGGTATCGATTTAAAGATGATTTTACTTGTCACTCCTTTTCTAAGTAGTCACCTAGCATTTCTTATTAATAAATGTCTGAGTAACGGGTCGTTTCCCACAGTGTGGAAAGATGCTAATATTATCCCCGTTCCCAAGATATCCAATTCTTCCCTTGTAAGTCACTTTCGTCCTATAAGTATTCTTCCAACTCTTTCTAAAATTTTAGAAAAAATAGTTTCTGAGCAAGTAACTACATATCTTAATAATTTTAACATTTTACCTGCTACACAATCTGGTTTTCGTGCTCAATATAGTACTAGTACTGCTCTTCTAAAAGTAACAGATGACATTTTTAAAGAAATTGATGTTAATAATAACGTTTGCCTAATTCTCCTAGATTACAGTAAGGCTTTTGATACCTTAGATTACTCCACCTTGTGCATTAAATTGAAATATTTTGGTTTTTCTAATACAGTAATTGCTTTTTTTGAAAATTATCTTTTTGCGCGACGTCAACGTGTTATTTTAAAAAATGAGGTTTCAAATTTTATTAATATTACTAGAGGTGTCCCGCAGGGTAGTATTCTAGGGCCCTTATTGTTTTCCATTTATACAGCAGATTTTAACAAGTTTCTTCAGTACTGTCAGTGCCACCAATATGCTGATGATACACAGTTATATTTTGCTTTTAATTTTCAAAATCTCTCAACAGCTGTATCTAAGATTAATGATGATTTACGAGTTATGTCTGAAGTTTCGTCAGCTCACAGTCTTATATTAAATGAGTCGAAAACTGAATTGTTGGTATTTGGAGGTAGAAAAGAAAGTATTTTAAATGATTCTGATTTTAAGATTAATTTGAATGGCCAGATTTTATCAGCTAGTGACTATTGTAAGAACTTGGGACTGTGGATAGAGGTTAATCTTAGATTCTCTAAACATGTTAATTACCTTGTTCAAAAATCTTATACTAAGCTTAAACTGTTATATATTCATAAAGAAATCCTTAGTACCGATGTGAAATTGAAGTTATGCGATTCTCTTATATTATCATCCTTGGCCTACTGTGACATTGTGTATTGGCCTGCCTTACTATATAAAGATAAAGAAAGTTTGCAGAGGATTCAGAATGCGTGTTTGAGGTTTAGTTATAATTTGCGAAAATTTGATGACATTTCTACCAGTTTCTTGGCATCCAAATGGCTCAAGCTTAGCGAAAGATTTAGTCTACATTTATCTTGCACAATATATAAAATTTTGAAAGATCACAAACCTGAATATTTGGAAGCAAAATTAGTAAAAAATAGTGATTTGCATACTTGTTCTACTCGTCAACGTGATCAATTTAGTGTTCCTAGTGGATGAAGTAAAAAAATATTTTGAGGTTTCTGGTTCTTGTACATACACTAAATCACATTTCTTTTCATCCCCTTTAATAATGGGGTGGGGGTGGTAATGGGGGTGGCTAATGCCAAAAATTTTTTTGAGACCTTAGCTTCTCTCGTATATACTAAATACCAATTTTATGGACTCTTACCTGCTTGATTTACCCATTTACCCCAAATTTACCTCAATTTTCCCCCCAACTCTTCAATAGAACAAGATGAAAATATAATATAGTTCCAGATCTCGTTAAAGTACATATGTGTACCAAATTTCATATCTTAAACAGTTCCATAGTAAACATGCGCACAAAAAAGTTACAGACAAACCTAAAATAACAATAAAACATTTTAAAAAATTTTTCGTCGTTACTTCCACTGGATATGGAAGTAATAACAAAGAAAAAACCGCTACTTCCACATCCACATTCTCTATCCAAGTCACTCACATCGAAAAAACTTTCTATGTGGAAATAATTGTTTATGGAACTTTAATAATATAATACTTGAAATCCTCTACCCCAAAAACCCATAAAACGATACCCCACATCGATATTGGGGTAGGGGTGGTGACAGGAAGGTGGTAGTGGGGGTGGATGAAGTAAAAAAATATTTTGAGGCTTCTGGTTCTTATACATATACTAAATCACAATTTTTTTTTCCCCTTTAATTATGGGGTGGGGGTGGTAATGGAGGTGGCTAATGCCAAAAATTTTTTGAGACCTTAGCTTCTCTTGTATATACTAAATACCAATTTTATGGACTCTTACCTGCTTGAGTTACGTATTTATCCCAAATTTACCCCAATTTACCTCCCAACCCTTCGAAATGTTTAATTCTTCGTCAGTTATCAAGGAAGCTCATTTTTTTTCTTTTCGATTTTACGTTATTTTATGTACTTATACATATAGGATACAGGTTATTTTTTTTAATTTTTAGAGAAAGTGCGTTTTTTTTATTTAAAAAAAGTGTATTCTTACAATTTTCAAAAATACATTTTCTTTGACCCTCCTTTATTTCACCCAATTTTCATCGAAACAAAATGAAATATACTATATTAGTTTCATTACCGTCATATGCCATAATTTCACCGCATTCCTCATCGATAGCCGATTAATCAATGGTAGAAGAAGCATTGGCAAAATTATTTCCTTTACAATAGACACACAGAATAGAACATTATATATTCAGTTTTCTATAGCTACATCGATTATTTTTATAGCCTTTCTTACATATACAAGAAATATCACTTAGCAAATTTTTAGGAAAAGCATTACTTTCACTCATAACATCAGATATTAAGCCATTTTCAGTTTTAAGCCATCCGGAATGTAATGGATCTTTCTGAGAACCTAATCATTTTTGGACTGGGAAATATACTCTTAAACAGTGTTTTTCTATTACCTCTTCAGTAGGTGGAATTGCAGACAATTCTATTTTCATAGTAATGTTTGCCAATTATTTTATTAATCTTAGGTTTGTAAAAATATATTTTTTTATGATGATTCCATGCTAGTTAAGTCATTATAACCAAAAGGGCAATATTTTCAACATTATAACTTTATATATAACACTATTATAACTTGATCGTCTTCGGTTTTCAAATCGATAGCAGTTTTAACGATTGTAGTATCGGTGTTTTCTGTGGATATTTTAAAGTAAAAGTCATTATCTATTTACTCTTTGTGCAATAATTTTATAAAGCTATCCTTATTTTACTTCCACATCCAGTGGAAGTATAGTAACGACAAAAAAAATTAAAAAATTTTTATTGTTCAAATAGGATGTCATGAAAAGTTGAGATTTTAAGTTTGAGCGAAAAAAAAATTTCTGTCTGTCGGTCTGTCTGTAACTTTTTTGTACGTACGTTTACTCTGGAACCTTTTAAGATATTGACTTGAAATTTGGTACACCCCAAGTAGCACAGTGTAGACTATAGAGTTTTCGCAACTAAATATTGGCTGCTAAAACGTTAGGATGACCGTCGTTTGGCTGTAATTTGGTCTTCAAATCTCAAAGCTTTTTGTTACAAATATTTTTGTTGCTATAGCGTTGTCGCAACATAATTGAACAAACAAATAGCTACAATTGCCATTTGGATGACCGAATCAGCAGAAATATGCCTTCCACAACTATCGCAACAGCTCAATAGCAGCTGTAACAAATAGTTGTAATTTTTGGTTGCAGTATATACTTTCTAGCAAAAAAAATGCCGTTTGACAGCTAAAGCAACATTTTCCACATTTGTAGCTGTAGATTGGCTTTTACAACTGCAGATAATAGCAAGAAAAAAGTCAAGGACATTTTGCTGTAAACATGCATATAATTTGACAAATAAAGCAATTTAGCTTTAAATATTCTATAATACGAATGTATAACAAAGTAGTAGGTACCTAACTTATATATGCGTGTTATTTTGACAAACATGACTGATAGTCAATTTGTTTTCAAATTATTGCAACTGAAAAAGATAAAATAAAATTCAACATATTACAGAAAAACTAACACGGCAAGAAGGTGCATAGTGTACTTGCAGAATTAACATAAGTTATACATCAGTCTAAAATCAGAGCAATGCCATCAGTTATTTTAATTCCAGAATCAGAAAGTGACAATAATTTATACGACGGTCTTAAATATGCAGCCCATAAAGATAATAATTATTAGTTATTAGTCTGAAGTGTACGTGGCACATTTATTAAACTTAATGCAGAGTACGTCTAGGGAGAGTATGGATATGGACAAAGCGTTAGACGAGCTGATTGGCTCCAGTTTTAGTTATCTTTCCGATACTAGACCAATCAGGTAACAGCTTAATGGAGCGTAATTTAAAATGCTAATTCATTTATGTTGGCAGTATTTAAAAATAACATTTTTTACGTATGGCAATTCTGGAAGCGCACGCGCACTCCGCTTAGAACTTCTCCTCTTCTTCTTCAATAGCTATTAAGCTGTCAAACAGCTTCTATAACTGATTTGCAACCAAATGAAAGCTAAATAGTTACGATAGTCTATATGGCTGCTTAAAGGTTATCTTAATTTCTCACTACATCTTAGCGGCCATATTTTCTGTTCAAGGAGGAGTGATGAGTGCATGAGAAACGCAGCCATTTTGAACAATATTAAATTTTTTGACATTTAATATCATTTTTGTAATATAAAAGTATTTTAATAGTTTCTAGTAGACATAATATTTAGAAATAAATAATTTTGAACCATTTTCCAAATAAAAAATTAAAAATCACAATTTTGAGGTCACTAACAATTTCTTTTAAATCAGAAAATTTCGGCGCTTCGTACATACAGAGGTACAACTTCCATATTTCACGAAAAAATGACAATCGCATGTAATTTTATTCAGATCCATCGCCAAAATCGCTGATATATTATTTTACCTATATAGGTTAGGTACAATATTAAAGTATACATCCATTCCTGTAAACAGTTATCACAGCCTAATAATTTATCTTGACCAGATTTGTAAATGAAAATCGTAATCCAGCTTTTCTAACGTATTTTTATACCAAATGGAATTCACATCTAAATAGCCATAATCTTTCTTATTTTACTGTAAATTTGCCACAACTTTATGGCCATTATAAAGCTTTAAATGCCAAAAAATGTTGTACGATTTTAGTTGCCACAACGTTATTGCAACCTTTTTAAAACGTCAGCGCAGCTAGCCACGACAGCCAAATGGCCATAACTTTAGCTGCGACAACGTTAGCGCAACTAATTTACAACTACTTGTGTTACTTGGGACATATGTACTTTAACGAGATCTAGAACTAGATTATATTTTCATCTTGTTCCGTCGAAGGGTTGAGAGGTAAATTGGGGTAAATTTGGGATAAATACGTAACTCAAGCAGGTAAGAGTCCATAAAATTGGTATTTAGTATATACAGGAGACGCTAAGATCTCAAAAAAACTTTTGGCATTAGCCACCTCCATTATCACCCCCACCCCATTATTAAAGGGGATGAAAAAAAATTTGCTTAGTATGTGCACAAAAACCAGAAACCTCAAAATATTTTTTTACTTCATCCACCCCCACTACCACCCCCCTATCACCACCCCCACCCACTACCAATGTAGGGGATATCGTTTTATGAGTTTTTGGAGTAGAGGATTTCAAAATTATAATATTAAAGTCCCATAAACAATTATTTCCACATACAAATTTTTTTCGTTGTGAGTAACCTGGAAAGAAAATCTGGATGTGGAAGTAGTGATTCCTTGGGCAGCAGTTTTTTACTATTAGCTGGACATTTTTTTTTTTGACTAACCGAGGATTTCATACTGTCACTTGTGATTGAAACATCTACGCAAACATTTTTTTCTAAACGACGAATACGTTCGTTATTCATAGTGCTATTCTGTTCATCGGCATACCCATAAAAAATAATAGTACTCTAGCCTTGACTGCTTGGTTCTAATTATTGATCATATATTTATATATTATGCGTACATTTAATAAATTTCCTTTTCAAATTAATGTTTTGTAATAAATTTTTGAAGTTATACGAGACTTACTATATTATATTTTATTTTGTTACGATGAAAATTGGGTGAAAAAAAGGAAGAAAATACATTTATGAAAATTGCAAAAATGCACTTTTTTTAATAAAAAAAAACGCACTTTTATTAAGAATTAAAAAAATGAACTCTATCCTCTAAAAATTTATAAAATAACTTAAAATCGAAAAAAAAAACGTACAATGCCTCTTTGACCGTTCTATTTGACATACGGTGTCCGGGATTGGTCATTATATTTGACCATAAATGAGTTTTAATTTTGCCAAGTTTGGTGAAATTACTCCTTCTTATAGAAAAGATATTCAATTTTGATTCCTTCGGCCATTTTTGATGTTTTCTATTTTTTCCAAGATGGTGGATTGACCAATACATATCGGACAGGTCTATGTTTTTTAAGAATTTTATTCCAAAAAGCCAGTATTTTTAAAATTCTCATCCGATTACTAGTACAAGATATATTAAGTAGATAAGTCGAAAATGGGTGAAAGTGAACACGAACCAATTTCTGTCTGTCTGTAATCGATTCGTGCACAAAAGAGACTGCACTGTCACCCACTTTTTGTCCCGTGAATTTTGAATTTTTGTTCCGTGAATTTTGAACACCCTGTATATGAGCTTTTGTAATGTTAAGTTTGAAATAAAAGTCACTTTTCAATGAGAGAAAAATAAAACACAGTTTATTTTGCGGTTTCACGTTCCACAATACTTAATTTTCACGAATAGAACTTAATTAGTCATTTGTTAATTAGTAATATTGGTAAGATAAACACTAGAGTAAAACTTTGCCTTTTGGTTTTGTCGCGTTTCGAGTTTGAATGTTTACCGGCGCACAGTGGGGCACATTTTTTGGACAAGCGATAATTCCCAAGCCTGGAATTAAAGAAATTTAATTTTTTTTTTTTAAACTCTTCGTTATAAAATTGCCTTTAATTCCATCGAACCCGAATTTTGAAATTTCAAAATTAAAGGACTTAAATTTTGAAAGTAAATTAAAATTTTATCAAAAGATTGTTTAAAATCTCAAAAAAAATTGTTACTTGGGGTTTTTTGGTTTCTAATCTCATTTCTGGTCCTCGAATTTTGCGATTCAAAAAACCAAGATAACAGATCCAATATGGCGGCCATAATATTTTTTTAAATGAAATGTACATGCACAAACTGTTAAAAATTGTTACTTAGGACTTTTAAGGGTTTCTAATCGAGAATCTGAAATCTAAATTACGTAATATCGTAATCCAAAATGGCGAATCCAATATGGATGCCATAATATTTTTTTAATTGACATGTAAATGCGCAAATTGTTAAAAATTGTTACTTAGAGGTTTTACAGATTGCTGATCATGAATCTGAAGTCCAAATTACTTAATATCGAAATCCAAGATGGCGGATCCAATATGGTGTCCGTAAGTTGAAGATTCTACCCGTTCATCATTTTACGTATTAGATTATGTTAGATTTATATCTTATCGTACTTTTCTAGCTGTCTGTTTAGGACTAGAAGCATTAGGTTATTTTAAGTTCATGGCTTACAATATTTTACTTTCTATCATTTTATGACTTGACCAAATATTAGAATTAAAGTTAATAGTTCTTGCCTAATAGTATTAGCTAATAGTATTTGTCTTTTGACTACTCTATGATTGGACATATAAGGTTAATTTTTGATTAATTATTTCATTTTAGCACATACTAGAAATGCAACCCTAGAATTCAAAATTACAAAATTTTAACTGCGGAATCAGAAACCTCTAGGAACTAATTTTTAATGATTTTTGTATGTACGTCTTATTTTTTTTTTAAATTTATAACAGCTATATTAGATCCGATATTACGGTTTCCAAAGTGACGAAACTAAAATATCCGAAACAAGATTAGCGAATTAAGCCCCTGAGTAACAAATTTTAGCAATTTCTTTCTTGATTTATCATTCTATTTTAACTTACGGACACCATATTGGATCCGCCATCTTGAATTTCGATATTACGTAATTTAGACTTTAGATTCATGTTCAGCAGACCCTAAAACTCCTAAATAACAATTTTTAATAATTTGCGTATGTACATTTCATTTAAAAAAATATTGTGGCCGCCATATTGGATCCGCCATATTGAATCCGCCATCTTGGATTACGATATTACATAACTTAGACTTCATAATCATTGTCAGAAACCCTTAAAAACCCTAAGTAACAATTTTTATCAATTTGCGCATGTACATCTCATTTAAAAAAATATTATGGCCGCCATATCGGATCCGCTATCTTGGTTTTTTGAATAGCAAAATTCGAGGATCAGAAATGAGATTAGATACCAAAAAAAAACCCCAAGTAACAATTTTTTTATAATTTTAAACAATCTTGTGATAAAATTTTAATTTACTTTCAAAATTTAAGTCCTTTAATTTTGAAATTTCAAAATTCGGGCTCGATAGAATTAAAGGCAATTTTATAACGAAGAGTTAAAAAAAAATTTTAAATTTCATTAATTCCAGGCTTGGGAATTATCGCTTGTCCAAAAAATGAGCTATTTGCCCCACTGAGCGGCGTTTGAGCAGTGCCGAGTGCCCATTTATATATTAAAATTAAAGATTCTTCAGTTTTTCTTGAAATTTTCGAAAATCGAAATCTCCAGAGCTTCTGGAATGCCAACAATGCCTTTAATGGTCGCGACGCCAATATTCTTGGCTAAAAATGTCGGTTTCGGTTGACTGGGTCCGGGCAGGACTATTGCCCTTTACCCCAATACATCGCTGTAGACCGGACGCACGATGCCACGACATAATCCCACTAGCGGACTTCGTCCAAGAAATATCACAGAAATTATATCAATTCAAGCTGTGCGATAGCCCGCTAACCCGCGATATAACACGAATCAGACAGCATAATGCCATACTTTTCGACCTGAAACACCCATTACCATACCAGGCATTGTCTATCTTTCGGCAACCTCCCTAGCCAAAATTTTCCTATACCACAATATCCCTTTCGCCACCTTTTACTTTTCACCACCTTTTACCCTCAAACCGCTTTCCATTCCCTCTATTCGTTTTCTTTTTGTTATTTCTGTTAATTTTTGTTCTTTTTCCTTTTTTGTCTCTCTTTTCAAAATCCCCTCTCGACCTCTTGAAAATCCAAACATTTTAAATCACTACTTTCCTTCCACCCTACCTTTCCGGAGGCAGTCTAACCATCGGACGAAGGACGTTACTAGTTCGAACGGGTTTTTTCGTTGAGTTTTCCCCGTACCAGCAACCATAACTGAAAAAGTGCGCAGTGCGCGAGTGCCGAGACCCAAAACACTATGTGCCTAATTTTAAGTTTGTTTTTACTTTTAAAATTAGCCTTAATGTTTCAAATCACTTCTTGATATTGTCAAAATAAATTGCTAGCTTTAAGTTTTAATCGTTAAACAGGAGCGCTAACCACTCCACCCCAATTATCGTTTAAGCCGAACCGAATCCACTCCGCCCACCCACGCATTCACCACAACGCTGCACTCCGGACCGGGATCCGGTCAGGCGTACTGTACAAGTAACTAATAATTAATTTGTTTTGATTTGATTTGAATTGGGGACCAGCCTCGTGCAGGGCGGGCGAACTTACTTTACGTCGGCCCCACTCACAAATGTGAGCGGTGAAGATGATTCGGCCCACCTCCCTGGGTCCTGGCTCGTTGGACTTTGCTGGCTAAGGCCTCTTTTGGCGTTCTTCTGTCTTCGTTTTCTTTTCTTCGCCAGCTTGTCCCTCCGGGGGGTAGTCATCGGTCAGTTGGGTGTTTTTGGGTTCTTGACGGGGATTGACTGCCGGTACACAGAATGCCAGTTGACATCCTGTCATCCGGATCGTCGGTAGGGTAAGGATGAGCTGTGTAGCTCGTAAAAGGACCTAACTGCTTTGGTAGCATTTTTGGTCTGCCCGGAGTCAGGGTGACTACAGGTACTGGACGGTTGCTTGTCCGGTACCCGCAGGGTTTTGGGTGGGTGGTTGGGTGGGTGGTTGGGTGATCGTCATGTCTCTTTCGTGGGGTGGCTTCATCGGACGGTGGTATATTTCTCATACTCACCCGTTATCCAGAATCTGCATCGTCGACCGCTTGTGCCTCAGAGCGTCTGCTGGGTCATAGTAGTCTCCCTGACCAGCGGATTCCCATGCTCCTCGGCAAGGGCGTAGATCTTCTTGGCTCTCTCCTTGATCATTTCAGTGACTGGGGTGTCCTCCAGGTCCCTGAAGATGTCTTCGTTGCGTACGAACCAGGGTACGTTAACCGTCCTGAGGGCGACGTTCTCCACTCGCTGAATCTGCTAGAGGCAGCTCTTCGCTTGGTAGCCCCAGGCTACGGAGCTACGTACTTCAGCTAAGCGTGAGCTTATCCCTCAGGTTGAGCCTGCTCTGTCTTCCCGTCATGGGGTAGATTAGAGATCTCGTCCTCCTGGCCTTCTTGACGATGGCTTCTGTGTTCAGTCTCCATATTAGGCCTTTGTCCATGATCACGCCAAGGTAGTTGGCGATATCGTGCCATTGGATGTCCTCGCCAAACATGGAAACGTGACCTGTGGGGTTTTGTTTTCTTACCTTCTTGAAGAGAACTGCCTTGCTTTTCTCGGCGTTGATAGCTACCTTCCATCTGTTGCACCAGTCCTCTAGGAGGGAGGCTGCCTCCTGGAGGTTTCTGGTGGCGATCCTTGCGTTCCAGGATCTGGCAGTCAGGGCTGTGTCTTCGGCGTATAGGGCCAGGGAGGTCCGCTCTGTCCGGGGTATATCCGAGGTGTAGATGGAGAACAAGTGCAGGGAGAGCACTGAGCCTTGGGGGACTCCTGTCTCCATTGTTCTGTACGTGGACACCTTGTCCACTATCTTCACCTTCAACTTTCTTCTGTGCAGGTATGATCTCACCAACTTGACGAGTGCATACTATCATTTTGGCTAGGAGACCATCGTGCCAGACCCTGTCGAAGGCTTTAGCGACGTCCAGGACAGCGCTGCCATGACCTGTCTTTGGTTGAACTCCTTCGTGACCTCCTCGGTGAGGCGGAGCACTTGGATTTCGGTGGAGTGTCCTGTTCTGTACGCAAACTGCTCGTCCGGCAGGATGTCCAGTTCTTCTGTCTTCTCGGCTATCCTCTTGAGTATGACTCGTTCAGCTACCTTGCTCATGGCCAGGAGTAGACTGATTGGCCTGTAAGAAGAGGGAATGATTAGGTTCTCACCTGGCTTCGGGATGACTATGACGTCGGCCTTCTTCCACCTGGAGGGGAAATATCTCAATTTCAACATTGCGTTGATGATGTTGACCAGCGCCGCTACTCCTTTCCTGGGTAGCTTCTTGAGGGCGATGTTCCCTATGCCATCACATCCTGGATCCTTCCTGGGTTCTAGGCTCCTTAAGATCTCCTTGACCTCCTCGGGGGTGGTCGGAAAGATGTGTTCGTCATCTGGCAGGCGATTCATCCGACGTACTCTGCACTCTACGTCCTCCACCCAGTCCTCGTCCTCATCATCGAGCTGGTTTTCCCTGCACTGCAGTTCCAAGCTGTCGGCGAATGCCTCGGCTTTTTCCTGGCGAGTGTAGACAATACCATTCTCTCCGTGGATCGGGGACGGGGGTGTCTTCCGGTTGCGTAGGGCCCGTCCAGTGACTCCAGGTGGCGCTGCCATCCCTCATGATGGTGTTCCTGGAGGGCAGCTTTAACTCTCTTACTCAGGATGTTGTATTCTTTTCTGTCTTCTGGGAGTCTGGTTCTCTGGGCCCGTCTCTTCGCGCTTCGTCTACCCCTTATCAGCTGCCTGGTATCCTCTAGGCGCTGGTGCTTGTCTCGTCTCCATTTCGGTGGTACTTTCCCTCAGTACCGCCTGGATCTGGTCCTCCAGAGAAGTGATGGCCCTCTCCACGTCTTCCTCGATTTCGAATCTAGGAATTTATGCAATGTCCCTCTGCAAGATTGCACGGAACGATTCCCAGTCTGTCCGTCTTTTTTCTTTTGAATATGCGAGGGAGAAAACAGAGATCTTCGGGATGGGAAAGTACTGTTTTTGTTATTTGTTCGTCTTTGTATAGTTTGATTTTTTCAGCAATTTCCTTTTGCATGTGATTCAGGTGTGTTTTCAACAATGGATTTCTGGTATCATGATATCGCTTTCTTAGTCTGTTTTTTCTCTAATCAGGTTTAAAATATGTGGGGGTAGTTTGTTTTCATACGAGACATTATTAGTTTTTTTTGTTGACTTAGTAGCAAAGCCGCGGTAATTTCCTTCGTTATGACCTCCACCTGTGAGTCAATTTGTTCGGGGGTGTCACATTGTGGGTTGCACCTGAGCGTCTGTGCTAACGTATTTCTGAATGTGTCCCAATTGTAATCTGATTCTCTTGGCTTTCTTTCGGTTATGAAATAATCTGGTGAGATTTCAAAGATTGACAAGACTGGCTCGTGATCCGAGTTTAACGCTGTGAAGGTTTCGACTTTAGTTGGGTAGTGTATGTTATTCGTAATAATTATGTCCAATATTGAGAGTGCGGGGGAGGGACATGTTTATGACTGGGTTGTGTACGTTCCATAGGGGATGCTTAGCGTTCAGATCCCTCAATAGTATGCGTTTTTTCTTAATCTTTTTGACTATCGTAATGTCTCTGGTATCTATTGTTATGCTTGGTTTACTGTAGGCAGAGACTATCAAGATTTCTTGGCTATTATGGGTTATTATTACTGCGGTGGTTTCTAATGTGTTTAATCCCGGTATGTCCGTTTCAGTGTGTTTTATGCCTGATTTGACTAACACTGCCGTACCACGACCGTTGTCGTTTCTGTAGATGTTGTACCCGGGGAAGCTGAATTTAGTGTTGGGTTTTAGTAGAGTTTTGCTAACAGCAACAGCATCAACACCATTATCTTCCAGAAACTGCTGAAATTCGGCCCTCTGACGGCGGAGGCCGTTGGCATTAAATTGCAGAAATATAATATTGTTTTTCTTTTTAATTATTTTGCCGGCTAATGAAATAATATTGTTAATGCCTCAAGTAAAATAAAAAAAATTTCACTGGGATCTTTTGTATATTTAAGTTTTTGAATAGTACTCTTAATGATATTCCAGATTTGCGGAGATTGAATTGCTTGAGGCATTGTATAATTTCCCTGATGGGGTTTTCTTCATTTTCGTCTGTTTGGGCATTGTCGTCTGTGTTTTGTTTGTTTCGTTTTTGTCTGGAAATTGGTTGTGTGTCTTGTTGGGTTTTTCCTGAGTCCTGAAGTTTTTCCTTTTTTGGATGTTTTGGGTTGAGATTGCATCCTCTGTGGCTTGTGTTAGAGGGGGTAATTGAATATTTCTGGGTGAGTCTGTATGAGTATTAATATTATTGTTGTTAACCCTTGGTCCGGGTGTAGGTAGTATTTGTATTGGACTTTCTTGTTGGTTACCTTGAGGGAGATATCGCCTATTGTCCGCCTTTTGCTTAGTCTCCAGGTACTGTGGACAACCCCTGTAGCTTGCGGGATGTTCCCCGCCGCAGTTGGCGCATTTGCACCTGGCAGGGAGCATTTCCGTGTGTGCCACCGCACCTGACGCAGCGTCTGGCCCGGGTGCACAGCTCTGAGGAGTGTCTCAGTCTCTGGCAGTTATAGCACTGAGGCGGGCCCTCCCTGATGCACTCGGTCACGGTGACCCTGAGGGCACAGAGCTCCGTTAGCGAGTACCAGGCATCGGCGGCCTCCTTTGATATAGTTATCAATAACATATTGGAGGGTTTTTTCGTTCCGTTTAGAGTGAGGGTCGGTCGGGAGATGTTTGAGAAAGGGAGGTCTTTAAGTTTAAGGTCAAATTCAATTTCCTCTTGGTCAATATCTTGAGGTATGTATTTGATGACTACCTTGAGTGGTCTTTGCTCTTTGATTGAGTATGAATAAAATTCAATCCTTCTATTTGACAATATGTTTTTAATTTTTCCGTGCTCTCTGGTACCGCACAGTGGGGCAAATTGCTCATTTTTTGGACAAACGATAATTCCCAAGCCTGAAATAAATGAAACTTAAATTTTTTTTTTAACTATTCGTTATAAAATTGCCTTTAATTCTATCGAGCCCGAATTTTGAAATTTCAAAATTAAAGATGGTTAATCCAATATCGCGGACATAAATTTTGAAAGTAAATTAAAATTTTATCAAAAGATTGTTTAAAATTATAAAAAATTGTTACTTGGGGGGTTTTTTTGGTTTCCTTCTTGATTTGTCATTCGTTTTAACTTACGGACACCATATTGGATCCGCCATCTTGGATTTCGATATTACGTAATTTGGACTTCAGATTCATGATCAGTAATCTCTAAAACCTCTAAGTAACAATTTCTAACAATTTGCCCATTTACATGTCAATTAAAAAAATATTATGGCCGCCATATTGGATTCGGCATTTTGGATTACGATATTACAGAATTTAGATTTCAGATTCTCGATCAGAAACCCTTAAAAGTCCTAAGTAACAATTTCTAACAGTTTGTGCATATACATTTCATTTAAAAAATATTATAGCCGCCATATTTTATCCGCTATCTTGGTTTTTTGAATCGCAAAATTCGGGGATCAGAAATGAGATTAGAAACCAAAAAACCCCCCAAGTAATGATTATTTATAATTTTAAACAATCTTTTGATAAAATTTATATGTTTAAGTATAGATTTGAGCTTGTGGTGGTTTCGAAATTACTAGTATTTCATCTAGTGCTGCTTGAGAGAATGGTATGTGTCTACCGCGAAGGTTTATGTCACTGGTTGGAGATAGAGATAGTTGCCTTTTTTGGGACGGAAAACGTTTATGCAATGGTTCGTGTGATATTTCGAATATATTGTGAGCAGTATTGTCCATGGTTTGAACTATAGTTCCTATGTGTGTGTCTTCCGGTTTTCTATTATTGATAGTTATCTTTTTTGGTTGAATTGGTGATTTTAGAAATTGAGATGGTGGAGGCGCAGGCGAGAGAGTTATCATTTCTGTGTCGCTGAGTATATTTGTTTGGGATACGTTTTGCTGGGTAGAAGGTGACATTATAGGGGTTCAATGAATGATTGCCTGCGTGGTAATAGTTGTTGTTGTAGTGGTCGTGACGTTAGTTGTAATTGTAATAGTGTTTGTTGTAATTGTTGGGGGTAGTTGTGTAGGTGTACTAATATTGAAATTTAATGGCCTCGCTACAAATTACAATGGTGTTAATAGTGTTAGTGGCGTGGTTAAAGGTGTTTTATAGGAAGAGTCAGATGAATTAGAATTAGAATTGTTGTTAAGGTTATTTGGTATGTAATTATTAATATAAGAAATATTATATTGGTTATTGGAAGAAGACCTAGACGAGCCTGACATATTTATGTCATATCTGTTTGAGCTGTCTATATTATTGCCGTCAGATTCATGTGTTGTCCTCCTTACATACTATCCGATCCTTTTTCTTGTGCCTGGCTTTATTTTTCGGCGTTCGAAGTATTCTTGATGCGATATAGGTTTTCGTTGGGCTGTCTTTTTTGTGGATGTTTTGTTTTTGTTTTTACGATTATGTGTATGTTGATATGTTAAACACTATTGGTTTAATGCACTAGGGCTCGCGACCAAGGTAGTGTGTGTTCTTTCGATACTTGAGACTTCCATCCAAGGATGCATTTCTCGGTCTGTCTGTATGTGGGTTGGAATGACATGCTCTGAGACTAGCTTTTTGTTTAATGGTTAAAATTGTTAGTGGTTTATGTTATGATTGATTATTATTATATTTTTGTTTGGTTGTGTGCTGCACGGTGTTGGCTCTTTCGTTGTTTTTGGTTTACTTTTGTAATATGGCTCTTTTGGTTTGATTTGATCTTCATTTTTTTCGTATTTTTTTTTTGGTTTTGCTGTTTTTTTTTGGTTTTTATTTTTTTTGTGTTTTTTGGTATTAATTATTTTTCAGTGTGTTTTTTAGTTTTTTTTTGTTATTTTTGATTGTTTTTTTTTCTCAAGTTTTACAATAGTTTTTGCTAAGTGGTGAATATGTAGTTAAGGGAGGGATGGGTTGGTGCTTGGGAGAACTTGGCTGTTAGGGGATTTGTGAGAATGGAGTTGGATGAAGATACTAGTGTTTGAGCGAAATTTGGGAGAAGTTTGTTGAGTATGAAGTTGTCTATTGTCGGGGTACCTGTTATGTCGTGAAGGATTTAGATGGGGATGTAGAGGGGGAGGTAGTTGGCTAGTCTGAGGAGTTTATTTTGGACAGTTTGTAATTTTTTCCGATGGTAGGGGGCTGTTATAGGATACCAGATGGGAGAAGCGTATGTGAGAATCGGCCTGATGTACGATTCGTAAATCAGGTTGGCAATGTTTGAGGGTATAAGGTTGAGGTACGCGGTCAGCACTTCCTCAATACATTATTGATGTGGCTAGTAAAACGGAGTTTCTTATCCAAGGTGACACCCAGGTATGTAATTTCATTCTTCCGCTCTAATGACTGACTCTGTATGGTGAGTTTTGTGTCTATTGTTCCTAATCGGTTGATGAAATATATCAGCTGGATTTTGGCTGTGTTGGTTTTTAACCCCCAATTGTTATAGTAATGAATAACTCTGTTTGTTTGCTGTTCGAGGAGGTTTGACATAATTTCTGGTCTCTTAGACGTAGTCAATATGGCTGTATCATCAGCAAACAAGCAGAGGGTTGTCCTGTGGTCTGTTGGGGGTGGTAAGTCGTTTGTATAGATATTAAACAGGACAGGGCCAAAGGATGATCCTTGGGGGATGCCGGAGAGGAGTTGTAGGGAGGAGCATTCCTGGTTAACTACAACTCGGAATTGTCGGTCTGAAATGTATGACTCGATCATTTTGGTTCAGAAGTTCAGTTTGGTTCAGAAGTTCAACATTAGGTTGAACTTGGTCAAGGGTGGATTGAGGGATGGGGTTGGGCTGGAAAATTGTGGTTAATTATGATGAAAAGGACTCAGCTTTCTCTGAGTCGGTGACTGCCACACCACTCCGGGTTGTGAGAGGGGGTATTTGGATGGGTTTTCTTGTGAACATTCGTGGGGCAAAGTGGGGATCGTCGGGATGCGTAGCAATTAGCTTCTCTAGTGAGAAATTCCTGAATGATTTAACCTCCGAATCAATCTGCCTTTTGAACTCGTTGATCCGGGGTTTCAGCTGAGGACTCCTAGTTAGGTGGTACCTTTTTTCTGAGTTGGTTTTTATGTTTTATTAGGTTCACTAATTGCTTTGGGAGTTTAGGTCTGTGTGATTTGGGTAGAATATGTTTAATACTATAAGTCATGGCGTCCTTTATTAGTTTTGTCAGTTATTCTACTGCTCGGTCGATATCCTCGCTGGAATTGCAGGTAGGGTTGTTGGGAATTTTGTGGAGGAGGTAGTGGTCACTGTCCAGCACCTCAAGTGTGTCGCAGTCATAGGGGTGGTTAAAGTTTCTAATCACCCCTATGCCTATGATTGAACGGCTTGGGATGGGTCTGGTAGGTAGATGGGGGACTATTAGGGTGTGATTAGGGTAGGAGTCTATGTAGTTATAGAGTATGGTACCCGAAGTATTTGCTGTAGGCTTAGAGGGGTTCCAAGCTGGGTGTTTGGTTTTGAGATCGCCGAGTAAGATGTAAGTAGAAATTATTGTTTTAAGTCTGTCCAAGTCAAGTATGTTTAAGTGTTGTTGTGGTCTGTTGTAACCCGAGACAATCATCACATCTCCGCGAGGTAGATGCATTATTATGGCTGTGGCTTCTAGCGATAGTAGTGGGGTTAGTAAAACCTGTGAATGTTTAAGGTTGTTTTTGATTAAAATAGCAGGACCTCCACCTCTTGTCGGGCGGTCACTGCGGTAAACACTGTACTCCGGGACTGTGAAAGATTTTCTCGCTGAGGCAGCAGACGTCTATATTATGTGTTATTAGGATTTGCTCGAATTCTAATTTTTGTCGGGCTATACCGTTGCTGTTGAACTGTAGTAAATTAAGTTCGTTGCGGACTTTGGATATTCTAGGAGCATGAATAATTTTTCAAGAGGATCTTTTGTTTTTTTAGTTCTGAAAGGATGATTTTTATGGTTTCCTATATTTTTTTAGGTTGAGCGTTTTTAGACAGTTGATAATTTCCCTTAATGGGTTCTCCTCGCTTGTTGTCTCAGTCTGTTGTTGGGTGGTTTGCTGTGTGGCTGCCCTTTGTCTCTCCCTGAAGTTTCTCCATGCCTGCGGATTTTGTGTTGAGATAATGTCTGTCGTCTCTTGAGATAACGGTGGAAGTTGGATGTCTGTCTGTTTGTTGTTTGTCCATATTTGTCTGTGGTTGTCTTGTACCTGTTCGTTGGGCTGGTGTGGGGGGGTAGTCTGTAGGGATGTTTTGTTTGAGTCTGGGGGCATATCTTTGCTTCGCCGCCAAATACGCCGGACACCCTCTATAGTTGGAGGGATGGTTCGCGCCGCAGTTAGCGTATTTAAGGTCTTCTGCTTTGCAGGCCACCCCTTCGTGCTGGGCTCCGCACCGCACGCATCGTGGGATGCGGTTGCACACTGCAGAGGAGTCTCCGAAGTTTTGACAGCGATGGCACTGCGGTATGTCCAGTCTGGTATATTCACTTACGGTCACTCTGTACAAACAGAGTTCCCGCAGGTTGTAATAATTGTCTAGGGAATCTTTAGATACAGTTAAAATGAGGATGTTAGTTGGTACTCTTCGCCCCTTTTTGGGTTGCATTAAACGTCCTATATCAATTAGAGGTAGGTTTTTTTGGTTAATATTCTCTCTGATGTCTTGGTCTGTGACGTCAAGGGGGATATATTTTACCACTACTTTAACAGGTCTAAGTTGGTGTATATTATATGAATAATATTCGATTTTGTTTTTGTTAGGGTGTTAAGGATGACATTAAGATCCCTGGGGCCCCTGGGATAGCATATTAGCATATTATTTTGGTCCAAAATGTCTTTTGAGGTGGTTTGGGGGTGGTTTTTCTGAGGGGTGGGGGTGTTTCTTTTGCGTTTTTTGACGTTTATGACATTTTTGGTTCGGGGGTGGTTTTTGGTAAGGGGGTAGGTTTTTTTTGGGTGGCGGTTTCTGGGTTGGATAGGGATGTGGATAGCTCCATTCGTATATCCTCGGGTGGTGGAGAGGTTATTTCGATTCTGTTGCGTTTTCTTGTATCTTTTTTAGGGGGTTGACGGTGGTAAAAGACTGCGAATGTGAATGTGAGTAGGCTGTGTGGATGGAGTACCCTGACGACGATCCGTCTTCGTCGCTGGAGATGTCCGTTTGTCTTACTTGCTCTAGGTCAGGACTTTGGATGCTGTGAGTGGGGGATGTTCTGGGGGTCGAATGGATAAGGGCGGTTGTGGTAATGGTATTAGCTCTGGTATATGTGGTTTTGGTGGTAGTAATAGTAATGGTAGTTGTTGTAAGTGTAAGGGTGATGAGGTTGTGGGCTTTAGGAAAAGGAAACATTCTTGGTATGTTGTAGAGGTCTTTGTCATACTCGGATTGAAAAACAACGTTCTCTGGTGAAAGGTTAAAAGAGTGAATGGATGACATAGATTTATTAGTGTTAGTTATTTGGTTAGTATTCAGATTGTTTAAATTATTTATATTAGCCTCAGAGACAAATAAATCTGGTACCTGTTTGTTTGTGTCGATTTCTTGTTCGGGTTTTTGCTGACTGTTTTTGTGAGTGTGTGTGATGGTGTTTGTTTGCTTATTTTGGGGTGGTTTCTTCCTTTTCCGTGGCATTGTAAAGGTTATCGCACTGTTACAGTTTGCTATTTTGCAATGATATAATGGTTCACACTATGAACGGTTAAAGAATTAAGACAAAGCACAATGAATGCTATTCGACCTATCAAGGTCGCGTCGCGAGCCTTAGAGCTCGCGACGCCAATATTCTTGGCTAAAGATGTCGGTCTCGGATGTCTGGGGCCGGGCAGGACTATTGCCCTTTACCCCAGTACATCGCTGTAGACCGGGGACCAGCCTCATGCAGGGCGGGCGAGCTTATTTTACATCGGTCCCACTTACAAATGTGAGCAGTGCAGATGATTTCGGCCCACCTCTCTGGGTCCTGGCTCATTGGACTTTGCTGGATAAGGCCTCTTCTGGCGTTCTTCTGTCTTCGTTTTCTTTTTTCGCCAGCTTGTCCCCCCCCCCCGGGGGGTAGTCATCGGTCAGTTGGGTGTTTTGGGTTTTTGGCAGGAAGTGACTGCCGGTACACAGAATGCCAATTGACCTGTCATCCGGATCATCGGTAAGGTAAGGATGAGCTGTGTAGCTCGAGGAAGGGAAAACTTAACTGCTTTGGTAGCATTTTTGGTCTCCTCGGAGCTAGGGGGACTAAAGGTACTGGACGGTTGTTTGTCCGGTACCCGCAGGGTCTTGGGTGGGTGATCGTCCTGTCTCTTCCGTGGGACGGCTTCATCGGACGGTGGTGCCGCTTGTGCCTCGGAGCGTCTGCTGGGTCATAGTCAGTAGCCTCTCTGACCAGCGGGTTCCCATGCTCCTCGGCACAGGCGTATATCTTCTTGGCTCTGTCCTTGATGATTTCGGTGACTGGGGTGTACTCCAAGTCCCTGAAGTTGTCCTCGTTGCGCACGAACCAGGGTGCGTTGACTGCTGTCCGGAGGGCGACGTTCTCCACTCTCTGGATCTGTTGGAGGTAGCTTTTTGCTTGGTAGCCCCATGCTACCGAAGCGTACGTCAGTTGGGGCCGGATGAGTGACCTGATAAGCGTGAGTTTGTTCCTCAGGTTGAGTCTGCTCTGTCTGCCCGTCATCGGGTAGCTTAGAGCTCTCGTCCTCCTGGCCTTTTTGACGATGGCTTCTGTGTTCAGTTTCCATGTTAGGCCTTTGTGCATGATCACGCCAAGGTAGTTGGCGGAAACGTGACCTGTGGGGTTTTATTTTCTTACCTTCTTGAAGAGGACCGCCTTGCTCTTCTCGGCGTTGACGGCTACCTTCCATTTGTTGCACCAGTCCTCTAGTAGGGAGGCCGCCTCCTGGAGGTTTCTGGTAGCTATCCTTGCGTTCCAGGATCTGGCTGTCAGGGCTGTGTCGTCGACGAAGAGGGCCATAGAGGTCCGTTCTGACCTTGGTAGATCGGAGGTGTAAATGGAGAACAAGTGCGAGGAGAGCACTGAGCCCTGGGGACCCCTGCCTCCATTGTTCTGTACGTGGACACCTTGTCCACGATCTTTACCCTCATCTGTCTTCGGTGTAGGTATGATCTCACTAGCTTGACGAGTGCAATGGGGTAACCCATACTCTTCATTTTGGCTAGGAGACCATCGTGCTAGACCCTGTCGAAGGCTTTAGCGACGTCCAGGATCAGCGCTGCCGTAAAGGCTCGCGACTTCGTAGTATGTGCCTCTTCTAGCTAAGGCTTTCCATCAGTAGATGCTTGCCTTGAGTTATATAATTGAAGAATGACGTTGCTCTAGGCCGAGCTGATTTGGTTTATTGCTTTTTGGTAGTGTTTAGGGTTGATGTGTTGTTAGTTTATAAACTGTTTGGGTTGTAGTATTTAAAATGGTGCACACAATGTGTGTTTTGTTGGCTCTTTTATGAATGTTTGTTTTAATCTTTTGAATGTTTATGTTTTCTTTTGTTACTGTGTGGTGGTATGGCTCTTTTCAGTTTTGTAATGTGATAGTTTATTTATTTTTTCTTTAGGTGTTAAGTGTATTTTTTTTTATTTTGTTTTTTTTATTATTCTTTTTGTTTTTTATTTGTATCTTTTGTGTTTTTTCTTTGTTTTTTCTTTTTTCTCAAATCAAGTTAGTTTACAGATTTTTGGGGTGTGATAATAACAATATTGTGTACTAATCGGGAGTAGGGGTGTAAATATAGCTAAGGGATTGATGTTTAGGAGCTGCAAGGAACTTGAGGGTGAGTGGATTGATGAGGGTGGGATTGCTGGATTTGACAAGGGTGTTAGCCAGATTTGGTATCAATTTTTTAAAAATGAAATCATTCAGGGTGGGGGTGCCTGATATTTGGTGCAATGTGGTAATGTGTAGGGAATCTGTTCGCCACTCTGAGAATTTTATTTTGTATTCTCTGCAGCCTGTATTGTTGAGTTCGGGGGATGAGAGGGTACCAGATCGGTGAAGCATAAGTAAATATAGGACGTAAATATGATTTGAATATTAGGGTGCCCATTTGGGGTAGTGATGTTTTAATGATGGGGTAAAGTAAAGAAAATCATTTCCAAGATTTGTTGGAAATATTTTTAATATGTTATTTAAAGTTAAGTTTTGTGTCGAGAGTTACCCCCAAGTAATCGATGCTATCTGACCAATCAACGTCACCCCCGCCGACGCTGAGGCGTGCACTAGTCTGCTTGGATACCTTTTTTGTAAGACAGATTGCTTGTGTCTTGTTGGTATTTGTTTTAAGTCCTCAGTCGGAATAGAACTTAACGGTAAGATCAGTTTGTTGTTGTAATAATTTCGTCATAATATCGGGGATTTTTTATGTAGTCAGGATTGCAGTATCATCTGCATACAGGCAGATGGTCGTGCGATGATCTGTAGGGAGGTCATTGATATACAAGGTTATGGGGGATACCGGACAGGATAGGTAGGGGTGGAGCACACCTCATTGACTACTGCTCGAAATTGGCGGTTAGAAATGTATGACTGTATCAGTTTAATAATACGAGTCGAAAAACCCGCGATCGAGAGCTTGTATAGTAGCCCAGGGTGCCAGACTTTGTCGAAGGCTTTCTCGAGGTCTAGGGCGACAAACCCAGTTAGTAGACCTCGATTGAAGTTGGTGGTGGTGATTTCACCGACTCGGAAAAGTTGCTGCGTGGTGGAGTGACTGGCGCGGAAGCCAAATTGATGCCGATTCAGAATGTCATTTTCTCCCAGGTGCTCCTGGACTCGACTTAGTATAAGTGAATCCCACATTTTTGCCAGGCAAGATGTTAGACTTATTGGTCTGTAGTTAGCTGGATTATTCAAGTTTTTGCCAGGTTTCGGTATATTTACAATTTTTGCTGTTTTCCACTGTTGTGGATAGTATGTTAACCTAGTACAGGCATTGAATAAGTTAGTCAAATATAAATATCATTTAACAGGGAGATGTTGCAAGGCAACTGTTGGTATATTATCGAGCCCAGGGGCTTTTCTAGCATGCAACGACATCAGAGAGGCTCTCACCTCTGACGGTGGGAAAAAATTGGTTCTACGTCAGTCTGGAGGGTGGTTGAGTTAAGGGTTGAAATATATTCGTTGACCTGGTTTTGAATGGGTAGTGGGATAGGGTTGAGGGTGAATACGGAAGAAAGATAACTAGAAAAGGATACAGCCTTTTCCTCGTCGGTAGCCGCCACACCAGCTTGGGTTAGGAGTGGGGGTTTTCGCGTTTTTTGGCGTGTGAAAAGCCGTGGGGCGAAATAAGGATCGTTAGGATGGGATTCAACTAGCTTCTCTAAGTTTTTGGCTTTGTAAGCCTTAATTTCTGCGTTGATTTGTCGTTTAAGTTCATTAACTTGCGTTAACAAAGCAGGGTTTCTAGTCTGTTGGTAACTTTTTCTTACTCGGTACTTTAGTGCGAATAAGTTCCACTAGTTGATTTGGAAGTTTGAAAAGGTAGGGGCGGGGAGGATTGGGTTTTCTACTGGCATCCAGTGCATCTAAAATGTTTGTAGTGAGCGTCAAAACGGCCCTATCGATGTCGTTTGTGTTGTAACATGGTTGTATCTGGTGAAGATTAATATTAATGTAGTTAGCAAAATTTTCCCAACTGTAATCTGCTTCGCGAGGTTTCCTGTTTTGTGGGGAGCAGTGTATTTTTATATAAAATGTGGTTAGAACCGGGTAGTGGTCGCTATTTAATGTATGCAGGGTTTCAACCTCGTGCGGGTGGTTGAAATTGCGGGTGATGCAAATATCAATGATGGTTTGGCTGGGATGAGGGTGCGTAGGTAGGTCCGTGACAATTATATTACAATTAGGATGTAAACCCAAATATTGATAAATTATTTTACCCGAAGAAATAGGAATTGTGAACATTCCAGTACGGATGCTTGGCGTTAAAGTCGCCAAAGATGGTGTATAGTGAGTTTATCTCAGCCAATTTATCCAAGTCAGAGGGGTCAAAAATATTTTGTGATTTTTTGTATGCAGATACAACCACGACTTTTTGGTGCAGCAGGATGCCAAAAGTCTCGAGGGATTTTAGAGGTGGGATGAGGATTTCAGTGTGTTTTACACCATTCCTGACCACGACGGCAGTACCTGCGCGCCGCTCGGGGCGGTCGTTGCGGTACACCGCATAGCCAGGAATGTTGAATGGGATATGGGGTTTAAGGAATGTCTCAGAGAGTCAGCAGATGTCGACCTTATGTTTATGTAACAGTGACTCGAATTCAGTTTTTTGCCTGCAAATGCCGTTGGCATTATATTGCAGGCATATTAGGTTTTCTTTGGTGTAGCTGTTCATAAAAAATATTAATTACATGTTCTAGAAGACTAAAAATTCTTTCTAGATGGTATTTAGTGTTTTTTAGTGCAGCTATTATTGTTTTAATAGTTTGCCAAATATTTTTGATATCAAAATTTCGAAGAAAATCAAGTATTTCCCTTAGCGGGTTTTCTTCGTTGTTAGATTGAATATTGCTGGCCGCTCCTTGCTGGGAGGCAGCTTGCTGGCGAGCTCGGAAATTTTGCCAGACTTTAATGTTCTGACTGTTAATGGCACCTGTAGTCTCCTATAACAGGGGGGGGGGGGGGGGGGGTTGATGTCTGGTTGTTTATTTGGTCTGGGTTGAAGTTGTAAGTTCTGTTGGTTGATTTGTCTTTGTGCAGGTGTCGGTTGTTTGTCCTGGGTATTAGTTGTCATAGATCCGTATCTAAGTTTAGCTCTCTTATATTGTGGACACCCCCGGTAGTTGGACGGGTGCTCCGGACCACAGTTAGCGCATTGGCACTTAACTGCGGTGCAGGGCTCATCCTTATGCATTTTGCCGCATCTCACGCACCGTGGGATGCGGTTACATACCACCGAGGAATGTCCAAAATGTTGACACCTATGGCACTGGGGTATGTCAGTGCTATGGTAGTCACTTACAGTAATTTTATAATAACATAAGTCTGTTAGTTGATAGTACTTGTCAGCGGCATGTCTTGGTATGCTGATAAGTATGATATTAGAGGCGGTTCTTCGCCCGTTTTTGGGCAACATAACTCTCGCTATATGTATACAGTGTCAGAAAATTTTTCATTTGGGTCGGCAATGAGAGCAAGCGAGAGCGAAGCAACTAGGCTATTCTTTTTTATCGTATAACACATCCTTCTGATGCCACCTGCTTTCCCCACCACATGTGCGTGGGCAACTCTGCTTGCGGAATTTCAATTTGTTTCCGTCTTCCACTTGCAATGTAAAGAATTATTTGACTCGTTTTGAAAGTAAAACGGGTTAAATAATTTCAGTTATTAAAGCACGTAATAATATTACCTATACTGAACAGAGCCAACTACATCCTTCCTTTGAATAAATGGTACTGAAATTTTTAATAGCAATAATGATGTATGTATGTGTTTTCTTGATAGCGCGTCATTATTTGCTCCCTCTACTAGAGCACTGGTACACGCCTTTATTGTAGGCGGGTCTGTCAGGCCGTTGAAACTATGCGTGCCACCCAAATCCAACATTTTCCGAATGTGTATAGGGTAGGTCTTTAAGATTCAGTGCCTGTCCAATATCGTCGGAGGTGACGTCAATTGACAAATATTCTATGACAACCTTTAAAGGTCTCAAGTTGTTAATATCATAAGAATATAATTCAATTTCGTACTTGGCTAGTAATTTTAACGTAGAGTGGTGATCTTTGGAATTTTTAGTATAGCAAATGAGAGATGTGTTATTATCTTTGGTTTTCAATGAAAGGGTGCGTTTTGGAGCTAGAAGTGTCTGTTTCAAGATTGTAGGTTACTAACTTAGCTTTTTTTCTGCGACGGGTCTTTTTCTTAATTATTTCTTTAAGGGTGTTATGGGGTAAGCGCGACCTGTTTGAGTTTGTGTCAGAGTTAGCGGTATTGGACTCAATGTCACTATCACTAGGACCATTTCTGGTTTGTAGATCAAAACTTAGAAACGTGGGGGTGGGACTAACTTTTTGAAGGGGTGATGAGATAGAGGTTGAATGTTTAAATGTGGTAGAAGTTGTGGTTGTGAAAGAAATTGTTGTGGTAGTGCAGGTTAGACTAGTAAGTGTTGGCATTGGCATGGTAATACCCAGTGGGGATGATGGTAAACTAATCTCTGTGGAGGTTAAATAAGGGCTGGATAATGTGGTTTGGGTATTGTTGAACGACTTTATGGGGGTTAGTGAAGTGTTAGTTGTGTTAATATCAATATTGTTTAAGTTATCTGTTAAATCAGCCCAGTTTAATTTATCTATTTCTGTTTGGTATACCTATATTTTTCTGTTTTCCTTATCGGTGCTCTCTTTTTTTGTGGTATGTGTTTCGGTGCTTTGTGTGGTTTTAGGTGTAATTTTCGTATTATTTCCCGTTACCAGGACTCGCGACGCGAGTTAACTTTTATATTTATACTAAGGGCGGAACTTAATTTTTAAGAGTAACCAATCACAAACGGCGCGCTTGAGTATATCCAGTATAAAAGTAAGTAGTCGGACGGAAGCTCAAATGGTCGCTGTCTCTTGTAGCGAGAGGATCTGAATAATGTTGATACTTTAAAAATTTATAAAATGGATACTGATGTTTTTTATGAACTGAAACTTGTACAGAGCGACAGAATGATTTAAATAATGATTTTTAGGAATAAAATTAACCGATTTTAAACTGCAATAAAAAGGCACTTTGACACTCCCCATTCACGAAGGCAAATTTTTACGAGATGTGTTTGAAACCTAAAAATACAATTCTAAAGCTTAAATATTTTACATGAGAAAAGTTGTTAACTAAAACTTTATACAATGCTAGGTTTAAGATATGTACAAGTTATTTTGCGTTTAAAAGGATACGTTATGGATCCAAGATTACGAAGCGGGCTCGTCTTCTTCTTGGTTTGATGGGTCTGTCCGTCTCTCCGTGCGTCGGTGGTCTGGTGTCGGGGTAGGTTGGGTTCCTCTGATTGCGCTGGGGCAGGTGAACTTTTGGTAGGCGCTTGGGCAGGTACATCGTGTTGTTGCGCTGGGGCAGGAAAATCGTCGTCGTCAAGATTGTCATCATCGGAATCAGGTTCTTCATCGGTTTCAATTGGTTCTGCTGGAGGATTTCCTTCTGGTACTGGTCGAAGATCATCAACGTGGATTAAATATCGGTTATTGCCTCGTTGTACCTCGTAGACTTCGTCTGAGACTTTCCTGGTTACCTGAATGGGTCCTGTCCAAGAGGGAAGAAACACATTCGGATTTTTTCGTAGGGCTTTGACCATAACTTCCTGACCCTCGGCGAATATCACCTCTGGTCTTGCTTCAGGTAAAGAATATCTCTCTTGATATTCAGTTTGATTGGTCCTGATTTCAGCTGTGCGTTCTACAAGTGTTTGCTCTCCCTGAGCATCCCATTCCTCTTGTTAGGCAGGTATATTCAGCTCTCCTTGTTGAGGTAGTCCATAACCCAGTAAAGCTCGAGTGGCAGCGTTGTATCTGGTTCGGGGAGTTTTTAATACTCTAGGAATATATCTGTCCCACTGGTTTTGTGTTCGTCGATATGTCAGTGTTTTCAGGACCTTCTTTAATGCCTGGACTCTTCGTTCTGTGGGATTCGATCGTTGATGGTAGATAGGAGTATATTTAATATTTATCTTGTTCCTGGCACACCATTGTCGAAGTGTCCTCCGTTGTCCGAAATAATCGTTTTAGGAGGGCCATATCGAGCTATGATTTCGTCTTCTAGGTAGTTGATGATGATTCTTGCGTTAAGTTCAGGGAATGCTTTAGCTTCCACCCATTTAGTAAAGTCGTCTCCCATGATGAATATGTAACGATTATTCCGGGGTGTTTCTTTATAGGATCCCATTATGTCGATAGTGATAATTTCGAAGGCGTATCTGGGCTGGTGTGGTTGTGGAGGGGCTTTAGGTTGGATTTGTCTCGCCTTAGTTTCCTTGCAAATTCTGCAGTTCCTCACGTACAGTGCCACAGCCTTATGGATGTTCTTCCAGAAATAGGTCCTTAAAATATTTCGAAGGGTCTCATCTCTCCCTGGATGAGCAGCGATGTCTTCATCATGGAAACTCGCCAACACTTGAGGTACCATACTCCTGGGAATGACTATCTTTCTACCTCCCTGGTAGTTTCTCCACAATCGCTGGTCCTGGACGGTGAACTCGTTAAGGTAACGTCTTTCGTGTTCGTTATTCGGGCCGTCACGTTGGATCCTTTCCCATTTCTTAATGTCCATTTGTATTCTTTGAGATCGAAGTTGCACCCTTTTAACTTCTTCGTAGAGGTTTGCTCTGGTAAAAATGTCTAATCCCTCGGAAGTTAAGGGTGGTAGTAACATTCTCGTCTCGTCTAATTCAGGTCTGGGTTCGTCGGTATCAGAATTTCTGATTAGAAAGTCTGAGAGTTTATTATGTTTTCCGGCGTAATGTTCTATGTCAAAGCTGTATTCTGGTAGTAGTAATGACCATCTAGTTAATTTTGTTTTTGAGTCCTGGTGCTTGTGGAGCCATAGTAGTGCCCTATTATCAGTTCGGAGCAGGAACTTAGTATTTTCGAGGTACATTTTATATTTTTGTATATATGTAACAAACACTCGATCTCGTTGATATGATATTTCTTCTCAGCATCATTTAAGCAGGCACTGGAGAAAGATATTATTTGTTTCGAACCGTCTTCTCCTAGTTGATAGAGTACTCCGGAGATCCCTGTTATCGATCCATCTGTCTGTAGTATGAATCGTTTGTTGAAATCGGGTCGATGTAACTCCAGGGGTTTTGAGGCGGCTTCTTTTATTCTTTCTAAAGCTTTTTCGTATTCTGCGGTCCAATTAAATCGTTGTTCTTTTCTTAATAATTTCGTAAGTGGTCGAATAAGTTGGGCTGCGTCTTGAATGTATTCTCGTATCCAGTTGAAAGTTCCAAGGAAGCTTTGTAGTAGTTTCTTGTTTTTTTGAGATTGAAAATTTTTTATGGCCAGGACGTGTTTATTTTGAGGTAAGCTTTTATCCTGAGAGATTCGATGTCGAATAGTTAAGCTCATTTGTGGCTATGTTGCATTTTTCAGGTGAAATTTTCAGATTGTGTAGCCTTATTTTTTCGAATATCAATTGTAAGTGGTGTCTATGTTCTTCTAAATTCTTGCTGTAAATGATTATATCGTCTAGATATACTTGAATAAAATTATGAATATATCCTGAAAGTACATCTCTGATCATAAAGTTCTGGAACGTGGACGGAGCAGTTTTCAAGCTGAAGGGCATAACAGTGAATTGGTATGAAGCGCTATCCGGCGTTGTAAAGGCTGTGTAAGCTGCCAATATCCTGAAGTGAGATTCACTTTTGCTTCCCCTAGTGTTTTGATGGTCTCGTGAATTTTTGGTAATGTCGAGGACTGGTCTTTAGTAATGGCATTTAGTTTCCTGTAATCAATGCAGAATCTTGGCTTTTTTCCGGGAGCTTCGATTATTACTGGCGGCGAGCTATATGGGAGAATTGTTTGGTTCGATGACTCCAGCTCTGAGCATTTCGTCGATCTGTTCATAAAATATTTTCTTTTTGTTAGGTGACATAGGGTAGCATCGTTGATTGACAATCGTAGGACTGGATAGTGTGATAGTATATTTTGTAGTAGTTGTCGTTACCCCTTTAGTTGGTTTTTCGCTGAATATGTCTGAATATTCTTCGAAGATGGGCTTAAGTTGTTCCTCGGCATCAGGTGGAATCTTGACTTTTTCATGTAGAATGTGGGGTTCTTTCATCGGTTTGATTTCCTGATTCCAATAGACAGTTTTTCTAGATGTGTTCCCGACGTACATGCACTTCTAACGTAGTCTAGATGGACTCCCTCGTCCTCTAGGAATGGTGCGTCGAGTATCAGCTCCTCGTTTAGGCCCCTTATGACCGCAAATTCGCTCTGAATTTGACTGCCTTCGATGTCCAAATTTAACACGATATTCCCCAATAATTCTATAGTTTGCCTTCCACATGCCATAGTGAATAGTTTCCTGTTGTTTCCCAGCTGATTTTCGTCGAAAAGTCCTACCCTGACTACGTGCTGGCTGCCCCAGTGTCGATGAAGGCGTTTACCTCCCTGCCGTTGACTAATACCTTGACTCTAGGAAGTTATCGTATTTGGTTAATAGTTTCGATTGAGTATGTATGATAATATGTCTTCAGTTTGTGTTGAGATGTTTCGAAAATTTTCTTGAGTAAAAAGGGACGAAACGTCGATTACGTCTTGGAACGAATTGAGACTTGGCTTTGAGGACGGTTGATTAATTGGCGGAGGTGCTGGTACTGGGACTGTAGTCATCTGGGATGGGCCGGACGCCGAATAGTTGTTCGATATTGGACGGGCGCCGGCCCCTTGGGAGTTTTCCGGACGCCTATCCATCTGTCTCTGGTTAAAAGAATTTTGCGGGCACTGTCATTGCCAATGCCACTCTCTGCAGAAGCGACATGGAGTAGGTGGTGGCCTTTCTTGATTATTTTTTTCCATTCTTGCTTGTGTCGTTGTTCCCTGTGTGATGGCTCTCTGGGTATTCGTCCTCGGAGTCGTGCCCGTGGAACATGTGATTTGCCTTGGTACGAAATAATTAGCGTAGTAAAATAATTTGGTTGTTTTCTCCATGGGTTATTATTGCTTCCTGGGAGATGCTATTCTTCCTCCTCGGCAGCCACAGTCAGCAGTGCTTCGGGTGAGTCGAAATCACAGAAACGAATTTGAGTCCCAATTTCAGGTCGGAGTTGCCTATATATGCAATGGGCTTTTTCCCGTGGTGGACGCGCTGGGTCTACTCTGTTAAAGAGTCCAATTTTCTTAGAAATGAAGAGAGTAACTGATTCGTTCGCCCCTTGCATCTCGGTATGAAGTACATGTTCAGCTTGAGCTCTCTTGGCTATGGTATCGAAGGTTTGACGTAATCTTGTCTTAAATGTGTTGTAATCATAAATCATAAAAGTTCTTATGTGGCTCATACCACTCCTTAGCGTATCCTTTTAACTGCGAAGAAAACATAATTAATTTTTCTGTTTGATCTGTAACGTTATGTTTCCTAAAATGTTCTTCCATATGATATATAAATGTATTTGCACTTTCGTGGTCGAGCCCCTGGAAGGTATGCATGGGCGAATTTCTGATAGATTGCATAATTTTTTCCATTTTGCCTCCCACATTCGTCGTAGCCACATTTTGTATAGCTTGTTTAAAAGCTTCAGCCATACCCAATAATATCTGATTAAGTTCTATATTGAGTTGTGATTGCTCTACTTGCCTTTGCCTGAGTGTAGAAGTATGTAGTAATGATTCTCCAGGTGGTGCAGCATCTGGAATTTGTCTGTGTGGGTCCTCTTCCCTCCCTGAGGAAGATTGTTGTCCATCCTGTGCTGTGAAAACGACGCCCTGGCCGGCCGCTGCTTCGTTGAGCTTTTGCACAATTTGTTCGTATGAGTACATTTTTTCAAGGTGGCGGACTTGAGAAGCTTACTTACGATTTTCTGTTACCTTCTCGTAGCGTTTGCCTTACTTTCGGGACCCCCATTCAGTCCGAAGCCTCTAGAGCAAGTCACACTACTCTCCTCTTCTTTCTTCTTTTTCTTCTGCTTCTCAAAGCCCCCTAGTTGGGCGCCATGAACACGAACCAATTTCTGTCTGTCTGTAATCGATTCGTGCATAAAAGACACTGGACTGTCACCCACTTTTTGTCCCGTGAATTTTGAACACCCTGTATATGAGTTTTTGCAATGTTAAGTTTGAAATAAAAGTCACTTTTCAACGAGAGAAAAATAAAACACAGTTTATTTTGCGGTTTCACATTTCACAATACTTAATTTTGACGAATAGAACTTAATTATTCATTTGTTAATTAGTAATATTGGTAAGATAGCACTAGAGTAAAAATTTGCCTTTTGGTTTTGTCGCGTTTCGAGTTTGAATGTTTACCGGCGTTTGAGATGAACTGAACTCGCAGTGCCGAGTACCCATTTATATATATATATTTTTTTTTTTTTTAACTGTTTAACGTCGGCCTATTTCCGCTACCAGGGCCTATCACCGACGCCAGGAGACGAGCTACCCCCAACCTGGAAATTTTGCCGAACCTTTTCCCTTAAGAAGAGTAGGGATCTTTTACTTGCCTAACATTTAATAGACAAGGGACCGCCTGCTTTACATCCCCTCCGAAGGATGGTATATCCACTACGTAATCCTCGTCTGAAATTACGTAACTTCCGAGTATACACTGATATACAAGCCTCTAGAAGGTGGGACGAGAACGCTGTATTTCCCAAGATAGGTGTGTCACCCATCCAAGTACTAACCGCGCTCGACGTTGCTGCAACGGAATATCGACTGATATTCACATTGAAGTCGCCTCTATGCTCGCCCCCATTTATATATTAAAATTATAAATTCTAGAGTTTTTCCTGAAATTTTCGAAAATCGAAATCTCCAGAGCTTCTGGAATACCAACAATGTGAGAAATGATCGCGACTCGCGCCAATATTCTGTCGATCTCGGATGACTGGTAGCCCAGACGACAGAGATCATTTTATAGTGAAACCCACAAAAAGTTGCAAACTGAATAATTTTTTTTTTAATGAGTTCGTGAAAGTGTATGAAATAATCTCCTGAAAAGTTTACATTCCTCTCGGATGCAGAACATAAAAAAAAGTGAAAAAGAAAATTTTTTTAATAAATTTTTTCAAAATTTTTAAATTAAGTCAGGCTAGAAAAAAACAAAAAAATACAGGTGGGTACACCACGTGTTTCTGAACAAGAAATGTTCTAATAAAATTTATCGCTAAAGCCACGGTTTTCCCGGAAAAAGAATAGTGTTGCGAATCTACGCTGATTTCTTACAAATGCGATATTTTTTTGGACTGTATCTAATTAAATGTATAAATAAAAACTTACCAATTTCATCTATGGTTCCAACCACTATTTTATTTTAATTTTTGATATCAGAAATAGGAGGGGTAGTAAAGGAAATTTCTGATACTCTACTCTAAACTTAAGTTAAATTCAAATTCACTAATATTTATTATTTTTGCACTAATTTTCTTATCAAAAACTAAGGCCCGTCTATA